>WBNO01001353.1:0-42535 GCA_013400575.1 Peucedramus taeniatus | reverse complement strand
AAAATCAGTGTCACTGGTATGAGGAGGGGTGATTCCCATAGTTTGAGCCTTAGAAGATAGGAGACTCTATCAGCATGTTAGTTAGCAAGAGTCTGAGAGATGCTTGGTATGTTTTCCCAATGAGGTATTTTTCTATCTGAGGAAAAACATTTCACTACAAGTGAACCCTCCTGAAGAAATACAATAAAAGATAACTTACNCATGTAATTAGTAATAACATGTAATAGTTTGTTTCTTAATTTGATAAAGTAAAATGATGACAAGAAATCCTTACCTTTCCTGGTCCCTCTTTCTACCTATTTGCCTGTCTGCATGGGTGGTCTTGGACAGGTATGTGACTCTTTGTCTGTTTAACAAAGAAGACTCCCACCCAGTGAAGAACCTCCTGTAAAACAAACCTTCTGCTGGAAGTTTATACCATCTCATCTCAAATCTCAGACTAGAGGAAAAAATGTTAAATAAATGGCTGGGAACAAATGTAACAGTCTAGATGCAGAGCTGAAGGCCTTTGTCTGGTGCTGAAGATGTGCACTTTTTAAAACAATGCCATGATCTACTTGCAGACTTCCAATTTCAAAGAAATCCTCTAATTTCTGTTTTATTGTGTATTGAGGCTGACTTATACGATACTTGCCCAGCATGGAATAGTTTTCCCATGTATACCACCTTAAGTATGTTGGTTTTAGTTTTTTCCTTCTTAAAAATAAAATCCAATAATAATAACAGGGTCTTTTCTTTCATCGTATTGGAAAGTTTATGTATTCTTATCCCCTCCTCCACAAGTCCTTCAGGGATTATTTAATTATGGTCTTGTAGAAAGCTGTGCTGTATGGGATTTGGGTTTATGGGAAGTTCAGTTTTGCCTTTTCTTTTCTTTTATTTCTGCTGAGGGTCTCTTATGCAACATTTGACTGTTTTATTTTTATGATTTAAAGCAATAAATTGTGTTTTAGAGAAAGAAAGGAGACAAGGTCTTTTTTGAATTTGCCTTTGTATTTCCTAGAGTACAGAATGCAAGCAGTAATTTCTGCTGTAACTTATATATATATTTTTGAGGGGGTGGAGGAAGGAAATTACTACCTACTTTTTATATACATATATATTTTTTAACAAAGCAATAGGGATTTATATAGACACAATTGTTTAGAAAGTCCCAGAAGAATAATTCTGAGATGATGTGAAGTTATACACAAACGCAAGTCTTTCAAAAAGTCCACATGGCCTGCAGTCTTCAGGTTTTAAACAGCTCCTGACTGTTATACACATAAAAAAATGTTTAGAAAAATGACATATTTTTATTACTTTTATTTGACAATCTAATTGAGTCCCCGACCATGCATATATCAAAAAGCCGTTATCAGCAGTGGCTTAATGCAGGGAAGGGGCACCCATCCTCCCCATCTCTTTTGCTTAGCCCCAGGGCTTGGCTTCTTCATGTGAAAGGTGTCTAAAGACAGAGAGAAATCTCACCACACTGAATAGAGAGAAAACAAATCTTTTCTCACCCACCACCACAACAAAAATATTCTCTGCTATTCAGTGAAGCAATTTAGAATTATGAGCTGCCTTTGACAAACACAGCCCATAAGGACTTTGTCACATAAATCACACACTGTGTGACCCTAAGACATTTTTCTATTATTTAATATTTAACAAAGGATTTGCACAATGGTGACACCATGCCAATCTTAAATCCATTTAAATCTTTAACCAGCAAGTTTTTAATCATGGCTGAATGGGTGGAATAGCCTCTGCCGAGCAACATTTCTTTTCCACCAAACAGAGGCAATTTGAATGCTTCTGTTTTCCGTAAGAATTGTTGACCATCTAAGCATGGTAGTAGTAGGTGATTTACATACCAACCACAATCAAATTGTTACAAGCCAAATAGATGAAGGGTTTTTTCTACTTCCAGAACTAGAGTATAATTCATATTAACAACTGAATGGGTGCAGATAAAATAAAAGCCAACCTGAGCCTCCGAACAGAAACTGAACATAGCTAAAGCAAGCCTTTTCACATGCAGACTAGTTTCTCCCATAGCAGAGAAGTTCATTTTTGGGTCACATATTGCCCTTAAACAACTGGGTTAGTTAAGGTCAGTCAGTCTGTGTCCACTGACTGATGAAAGCATCCTGATTGCCGCAGTAAGGAATATTTCTAGCACCATACATCATGTCATGTGTACCCAGAACAATTTGGATGAATCCTCAACTCTATGCATTCTCCAAAAGCAGGAAAGGTCAAAAGTTTTCTTCTTGCTACAGGATACTCTGCTACTATATGTACATCAAATTAGATTGCACGTACGACAAGCTATCGAGATGACTTGTGTGCTCCTTTTATTTGACACATATTAAACAGCATACAGCATGCAGAGGGCTGATAGATCCTGCGGCCAAAAATGAAGTTTAGATTCAGTTTTTCTTTTTAAGTACAGATAAGTTGGGGGGGGAGGGGGACAGTGTTGTTTGTTTTGGGTTTAGCACAGCAGCAGTTCCATAACATGAAGGAAAATATCATTGCTGCATTTGAAAACAAGTTTCTGTTACACTGACAAGGTGAAAAGAAATTTCAAGTTGAACAAAACTATTTGCTTTTATGAAAACAAAAGCTTTAAATGGTGTTTATTTTTAAAGATATTCATGTTTCATGTAAAATACAACTTAAATTTTAAATAGCATTGAGAAACAAATTTTGCTGAAAAATAATTTTCTCAAGGCAAACAATGGTTTATTTATGAAAACACAAGCTTATTTTTCTGCCTAAAATGTTTTCAATTTTTTTTAATAAATCAATGAAATTTCTAAAAATGGCAAAATATAAATAAACCAAAACTTGTGTTTTTATTGAGGTGTCTTCCATGTAGTGTTTTAGATAATACTGTTGTTTTATAAAAAAAAAAATCTCTGATTACCCTTCTATGTAAAAGACACAGTAACCCATAGATAAGGCTGCTTTTGGAGAAGCAATAAAACATCTGGATTTAAAATAAAAAAAAAATCTTCTCATAGAAGTGCTAATAACAGCCTTTTTTTTTCCTTTTTTTAAATTGACACAATTTTACTAAGTAGGTTTTAGAGGTTTGTATTTGATTCTGGCTGTCTGGCCGTATTTGCATGAAGCAACATGTTAAACCTGAATTGTCTTGCTATTTTCAAGGGGACTTTAAGTTACCATAAAGCCAGAGTAATGAAGAAAAATCCTTAATAAACAATTTTCTGTAGTTTTTAAATAGCTGTTCAATCCTGATCCAGCTGTTTTATGTTGATATTACATAATAAAACAACTAAAAAGCTGGATTAACCTGCTTCTCATAGATTCTCTCAGCACTGAGCTGTCTAAATTGGCATAAAGCCACTTAGAAAGCTTTCCTCCTGCCCAACAACAGGGAAGTTAGGAAGGTACATAATTCTTTTTCTAAAAATTAAATCCCAAAACATTTTGTTTAACATTTAAATAGTCCTGCATTATATCCTCAATTTGCAGTTTGGGATTAATCAGTTATCTGGATGCACCATGTTTTTCATTACTGACAATGTTACTGCCTTTGGATGATAAACATTAAACAGAATGTTGGTCAGCTAGATCTTAATCAGTTCCCTTTTGGCTTTACACAAGGTAAATTTTTACTGTCAATGAAATCAAAGGCAAAACACCTCTAACTTCAATCAGAGTAGGATTTTTAACATCCCGGCTTGTGAATCAAAGAGAAATACACTCTCATAACAAAACAACCTTTGCGGGCAAGTAACTAGGCTGTTGTTTCTTGTGTTATTACTTAGTCTTTCAATTCCAACTTTTCAAGTGTATTCTAAGTTGCGTTTCTTTTCCTTGTTATCTTTTATATGGTTCAACTTGTAAAACACATTATTATTTCCTTTTTACTCTTATAATATTTAATACGGTTCTATTTTAATGACTCAGAAAATACAGTATTTTGCCCTCTTCTGACATGATCTGATAGTAAGATTTTTCACATCTGTGCAAAAAATGTGTGGGTCTATCTGTTTATTCCAGATAAAAGTACTATATATATATAAAGATAATCATTAAAAAATTACAAACCAATGTCTATGCCTTTCCCAAAGACCTAGGTTCATAATGGGAACACTAGTCCCTTGTGAATAAAGGCTTCCATAAAATTCTGGTCAATAACTGTTTAATACAGATATTGATGAAGTTTTATAGGGTCTTGATTCATAAAGGACTAGCACTAGAAGTATTGAATTCTATTCATGATTTGCATTCTAAATCACCTTGCAAATTTATGGCACTTATCTGAGATGAAAGTTAAAAAGTTAAGTGTTGGGCTTTCACTGCTCAGGAAAGTAACGGATTAAGTACCGAACCAAACAGAACTATAAAGGGGATTTATGTTATTCAGAACATCTTGTCTAATTGAAAAATAAATATTTATGCCAAACGGTAGGAAAGAATGTGTTTATGCTTTCAATTTATTTTTTCAGCAGAATGATTCTTAGCATTCTGGCAGTATCTTGTTATGGAGCTCTGTGATGCTGGAGGTGATGCCCGCAGACACTGAGAAATATGTGTGGGCAATAAGTATGCCTTAGATAAGTTATCTGCACTGTGTGACACTTTTGGAGCATTTCATGTAATGACTGTAGGACATATTCAGACCAGCCATCATAGACACCTTACTGAATCACAGGCATTACTGAGAATCCTTCTACCGAGAGGGAAGTTCAGATTGCTGAACATTTGGATTCACCAAGTCAGGTTCCCTGTCCAGCAGTGAAGGTGTTAAAGCACTTGTTTGTCATTGTGTCTAGCTTAAAGACTAGAACCATCCTGAAAACACCCACATACTTAGGAGGATGGTAAGCCTACCTGTATTGATTTTGTATCACATAGATTTGGGAACAAGTTTATGGAGCAGCTCTTGATGTCTGCCCTAAAGAAAGTTCATCTCAGTCCATAAGCATGAGCTTCTCTCCAGAATGTCCTTTGCTGTGGAGATGCTTCTGAATCACCTGGACCTTTAGTTTCTTCATTGTCTTCACATACACCTTGTCATCTAAAATTCATTACACAAGAAAATAACAATCCAAGACTAGGACTCTATTCTAGACAAGGATTGCAATGTAATTTTTCAAGATGTGCATGATACTAGAAGAATCATGCCCAGAAGGAAGCAGCTAATATCCATGACCTGGAAAATGTGGCACTAGAATGGTATGCTGGCTTTATCTCAGGTAAAGTTAGTTTTCTTCCCTGTGGTTGGCATGGGGCTGTGTTTATATTTGTGCAGAATACAGAGTTGATAATACAGAGATGCTTTTGTTATTGCTGAGCAGGTCTTTCACAGAGCCAAGGCCTCTTCCACTTTTCATACTGCAACACTGGCAAGGAACTTGAGGGTGCATGGGAGGTTGTGAGGAGACGCAGCTGGGATAGGTGACCCAAACTGACCAAAGGGATATTCCAGACCATGTGGCATCAAACTAACTGTATAAAGAAGGGGGAAGAAGGAAGTAGGGGGGGACATTTGGCGTTTGGAGTGATGGTGTTTTTCTTCCCAAGTCACCATTACATGTGATGGGGCCCTGGTCGGCTGGAGATGGCAGAACAGCTTCCTGCCCATGGGAAGAAATGAGTTAATTCCTTGTTTTGTTTTGTTTTGTGTGCACAGCTTTTGCTTTCCCTATTAAACTGTCTTTATTTCAATCCATGGATTTTCTATCTTTTACTCTTCCAAGTCTCCTCCTGATCCCACAGGTGGGGGCGTGAATGAGCAGGTACATAGGGCTTGGCTGCTTTTTGGGGTTAAATTATGACAAATGGTTAGACACAAAGTGTTTACCATAGATTTATGAAGGAATCAAAAGACCAAAATTCACTTACAGTATTT
The DNA here is from genome assembly GCA_013400575.1 of Peucedramus taeniatus. Lineage (NCBI taxonomy): Eukaryota > Metazoa > Chordata > Aves > Passeriformes > Fringillidae > Peucedramus > Peucedramus taeniatus. Next base: position 36,660 of record WBNO01001353.1, on the reverse strand, counting down.
ATCTCTCCATATTTCACACACTGGAAAGTTTCCCACATGGTAGACAAATGTATTGCAAACAGATAACAAAATACAGGTGGGCCAAAGAACAATAGAAAGCCAATGCATCCAGAGTAAATCACAACTGCAAACACATTTGGAAATCTTGTTATTGATCTTCACAAGAAAAGGATATGAATGCCTGCACGTGTACACATGCATTTGCAAACTTTAACCCACCCGCTGACAAGAGACTGCTCTGACAGCTGTTCATCCAGTTGGAGTGTGGTTTCTACATGGTTACAAAAGATATGAGCCTGCCAATTTGATAGATGGCTTCTTTTTTATTGTTTAGAAGAGGAAGAATACACTCTTCTGGAATGTGGCCTCTTTTATTCCACAGACTTGAAAGAATAGTATCAGAAATGCACAAAGGATACAGAATTATGCCATTACACACCTACAGTTCAAAACACACATACTCCAATAATGGAACCTGACTACAATGTGCTTAGCAAGAAAGGCAAGATTTGCACCCTGGGCAATATTATATGCGACTATCTAATTAAACAACATTTTTGTTAGCACTATATGACAAACCAGAATGGAAAGCAGCTATGCCTGTTGTCCAGCCAAGCCTTTGTTCTGTTTTTAAATCCTCTGGTGAATAACTCAATCTATGTGCTATTATCACCATTACCAGTACAGAGGTGTTATTAATCCTTACCTTCATACAAATCTCTACCTTTTCTACAGCTAAGGTGGGGAAGGCAGGGTAATATATGGCTGAAGTGACTCAGAATATTAGGGTAACTTCCTATATTTGGGGTTCTGACTTTTTTAATTCTAAAGTAAACATGATCTTTGATAAAATCAAGTGTATTAAACATGAGTGGTAAGTTATTGTCAATTCTGACATGGACAGACTTACATCAACATCCTCATACAAACTCCTGTTTAGTTTATACCAATTTCCAAAGATGATTTTAACAGTGTGGTGTTATATACCATAACATCAAAATCTGTTCCCTAGACTTGCTTTCTTCGTTATTAAAAAAAGTTTCATTCCTCCTGCAGTAGCTTTTCTGCTTAGTTTGTGGACAGAAACACTTACATGTTGGTATGCAGTAAAGTGTTTCAAAACTCTTTGGAGGCTCTATGAATCACAGCAACACAGGAATTAACACATTTGATTTGTGGTGTTAGGTTTCTAGTTATTCATATTACTAGTTAAAGCCTAGATACTACAAATCTTCAGTCTTCCAATTAGTCTTTAGCTATTGAAGCAAGTGAGATTTTTCGTATGGGTAGAGTCAATTTACATGAATCAAAGTTTTTGATATTGGCCTTTTAGTTTCATTTGCTATTTCAAACACTTACTTCAGTACAGCAATATTTAAGCATATCATTTCAGGATCCTGTATGGATTGAATCAGCTGACAATGAAAAAAGAAAAAATACTTCATATATCTTGGGCACTGCCATTCATCTAAACTCACAGAACCAGAAGAGCTCTATAATTTCTGATTCAAAAGTTTACATGTTCTGATCCCATGTGGGGGCTGGACAGGGGTTCCCAACCTCCCCTCTTTTCTCCCCTTCTTTTCCACTGCATACACACACACACCACTTCCCTCTCCCAGCAAGAGGGAAACACAAAAACTCCAGGACAGAAAATAAACAACACAAGTCAGGCCATTTGTCCAGCAAGGGCAATTAGGAAGCAGGACCCTCCAGTGTGTCAGTGTAAGCAATCCCTTGGGAACATCCTTTTTGTTCTTCCGCTGCTTTGAGATCCCAGTCTTGCTCTGTCTTCTAAGCATAATTGCTATCAATTCAGTAGGAAAAAGGGATGTTACCTTCCCAATTGTGCTGGCAATAACAGCAGAGAGCAGCACAAGCTGTTCCTCAGAAGGTGTGGAGCACTGTATTCCATACTTATAAACTCAAGACACTCTAACCCACATACTTACTTGAAGTCTTAGCTATCTTCTAACATACTAAATAAGGTCTTCCCATTTGCATTACTAACAGCTGAGCTAACTTCTTAAATGTAGTTAAGTGTTATTATTCGATATACAGACAAATTTAACTTTTGGTACCTAGAGAATCTTTATATTTATGGCTTTGAGAAGAGAATTACCTGATTTCACATCACTGTTCACTAGCATAGTCTTCACGATCTATCTAGCTATGCAGGTTTATTATATTGCCCCATTTCCACAGCCACTGAAATTTAACTTCTGTATTTATATTTCACAGATATTTTTTATAATTAAAAAAATTACAGCTGCAGTATGAGAGCAGTAAGAATCACACTGTAAACATTGCATCCAGATGATCATTGGTGTTTCCAGCTTTAGGACTCTAGAGGAGACAACCTGAATAAAATCTGATTGAAGTGATAAAAGTGGTCAGACAGAAAAATGAAGGGCAAGAACAGGATTTTTATTATTAAAATCGTGGAATTTCTTTTTCTGAAATATGAAGCATCAGAATTTCTTTAGCTGTGATCAAGAGAGATTTTGGAACAGTGTGCAGAAAGGGAACTTGATAAAATGTTGTGTTTTCCTCTGCTGTAAAGAAATAAAAGGAAGAAGACTGATACTTCTTCCTAATATTGTCTTGATCATGCTGGCAGTTACTCTGAAGGACTGCTAAGGTCAGGTAGAGAAAAAACTTGTGCACATGGCTCAGTAAAACAATCTCCCCATTAAATACCAGTGTGGACAGAAAGACAAATAGAAGATACAAACCAACTGTTTCTCATAATGGTTGAGGCAGGGAGAGAACAGGAAGGTCCAGTCTGTGAATCTGGACATTCAAGCTGAAAAGATTTGCAAGTCTGTAGAAGCATGACTCAGTATGTAAGTACTGAATATTAAAACTACAGATAAGTAAAAAGGCAGTTTCTTCATATGAAATAAATTTTAGAAATTTAGCAGTTCACACCTTGATAGTGGTGTGTACCTGAATATGAGGTTTCTCTCTCTACATATTTATCACTTTCTCATAGCCATTACCCATTTGCTTTCTCTTCATTGCATACCCAGTCTGAAAATTCCCAATCCTTTCTCTTAATCAGGGCAGCAAGCTTGTCTAAGCATTTTAAAAGCCACTTTGACCTTAAATAGCCTGTATGAAAAGCTTCAAAACCATGATTCAAAATAGATGCCATCAAGAAAAGAAAGACAAGACTGAAACATGAAATAATTCTAGATTCAGTATAAGAACCTGGCAGATCTTTACTGTCTGCATACACACACAGTCTGCCAAAAGAGTCATGCAGTGATTGAGCAGTAGAGATATCTCATTGCAACTGCTGAGGCATAGGGCCCAAGCCATACTCTGATTTCATACCCAAAGATGTCCACAGGCAGCTTAGATGAAAGTATTTGGCCTCTAATCCTAGAAATGAATACTACCCAGAAGACCCATTTCTTTGGCCTCATTTATGGGTCATTGTTGGAGACCCTGTTTCAGTGACTCATTTGCACCATGGAGATCAGCACATCTACTGAGGGCACAATTATTTAGAACAAACAATCTTTGCTGACAAAACAAAACCAGATTATTAACATTAATAAAAAAAAAACCTGAAATGGACATATAATTAGCAAAATGAAATTAAAGGCATTAAGTATATGACCCTTTCTGAGGGTTGAAGGTGAAGGATATGGAGTCTCAGCACTGTGCCCTTGATTCACTTCCCATGTCTCCCAGCTATGATGACAAGACATGACAGAAAAAGAAGTCGTTTCCTTCAGCAGTAAATTCATCCAATCCAATCCATAAAAGTCTGGTATTACAGTTTTGCTGGAATTTTCTTTCTGTGAAAACTCCTCTTGCATGTGTTTCTGCCTGGCGGCAGAGTTTCAGAAGGAAAGATGATGACTCACAGCAGCATACAGCCTGCTAAAAGGTAAAGAATTTGGGTAAATACTCCCTGAAGCTGGAGAAAGAATTGAAAGTAGGTCTTCTCTGTCTGCAGTGAATACCCTAGTTATAATTACATCACAGGAATGGGGAGAATGAATGATCTTTCAGTAACCCTTTTTTTTTAATTGATCTGAGCAAGATCATTGCCAAGACAACCTCAAGTTAAATCTACTATACTAGATCCATAGCAGGTTTCAGCAGAATATGTGTATCCCAGCTAGACCCAGATATTAAAGTAACACTAAACTACTTAATTCATCTGCTAAAATGATGGTACTTCTGCTTATGCACAGAAATAGGACTCTAGAAATCAGAGTAATTCTACAAGTGAAAATGTTGGTACCCACAGATTTCCAAATAGATTTTCACTCAGGAACCAAATTCCACCCAGGTGCACCTCTATAGTCAGCAAGAAATTTCTGTGGACAGATTCTAAATGACTTAGACAACACACCCAAGGAAGCCCTTGCTGGAGTATGAGATAGGACCAAGTAATTCTTTTTCCTCTATGCACCAAGAAGGAGCATTTACAAAGGGCTCAAGAGCCCTTTGCTGTCATCAAGCTGCTTACTTATTCAGCACTGGAAGACATGCCATAGGCTGACATGGATTCTTCACTGAAATTGTGTGTATTCATCCAAGCAGAGCATGCTGGCTGATCAGAGAAGTAATTGGGATCTCAAAGTACCCTGTCTTTCTCATGCTAAAACATTTTTAAGTGGTTGAAAGGTTTTTTTGAAATTAAATCTTTTGCCAACAATTTATAAACATTTAGAAAGTTTCTGAGAACAATGAAATCATAAAATCCAGTCACGCCCTTGAGATACTCCCCTGCTTTATGCTGTGGGAACACCGGAATTAGTAGAGGATCTCACTATTTCTGCAGCACATGCGCTGTGGTTTCCCCATAGTTCTTCCAAAGAAGATCTGAGAATCTGCTATTTTCTATGATTCACGAAAAATCATTGCCAAAAGTCTGGAGTAATTTATCTCAGTAGACTCATCTCCATCTCATCTCCCCTCCCATGATTAATCTCCCCCATCTTTAAGCAAATTAATTGATTTTGGAAACAAATTTATCACAATTTCATTGCTCATAGCAAATCTTAATATAAGCCACCCTTGCCTATCTCAATATCTTTGTCATGGTAGAAGAAGAAACGACAAGAGAAGTCTAGAGGGAAAATCCAAAACAGCATTGGAGGAAAATAGAATGAACCATGATGTATATATTAGATCTGGTCTTTTGCTTACAATAACAGACACAATCCAGAGTTCAACAGCACACCTGGATCTAAATAGCCAAAAGCAATCTGGGTTGTTCTCCTTTAATTCGTGACTTTAATTCAGGTTCAATACTTGTTCTGAGAATTAATCTCATTAAGACAAGTGTAGCAGCTAATTGTATCAAAAAATTGCCAAATATTTTCAAAGGCAATAGTAAATCCTTGGTATGGATTATTTGGTAGAGCCACAGAGGAGGAATTGTCTGAGCTTGCATACATGGATTCCTCTTGAAGAAGGATATGACTCTACTTAATCACCGTTTGTATATTTTGGGTTGCCAGATTAATTTTTCTGTCCTGCTGTAACTTAAATATCATGTGTTGAGCCTAGTTTTCCCCAGAGGAATCTCGACACTGACAGGTTCTGGTGCCTTACCTGTTGTTATGAACATACTCCTGCAGCTGGTGAAACCTCGCTAAATTCTGTTCTTAATTTCATTCCCCCAGCAGTGTCTGAAGACCAGTCCACTACATTTTGGACATTATAATGGACATTATCGATGTAAAGGAAAGTTGAATTGCATCAATTACATTGCATTTGTGTTATACACTTAGTGCTGTCACTATGTTCCTGAAAAATTAAATATATTTATCCCTTTCCTGAAAAGTTTTAACACAGTTTTACTCACCAGCTTCATCATGTGCACAGGTCAGCAGCAAGCCCTGTCTTCCTGCATGGTTATGAACACAAGGACTAATTTTTCAGTGCTGAGGAACAATAAGTATTACTGTGTACTGAAAAACTGTTCCCACAAACACACGCTCCCCCTGAATTTGAAATTTTAATATATTGAAAAGGAGAAAAGTGAAAAATATGGATGAAGGTGATGAGGCAATGATGACACAATAGGAACTGGGAGAGAAAGCACCATCCTCAGCCAGCACACTGATTTCCTGGCCACTGCTTGGTGCTCCACAGCAGAACAGGAATTGATGTGAAGACCCAGCGTGCTGTTGGGCACAGAGGGAAGGTTCAGGGGGCTGACAGGAAACTTCACATGGCAGATAGTGAAGGCCTGCTGAGGTTACTTCAGGTTAAGCTGTTGTGGTGAGTTGTGGGGACTGTCCGCTGCTCAGGAGTGCAGTCTCTGTGGAAGGACCAGTCTATGGGTTGCAGAACTGATTCCTGAGGGGAATGAAATGGAAAGAGCAAACTGACTGTTGAGGATGTTGCATGTGCTTGTTTGTACACACCCCTCCTTTCTATGCCTTTTCTGCAATGCCAGCTTAGTTGTGGGAAATGGATCTACTTTAAAATGAGACCAGGGATCAACATGAGTATCATTTTTAAAAGCACCCAGGAAATGTACTCTGTCCCCTTCAGGTCCCAGTGATAATGTCTCTGGAGACTTTAATGTGAACCTTGCATTATTTCAGTGTTTCGGTGCAACCAAAATTAAATACTTTGGAAAGCTTCATTTTGCAGGGAAAAAAAAAATCATCTGAGATTTGGGCTTGTTTCAATTTGGAGTGACTCCATATGTTAAGTTCTTGGAATTTCCTGTAGGAAATACCATTTTTCAACCAGAGGGTAAGACGAGGCTCATTGGCAGCAGAGCATGAAGGAGCCTCTGTGTCACCATCTTTGTTTTAGTTACTCTTCAGACAAATTGAAGTTTGCCAGGACTGTAAGTAAGACGACCCATTTATTTCATACAAACCACAGACTTCCAGGTGTTGTGGCTTTCAGTCATTACCAATCTTTCTGTTTACAAAGGCAAGAGGCAATCTCTAGTACACTTCAATCTATCTCATGTACAGCTCCACAAAATTCTCACAGATAAACCTGAAAAGACTGTATTTTCTGTTTTTCTTTATTCCTTAAAAGCAGACTAGTTGTTTTTAAGTTTGTTCAAACACTAGAATTGATTCACAGGTAAATTGAGATTATTCCAAGAATGCCAAGTAATCACAAAGGTCATTTAATAGATTCATGAGGAGTTTCTAAGGAAAATGGGGAAGTCTTTATTTAGGATTAAACTTATCCAGGCTGATGCTGGTGACATGTTGCATTCTTGAGGTCCTTTGGGATGAAGGCACTGAGCAACTGGAACAATTATATGCAGTGGAAATATGTGCTTTACACATAGATTGGCAGATACTGTACTCTCATGTCTGAATATATTTCTCCATACTGGTTCAGCTCATAACTTACTATGATCATTTTTTTATTCTTTCTTGCTAGCATATGTCTGCTTTTATCTCATCCATTACTGGCACATGTATCCTCACAACATTATACCACAGCGGCCATTTTAGTATAACAGATGGGCAAGAGGATTATTTGTCTTGATACTTCATTCAGAAACCACGTTTTGTTTATATTTTGTATTGACATTAAAAAGCTTTTCAACCAATGGGGGTTTTCTTTTGAGTTATTTTCATTTTATTTTATTTTTTAGTGATCCAAAAAGGCATACTCTTTTTTTTTTTTTCCACTTCAAGACAGAATGATAGCACTGCCTGGGGGTTACCCATAGCAGTAAGCTAACTTCTAACACAAATCAAACACAAAGGCTGATGAAGAAGAGATGCAAAATTGCTACTGTAACATTGGAAATAAAACTTAAACATGAGATTCAAAGGCTGCCTGCTTGATAATATAACAGAAAAAAAAAGAAAACCCTATTATGAAAAAAAGCTATTGGAATTATTCAAAGCCAGGGAAAGCAAAAAAAAAGTCAACTTGTCACAAACTAAAATGGATTTTTCAGATTTACCAAATACATTTTTTTTTAACTTTTATACTAGAATCAAACAGGCAGACAAAGCAGGGAATAGTTTACTGCTTTGGGGAGGAATGTATGATTTAGGGTATGGGGCTTCTGACTGCACGTGGTCTGTCTATATTTGATTTGTCTCTTTTCCTTCCTTTGGAGCACTGAAAGTTTATGCTTCAGGTATGGATGAGCTGATGATCAGGCAAATGCTCTTCTTCATGGTGAATAGAGCTATTGTCCCTCTTCATTGAAGGTAGGACCTTCTTTGCCCTTGCCTTGTTCAGGTTTTCCCACTTTTAGCAACCCCTGTACGGTAATAAAGCAAGATTACTGCACTTAACAAGGACCTGCAAAAAGGGGTTCATATTCCTGGAGTTTGCAGTCCTCAGTGAACAGATAAATCAAAGCAAAGTTTTGCTGCCCAAGTAATAGTATGGCTGGAATGTAGCACTGGGGTATTGATATCCCTTAGGTTAAACAGCTGACACTAATTGAAAGGGCGAAATCTGAATTGAGATGCACAAGTTTAAAGTCAATATATTGCAGAAACCTCTGATTTGAGGGTTAGATCTGTCAAATTTTCCACTTTCCATACTGGGACTGAAGTCAGAAATGTTATTAACTCTGATCTTGGGTGGTCACTTACTGCAATTTCTATGAAACTGAAACTTAAGCCCATTTTTGAGTTCAATCAGTTCACGAAAATATCAAGACTGACATTACTGAGAAGTACACAAAAAAATAATTGATAACTGATATAGTTCCCATTAACAGTTAAATAGTAAATTCAGGTTCAGATGCCCATCAGAAGAATTTTAGTAGCATCTAGAAAACCTAAAAACATCTGTGTGGACAATTTAACCCTACATCTATAGGTACATAAATTGTTTTCCCATAAACTTACATGTAAAGTAAGACTGGAAACATGCTAACCTGTACTTTACAGTGTATCATTCCTTCCAAAAGAGAAACAAAATATACTTGATTTTTCTCAGAACAACTGAACTAGAGAGTAGAAAAATCAAAACACCTGCATTTATAAATTATACAGAGATTTTTCTTTGTGGAAAGTTTTCAACATTCATCTCACAGAGCTCTGCTATCTGGAATATATAGTGAAAAAGTTTGTTCACAAAAAGTGATAAAGCAGCTAAGTAGGCTGCAGTTTCATTTTCCTGGTGATATTACTATAACAGATAAAAAAACCCTCTCAATGTTTTTATGTTTTTTCTCATTTCTTTTGTTTAATTTTGGGTCTTTAGTGGGCATCAAAACAAACATATGTGAACCTAAGAATTTGTACTAGTAAACTTTTGAATGCTGCTATTCCCGTGGAATTCCAATTACTTCTAGAAAGTTTGGGTTATCTAAAAATGTTTCTGTTTGATTCATCTCCTCCCCCAACCTTTTCTGATTTTCTGGATTTCCTGGTTATTCAACTGAGCACAAATTGCTGTTCATACAGATGCACTGCCATGATTTCTGATTTGCAGGCTGTCACTCCCATTAATAACCTACTAGGCTGTCATGCTGTCATTCCTTGTTGCTGCAACGATTTGTTTCAAACATAGGGGCTGATTCATGAAGAATAAAAAAAGCAGTTGTCCTGTTTTACAGGAACCTCAAAATATTTATGCAGAAAATGTGTGAAAAGCACACACACCATTTTTATCCTGAAGTATGTGATTGCTAAATACTCAACTTGTTTTCCTGTGAGAAAAGAGAAAGAATATAGACTCCACTCAATTTTTTCTGTATGAAAACATAATGCCTTTAATAAAATCTTCTCCTTGTAAAATGTCTGAAGTTCAGTTCCAGTGCTATGATATGATAAATCCCCAGGATGATGCTATGGCTTAAAAACTGATATCAAAGCTGATTTTAGGGATGATTTTTTTTTCATTTCTCACCCTGTCTTTCCCAAAAGTATTAATGGCAGCTATATTAGCAACAAGAAACAAAAGTATATCAGTGCTCTCCAGTCTATTCTCTTTCCTTCCTCATTCAGAAGCCCTTGGCCAAATTTCACTCTTGATGACACAGGTGCAGCTTCATTGCCTCTTACAGGGTTGTGCTTTTGGAAAAGATAAAACAACATGACCAATTGGACTCTCTGTTCAATATCCCTCTATACTGCTGGACTGGGAATGGTCAGATAATTTTCAGGATGGGAAAACGCCGCTGATGAATAAACCAGCACATGCATCCGCACAAAGCAGAAAATGAACTGGGACTGAACCAAAACCTGCAGAGGTTTTGACCCATTGGCAGGTGTCCAGGGACTCCCCTGTCCCTGTGGGTTGCAGGCAGACAGCTCTTTGACAGGTGATGCTGGTGACTGAAGGGGAGCAGGGCAGGTCTCCTCCGCTGTGCCTTCTCCCCCGAGCTCTTCCCAGCACATCATGGGCATCACGCTGGGATGTCTGTCTCAGTGGCAGTGGGGCTGGCCAGCCAGCCCCCTCTTGAAACACCTTGTCCCAGCATTTGCCATGCAGCTCACATAACCACAGCGTTTCAAGGAGATGGAGCTGCCAGGAGCTGAGCTCCTGCACTTATTCTCCTGCCAAGGCCCGACAGTTGGCACATCTCCCAAAGAAACAGGCAGAAGAAGGTTTCTGAAGAAGGAAAAGAAATAGGAGAACAACACAGGATGCTGATGTAAATCAAAACTGGGAGAGAAGATGAATGTGGAGGCTGTTTGGATCTCAGCTGCAGCTCTGGCTCCTAGTTTCCCATTTTCCCCCTGTCATCCCTGAGTTGCTTCTCTGCACCCCAGACCTGCACCGTTCAAGATGTACAAAAGTTTCTGGTCCCCTCCTGTTCCTCTCCCCACACTTCTCACTAGGCAGCCTGCTCCTAGTGCTGCCGACATGGCTGCTAATGAGTGAACTATTCTAAAGTAACTATGTAAAATACTTTAATCATTAGGCTCACTCTGTACATCGTAATTTAAACCAATATTTTAAAGAGGTAGTCTCCCAGTTACAGCATTATTATCTTCCATAAGGCTTACACATTAACCCACTTGAAAATTTGTCCCTGCCAAACAGTATCAGCAGCCAGTCCCAAACCTGTCAATGCCATAGTATTTTCTAAATTGATGCTTAATTAATGAAGTATGATTGCAACAGGTTCTCTCTCTCCTCTTTTAATTTGATCTCCATGGCATTATAGGAACCTAAAGCTTCTACTAGGCATATATTCCTACCGTTTCCTTGTCAGAGGAAATGTATATTCATTTCAGACTTGTGGAGGCAATTACAGTAGCCACCAGTTGCCTACAGCAGCTAATCAAAGTGATAACCTGCAAGTTCTCAACTCCCCATGAGACAGCCCACTTGCCTCCAGCTGATGAATGCCAAAAGAGCAGCATGGGCTTACTAGTAATGACACCATCATCTAAGGCAAGTTTTTAACTAACCCATGGTTTTATAAAGACTCTATTAATGTCTCATAAAAAGAGGTCTAGATAAAACACTCTAATAAGAATTTTTTTAAGGGAAATACCAGTGCTGATGTAAATGTCCATTCTAAAATACTAAGCTGGTATTTGCCTACTTGTAACCTCTGCACTTCTTATGTTCTGAAAAGTGATGAAGCCTTCCCTGAAAGTTTTCAAGGGTGTGACTAACCTCTGACTGATGTGCTGTCATGTCTTTGCCCCTGTCCAGCCACAAAGCATGTGCTTTGTCTTAAACAAATGCACAGTTCCACCAATTTCAAAAGGGGCTTAAGTTTAAATGTACAGAAGTGCCATAGGAAAGTGGGCTATAATGCTGCTGGAAAATAGTATTCCGGATTTTTAATTTAGGCATTAACTGGTGTTGCTTACAACTGCAATAAACAAAACAAATTTTAGAAGTAGAAGAAAACAGCATTTATAAATAGCTCATAATTAATTGCTAGCAGAAGGGATTCAACACATTGGTAGGAAACATTTAGATTCTTCTGCATGACCCGTTCCTTGTTTTTGCTGGAATTTTATTATTTGCAACATAGGCATACTTGGCAACAATATGACCCCTTCTACAATCTGCCACTCTATTAGTGAGAAAAGCAACATTGAAGATACAAACTATATTTTTGCTTTATTCCATCAGCATATGTTAGAAAGTTCAGTGTATAGAAATTTAAAGTAAAGAGAATTAAAATATTTTAAGCCTGGTCTCTACTTGTTTCAAAGTGACAGGCTTTGTAACCAAACAAAACCACAATTTTGTGGTCCCATTAAGATTCCCTAAAAAAGAACAAATTAAAAAGAAGCCACAGAACCTCCTTCCCCCTGAAATATAAAAGCTCCCCAGATGAAGAAATTCTCTGTGGCTGTGCTGTTACTTTACTCGAGTTCCTAAATACAGGATTTCTCTTTAAGGCTTCTGGCCAGGTTTTGACATTGAATTTCGGGATATTCTAATTAGCTGTGATCCCAAAGGAAGCATTCCTGGCTTCTTCCCTGCATAGTTGGAGTCCTGAAGGACTCCAAGCTGCAGGCTGCAAAGAGAGTGGGTTAGGTTCGTACATTTCCTACTCATGTCGCTATCATCGTCCAGGGAATGGACTTCTGCTCTACTATTTCCTAGTCTCATTAAAATGTTTGTGAGCTTTTAAAGGCTGCAGTTTCCAGTTTTTAGGACTGTCACCACCTGCAGTGGTCATTTCGTGCTTTGAAAGACTCACTTCATCATGCTATCATTATTACTTGCTTGCACTAGCAGTCAAAGGATCTGAACAAGGCCAGCCCAGAACTTGGAAAACTCCTCCATCTTAAAGGAACAGATGATGACCACATTGGGAACTCAGGCTATGCACAGTTTGAAGATCACACCAACTCAGTCATGTAAGCAACACCAATCCTTTTCTCCATAACAAATGTGAGGACAAACAATTCATCTTAATTTGAAAAATCAAGATTAAAAAATCTTCCAGCACTTTTCTCTCTGGACAGCACTAAGACAGCAGGTACTCATCCAGGGCCAGCCTGCACACTCAGCTCTTCTCCAGTCCCAAGGAGGCAAAAAAAGTGTTGAGGGAATAAGCAATAAGCTCAGGCTCTGCATCAGGTCATGAGCTCATCCTCCATGGAAAGGTGTCCACACAAGAGTTTGGACTTCATCAAAGGTTTTGATACTGTCTCTCACAGTATTCTTCCAGACAAAATATCCAGCACATAGTTGGATAAATGCATCATGTGATGGGTAAGCAGTAGGCTCACAGGTCAGGAGCAAAGGGTTACAGTGAATGGGGTGACATCAGACTGGTGATCTGACACTAGTGGGGCTTCACAGGGCTCAATCCTCAGCCCTGTGCTCTTCAATATCTTCATTAATGACTCAGACTCATGACTGAATGAATACTAAGTTTGCCAATGACACAAAATTGTCAGCTCCCTTGAGAACAAAGAGACCTAGACAAATTAGAGGACTGGACAATCACCATCCATATGATGTTTAGCAAGGCCAAGTGCTGGATTCTGTGCCTGTGACAGGGAAACCCTGGACTGGGGAATGAAAGGATGGAGACCAGTGCTGTGGAGAGGGACCAGGAGGTGCTGGTTGATGGCAAGTTGAATCTGAGCAGTGCCCTGGCAGCCAGGAGAGCCAAGCCTGTCCTGGGGTGCATCAGGCACAGCATGACCAGCCAGGCAAGGGAGGGGATTGTCCTGCTCTGCTCTGAACTGGGGCGGCCTCACCTTGAGTCCTATATGTGGATCTGGGTGCCACAATTTTAAAAAGATATTAAACTATTAGGACGTGTCCAAAGGAGGGCCATGAGGATTTTGAAAGTTCCTGAGGGGAAGCTGAATGAAGAGCAGCTGAATCTGGGGAAGAGATGGAGGGGACACCTCATTTGGACAACACTTTCAGCTACATGGTGTGGTTCTTAGGTGTCCTGCACAGGAACAGGAGTTGGACTTGATGATCCTGATGGGTCCCTTCCAACTCATATTCTGTGATTCTATGAAGATTGCCTGGCACCAGTGCTGCTCTGCTCGCTGAAACACTCATGAAGAGGCTCTGTTTGAGACATAAGCAGTATATAAATGATACTGTAATGCTGGATATTTCACTCTTTGAAGAGATTACTAGAAATAATAAACAGAAGCTAAGTATGTTGGTTGAAATTAAACTACAAACCATTTAATTAATAGATAGCAGACATCCTTACAGGAAAAAATATGTATTACACATGTATGCAGCTTTTCACCAATGGCCCCTGGTACAACAGCCATTTCTGAAGCCCAGACACTCTTTGATTGTCCTGCTCTCATGAGTAAGAACTTGTTTTGTGGGGTTATGATGGGCCTGGCTATGAGTTCTTCTTTAGCAAGAGAGGGATCTTGTAAGTGGACCCCATTTGATGGAATGATATGACAAGGCTTTAGCTGTCTTTTCATTTCATTAGGAGCTGTGCTCATCTGTCCTGAGGCTTACCACAGTTCTTGTCTCCAAATTTCTCTCTCTTCAACCTCAGATTTTTCCTGTTTCTCCAGTTTCCACCAATTTTGAATACAATTACAACACAGCAGGAAAAATCATACAGAAATAGGCTGGTTTTTACTCAGAAGTCCTGCTTTATTTTCACGGTACAGTCAGCAGGAAGGATTTTCTGATGCTTTTGAAAGCAAAGTCACATTTCTAAAACTTTTCATCCTCTCAGAACAGCATGCTGTAGCTTCGAGGACAATCTGGCTAGTTTGGGAAGAGAATCTTAGAATTGCCCCGAAAGAGGGACATTTCAGTGAAGATCTTAACATTTCGGTTTTTGCATTTCAAACTTCAGCAAAAAAAACATAAACAAAGACTCAGAACTGCAAACTTCAAAATACTTTGATTTGCCTTTTGAGGTATTGGTTAGCTGAATTCTACCTGCAGGAACAAACTCACTTATAAACTATTTTGCATGAAATGTAAGAATGTTGTAGCTTCAGAGTGGTGAGACAAATCTGAAGACAATTTAGAAGCAAGAGAAGCAGAATTTGCCCTGTATAATCTCTCCTAGAAATAATGATGTCAAGGAATAGCTTTCCTTGGAGACAGAAATACCTTTTGCAAACTGCATTCATTTGATCTGAGACACTGAGACAATAACTAAAATAGTTCTCACATTTATAGTTCTACAGACATTTTCCAGAAACAAGTTAAGATTTTCTCACTTTAGAAAGAATGCAATAAAATAATGACCCTCTGTATTTCAGATATCTGTTGAAATCGGGTGGTGTTCTTAAGGTCTAATTTCATTTTCCTCCAATAGCACAGGGAGATGACACCCAACAGATTATACTAGCTGTCAGCCTTACACAACCATATCTGTAGACTTCAGACAATTATCTGTAATCAATAGCTGTAGCATCATGGTGATAAAATTATAGTACTTACATATAATTACACTTACATTCAAATATAACCAGTTCCATTCAGAGCATATGTCAATGGAGTAAATCATGGTAAGTCTGTAATTCTCAAAAGAGAGGAGGGAAGGTCAGATCCATGTTTTCCAAGAAATTTAGTTCAGAATGAACTTTCCTTTTCAGTTAACCTTCTAATGTTCTTTTAGATCTTAAAAGAAAGTTTTCTGGGTAAAGCCTTTGCAGAAGTAACCTTGCTAACCCTACACATATAACTCTTTATTTTTCTACTAAATAAATTTCTTACAATTATATGCATATGAATGAGCATAACATAATTTATCACATGCTGATTCTGTTACTTTAAGTCAGAAATTAGTGGACACTCCTGAATTCACAATTGCTTGTAAATCCACCAAGATGAATTTTTCATGTCAGTATAAAAATAGGCCTTTATTATATCTATTTCGTGCTTTCTCCATTCAGTTTCAATACCAGCTCTGTGTTCCTTTTCTCTTCTCCTTCTATTCTTTCATTTCCTGGTCATCTATTCATTCTGTGTTTCTCCTTTATTTCTTTCTCCTTCTACTACTTTTGATTCTTAGCATTGATCTTGGAGATAGAATTCTGTGCTGATAAGGTGTTTGTATTTGTTTAAAAAGACTTCTGCTCTATTACTTCCCTCCCCACCCCTTCCTATATAAAGACACTTTAATACCTTGGCTGTGTTACAGACCCTGATTTCAGTAGTTACAGGACTTTTTCCTACATATTGAAATCCTGAGTCCTAGTCACCCTGCTGTTAGGAAAAGGGGAAAAGGAGACCCTTTTAAAAACCCTAATATGCAGCTCTCTGGACATGTTTCCCACTCCTGCTTAGGTACATTAAAAACCAGACCTGTGCAAGCAGCAACAGGTAGGAAATGAAAGGCATTGTGGAAGGACTGCCAGGATCAGTCCTTCTTCCTTTATGGTTTACACATGCAGGCTGCTGCTTAGAGTTTCTCCTCTTCCTGGAAAAAGCACCTTTCTCAAAAAGTGCAGTGTTTATGGTGAAAGTTTAAAATTTCTACAGTTTTCCTTACAAAGAATAGTGTTTAATCGTATCATTATACACAGAAATACATAGTTTTTCCTATCCAGCACTACCTGCAGCTGAGAAGATTAAAGCAGTGAACATAGACGGGGAAGCTGTTTTGGGTATGCCCATGAAGAATTCTAGTCTGTTGTTCCTAGTGGCATTACTGAGACAATTTTGAACCAGGTGCCTTAGTCCTGCCAGCAGAACAAAGGCTTCTTTCTTTCTCCCATGATCTTTGCAACCCATACAGGACTTGGTGCTGCAAATGTGGCTGTATGGGCAAGACACAGGACAGCAGAGGCTGCAGGCAGACTGCATCCCTGGGTACCTCCTGTGGGTCCCATGGGCTTAGAGAGAGGATGGCCTTGTCCTGGAGAGTGCAAGAACAGAATACAGGGAGAGACAGCTTAGCTGTGGCATGATTCCAAGAAATCTTTTTTGCAAATTGTCCTGATTCTCACTGAGAAAACCAACCCCAACCTGACCCAGGAGTGAGGGTCACTGCCGTTATTGCTATGTCAAATTCAGGTGGTTGACATCAAATCTGCAGTATTTCCCAAAGCTGCAGCACTGAGCTACTGTCAAAGGGAGTTTAGTCACTTAAAGCCTACAAAATTAATATTTTGGACAAAGATTTCCTTTTGGGAAGATAGGTCATGTCCTAAAAGCCAAGGATACTCAGAAGATGGTCAACACCCCTTAGAATATGGCCTATAAGTCCTCAGGTTCTAGCTAAAGAAATAATGTGCAGCCAGATAAAAAACTGGAGCTGTCAGAACCTGAAAAGTCTGATTTATGAGAGATTTTTAATTTTCTTTTTTCTTTACTCTCTTCTTCACTAACTAGAGGTAAAACCAAGGCAATCACACCATAATTATAGCTTTGATCAGTTCTCTGCTGAAGACAAAAATGATTCTATATAGGTCACTTTCTGATATCTAAGAGTGTCAAAACAGATTTATATGACAATAATATCAATCTAAAATCATCTATGGCATGCCCACACAAAAACTGCAACTATTTCAGGTATTGTCACTAATCACTTATTACATATTTCCTTATAAACTGTTCATAAATTATGTTTATTGTCTTATAATTAGTAGTACTAACAGTGTATAATATCAATAAGGTCATTAAATATGTAAACAATAAATGATAGCAATATTAATGCCACTAAGTAGGAATGCTTGACAGCATCATGCATATTCAGTCAGCCTATGTCTCTATTTCTCTGCATTTGACAGCCAGACATGGAATAGTGCCAGTCACGGGTTTAATGAACATCAAGATGAGTGCAGAAGTTGAGAAGTTAGCAGTTAGTTAATAGTTGGTTAAAAGAAAAAAAAGAAAAGCTATCGAAATAAGTGTGTCCGGATGCTTTCATAATTAAGATGTGGACTTTTTGGATCCTTTATTTTTTACCACATCTGTTCTACATGCTTATCCCCTTTTCCTGGACAAGCAGGGATACTTAGCTTCTTTAAGCTGCATCACCCAAACTGGTGGGCTTAGCTAGTTTGCTATGAGAGCTGGAATGATATATTTGACCTCTAGATTACATAAGGATAAATCAAAGACAAAAAATTGAAAAATGATCATACTGGATGTTTTAATACCTTTTTTTTTTCCCCAAAGTTCCTTTGGAGACAGTCAGAGGGTTTTTTTTGTTTTTCTAATGGGCATTTTACACCCTGCACAGATTTGCTATCTGCTGAATTTGGCTGGCACTACTGGAGAGGCCAGGTAAGGAATGAAGGAAAACAAATTATTTCCATACCAATGGAACCTTGTCAAAGCTTTGCATTAGGTGTAATATTGACTTTACCTCTTCAGGTAGAAAGGGTATATAAAGATGCCTTTATACTTACAGATTGATATGAAGTGTTTCATTTTCCCTGTTTCTCCATCTTAGAAGACTAGAAATCTGTTCTAAAATGAAAATCGAAACTATTTGTCAAAGAAAGGACAACATCACTTTTTTGTGACAACTAGGATGGCACATTGAGAGAGACTATGCACTCCTTAACATTTGGGATGTGATTCTGAAATACACTGGCTCTTTTAAAGCTGTCTTGACTTCTCCCTTTATTCCAGAAAACCCATGGGATTTTCTTTTTCCAGACTTTTCTTCCCATGTATCCCAAATTAAGGACCATTGTCCATTCAGCCCTCATTGCTTGCAGTACTGGGAGTCCTGCCCTATTATAGATCAGTGCCTCCATAAAAACTAGCCCCACATAGACTGCTCTAAATGCCACCACCATGGCAGGTGCTAAGAGAGTTTTTGGTCACTTCACAATTTAAGTTTCCATCAATTTGAGTAGCTTGGGAGCTTTTAGGTCAAATTCAGCAATATTTAATGCAAAAGCAAGAATAAACACACTTTAGCTGTTCTGCACCCAGGCTACTTGTGGCGCTTTGCTGGACACAGCTAAACTCCATTCAACAGCATTAACTGCAATCCAAAAAATCTTTGATGTCATTCTGGTCTGTTTAACATGAAGGCGAGTATATCCATTCTTGTTCATGATGACAGTAACAATGCCATATCTGATGGGTTCAGCTAAGACTGTCTTCAGCTGTGTTACTATCCTGGGAAAAATAGTGTATGCTCCTTGGTCCTACAATGGAGAAATGTCCACACAGCATAAAAACTGCTACTCCAGGCCTGTCCTGCCACACTGGCTTATTGCTGCCGTTGCTGCCTTGCCCAGACCGTGTAATTTGAAATGCGCCATTATAAGATGACTGATGATCCCAGTGGACAACAAAGTGATCATGAGCCAGTAATGCACCTCTGCAACAAAGAAGGCCAATAGCATCCTGAAATTCCATACAAGGAGTGCTGCCAGCAGGTCAAAAATGGTGAACCTTCCCCTCTGCGCAGGTCTGGAGAGACACACTGGATTTCTTTGTCTAGCTCTAGGATTCCTAGATCAAGGGAGACATGGATACCCAATAGACAGGAGTGAAAAAGAAGGAGCCAGACTGTTACGGGTGGTGCCCAATGACAACACAAAAGGCAATGGGCATAAATTTAAATATTGTGAAATATTGTGATTGTGAAATCAATGTGAATACAAGAAAACACTTTTGTACTGTGAGGACATTGGCAGAGCTTGCCTGAACAGATAGTGGAGTATCCATTCTTGAAGATATTCAAAGCCCTACTGGGCTTGGTCCTGGGAAACTTGTGCTTGAGGTCCATGCTTGAATGAGGGAGTTAGGCTAGATAAGATCAGAGGTCTCTTCCCCCCAACAATTCTGTGATTCTGTGAAGATCCTCAGGCTGAAGAAGAAATTAAATATGAAGTTATGTCTGGTCCAAGTATGCCAACTACTAGGCACAGTACATTAAGTAAAATGTACTGCTGAAAAAGCAAATTTCATAGAATTTCACAAAATAACTGGCTTGGAAGAGACCCACAAGGATCATCAAGTCCAATGCCTGGCCCTGCACAGGACAGCCCCAAGAGTCACACCATGTCCCTGAGAGTATTGCGCAAATGCTTTTTGAACTCTGTCAGGCTGGTGCTGTGACCTGTTTCAGTGCCCAGACACCCTCTGGGTGAGGAATCTTTTTCTAACCCAAACTAAAGCTCCATCTCCACATTTTCAGGCCATTCCCTCTGGTCCTGTCACTGGTCACCACAGACAAGATTGGTGTCTGCCCCTCCTCTTCCCCTCACAAGGAAGTTGTGACTGGGATTAGGTCTCCTTTTAGTATCCTCCCCCTTCAGTCTTCCTCTCCTCTTGTTCTCCAGGCTGAGCAGACCAAGTGACCTCAGCTGCTCCTCCTACAGCTTCCCCTCAAGGCCCTTCACCATCTTCATTGCCCTCCTTTGGACACTCTCTAATAGTTTAATATTTTATATTGTGGCACCCAAAACTGCCCCCAGCACTTGAGGAGAGGCCGCCCCAGCTCAGAGCAGAGCGGGACAATCCCCTCCCTTGCCTGGCTGGCCATGCTGTGCCTGATGCACCCCAGGACAGGCTTGGCCCTCCTGGCTGCCGGGGCACTGCTGACTCATGTTCAACTTGCCATCAACCAAGACCCCCAAGTCCCCTTCCACAGCACTGCTTTCCAGCATCTTGGTCCCCAGTCTGTCCCTACATCCAGGATTGACCCATCCCAAGGGCAGAATATGGCACTATCCCTTGTTGAACTTCATATGGTTGGTATATACACACAGGCTGAAGAGGAAACACTTCCCAGCAGTCCATGCCTTACTGGATTCTTTGCACTTCCTAATTTTCTTCCTACATTGCTTATCTTTCCTGTACACCATGGCTACTATTGTGGATCCCATTCTGAGGTCTCAGTCCTCTCAACTTATTGTTGGAGGAAATCTGCATGTCCATCTCAATGCTGTGGATCCTCTAGGTAGCTGGACCTCTGAATTATAGAATTTCATTCTGGATATTGTTCAATCTGCTATAAAATACCCATATGCATCTGGTAATTTTGCTCCTTCAAAACACATGAATGTAACAGTAAATCCTGATAATGCAAAATCCAGCTACTGCTTGGAGAACAAGCTAAGACTTTCACACCAAATACTTCATATTTTCTCATCAGTATTCATCTGTTCTTGGCAGATAGAACTGACCCATGCACCAGAAATACATCACATGATAATGAGTAGCATTACCAAGTGGAAGGCACACCTGAGCTAGCCAAAGTTATGGATTAGTCTTCAAATACTTGGGCTTGATTTTTCTGCTGATAGAAGACATCTTGAAATCAATTTGTCAATAAAGAATATGATTACAAGATAATTGCTCCAAAGAATACCTAGAAACACTACAACTGAAATAGTTTGGGAACATGTGTCTCTTCTCAACAAGGTATATCAAAGTGCTACAATGCAGGTGAGAACAATTCTCAGATTCAATCCAAATAATACCAAATCCTTTCTGAAGACTTGACCCTTGAATGGCTTAAATAAAATTAACTCATCTTTTATCTCTTCCTTAAGACTGGCTGTTTGCACATTTAGTTAAGAGTGCTTCCTAGCTACAAGCTATTTAACAAATACTGTTTATCACTCCATCTCAGGACCTCTTTGTTGCTTTTGAGGATACTTATGTTACAACCGGTGTGCTTCAAGATCCACTCTAACCATTCTTTATTTCTGAACTATAAACTTTGGT
Organism: Peucedramus taeniatus; assembly: GCA_013400575.1. Taxonomy (NCBI): domain Eukaryota; kingdom Metazoa; phylum Chordata; class Aves; order Passeriformes; family Fringillidae; genus Peucedramus; species Peucedramus taeniatus. Next base: position 15,156 of record WBNO01001353.1, on the reverse strand, counting down.
GGAGTATCGGGACAGTTTTAGGTCTCCAGGCAAGGTGATTTAATTTCTTTTAGATTAAATTTTTCAAGCATATTCTCTTTGTTTTCCTGTTACAGCATAATTTTCTGTGTGAAACACTTGAAACAATATTTATTCTCTTCCTTTATCTTACTTTGCTATTTCATAATTTTGTCCATTTTTTTTTTCTGGTTGCAGGCACTCTCATCTCTTTTAGGCCTCTCTGCTTGTCAGACTCTCATTTTCAATGCAGAGTCCTCCTCCATTCTCTCACTAGAAATATGAAGCTAGATGTTTAACATAAGGAACTTTGAAAGTGCTGAGCACCCTCTAACAGACAGTGATAGATCTTCCCTGGTTTCTACTGGAGTTGAATTTCCTTGGCACCTTCTATCGTGCCTGTATACTTAGGGCTCTTTCATTTTGGAGCGCAGCCTTCACTACCTTTCAACACTTCTCCTGTTTCTGAGGACTGTCTTTCAAGCAGTTCCCATTGCTCTCTTTCAGTCTGCTTAAAACGCTATCTTTAGCTGTCTTCAATTTTAGAAGACTCCAATTTTGTTTGGAAAACTAAATCAGACTTTAGCAATAAAGCTATACACGAGCACACATTCATGCCTTTGATATTCCAGGCGGCAACCGAGATGCATCTCAGTTTCTCAGTGTCATGATTGCTTCCAGCTAACTGGGATTAAAACAGAGTCCTGTGAGTAGGAAGCAGAGATTCTTCCTTGTAAAGCACCAAAATCCTAATAATGCTGATTAAAATAACCCAGCTACATTGCTTGCTTTTTCATCTCACATTCCTGGCTTCAAAGTCCAAATGATCTGATCTTGAATTCCATGCTCATTTCTAGAATAGAATCAGTATGAGAGGAGGGACATGGAAATAAGCTTTTTCCTTACGCATGATGAATAGAGGGCATAATTAAGAACTTTAGGCCAAATCCTCAACCAAGGTAATTCACAATGATCTACTTCACCTGCAAATCTGGCTCACAACACAGAATTGCTGTTGTTAGTATCATAAATCACTCCCAACCAAGACAGAAAAGCTGTATTCTGTGCTTACTTCCTCATGTGTACTTCTTTGAATTTTCCTTGATTTGAACACCTATCTCTCAGGAGATGGAGCTGACCATTTCCTGAAAGAAAGCAAACATTAATTTTAATAGAGGGTCTGCTTGATTCCTCAAAGCAGGTCAAAGCTGGGATGATTCTGGGTATCTGACTGATGTTCAGATGCTTACATTCCCTGATGAATCCATAGCTAACTCTATGTGATAGAAATATCGCACATTATTCTTGTGTTTGCCAGCTTGCAGTGTCATTCCAGATGGCAAACACAAAAATAGCATGAAAAAATTCCTTCTGAAATTCAGGCTGTAAAAGGATTTTGTTAATTCTACGACAGATTTTCCAAAATCTTCAAACTGTCCATTCCTTATTGACAATAAAACATCCCAACTGGAGTATCTTGTAAAACCATTGTTACAGTATATTTCAGGCCATTACTAATTTCATTACTGCCTACTTACTAAAAGCATATTTATTTCTTCATCATTCCTCTTGAAAATCTACCTCTGCTTCATTTTATTCTTTGGTTGATGCTACTTTCATTAGAGTAGGAGTATCTTCAGAGCAATAGAATCATAAAGGTCTCAGTTGTTAGCATGAAAGTGGGACTGCTTAAATTTGATTACTGTGTTTAATGAAGTGTCACATTTATTTACAAGATGACATGATGAATCACATTACAGTTATTATAAATCAGCTTATAAGAATGGACAAATGGTTCAATAAAGCAATGGATTTACAAATTTGAGATGAACACATTTGGGTTCTTTGTCATATTTCCCTTTAAAACAAATGGCAGTGCGCTATTTACTTTATCCCAGGAGCTAAATTGGCAATTTGTTTGAAAAAGAGAGAGAGAAGAGAGGGTTCACATTACATTTTGCGTTACACTTTCTGTCTCACTGACCAAAAATGTCAGATCATTCACATGGACAAATCCAGTTCACCTCAACATGTTTGTTAACCTTAGAGCAATACATATGTGCTGTTTTCTTCCTCTTCCAATGCAATTTTGTCCTATCCCTTGCCAAAGACGCTTCCCACATCCATACCAGATATAATATCTCCTGAAAAAATTGCTTGGCCTGTCTCCTTGATTTGCCTGTATGCTGGACCTTTTACTGGAGTTCAGATTACCCCCAAATCCTATGATTAACATAAAATTTTATCTTCTTGCCTTTTGACATTTTCAACACCTTGCCTGGTTTAACACCAGTAATGTGAGTGGCCCAAAGCCTGAAGAAAATATAAAAGTAAAAAAGCATCTATCCAGCAATCCCTCCTCGGCCTTGGAGTCTTCATTAAAAAGGTCTTAGTTCACTTCCATATGAAGGAAATTGGCTCCTCTCTCTCTCGGTCTGACTTGCAAAGAAATTTGCTTGAAACATTTTTTTTCAGCACATTTCTGTTTATTTGTGTTTGCCCTGCAGAAATGCTAATGCAGGATCATTGCATTAAACAGGCCTGATAACGTCTGAGTGCACTCACATATGTGTGGGCTGAAAAGCAGCCACGTCCTGGCGAGAAGGGGGGCTCAGGAAGACGTGTGTGTTTTGGGGTGTGTGTGCACAGTGAGCGGGGGAGGCTTCCGAGTGAGTGAGCTCAGGTTTTTGCGCCACATCTGCATTTTGCTCAGCTTGAGTGACAGGTGTACATGGATGCCACATCGGCTGCCAATATGCTATGAGACCATGGTAACAATCGCTCATCTCTGGGGAGCTATGCTGCCTCGTTCCTCACTATCAGACATGAAAGAAATAATTTCAGGTGCCAGAAAAGGAACTGTGATAAAAGAAAACATTTCGGCTTTCATGGCACTGGAGTTTGCCCCCAGGCAACAGCTTTGATAAAAAAAAAGTGTCTCTTTCTTTACATTCACAATTAATCCACGATTATCTACAAGCAATCCTTTGGCCTATAGGATACTGTCAGAAAAAGTTGTTTTCCTTTTTTTTTAATTCCTTGTACACTTCACCTCTGTTTTTTCCTGCTACATGCACCTATTGTATCATGCAAATCTTCAAACCCTGCTGAAGCTAGAGACAGCTTGCCACCCCCACTTTGGGAACTTATGTGGATATCAGACATATCTGTGTAGAATAGCTATTGTTAGCTGAAGTATTAGCATATAATGTTTCTTCAGTTGTACATCTCAGAAAGATATGAAAGAGGGCTATTATAACACAAGAAAAGTTAAACCAAGCCCTCTTTTCTGCAGTGTTCAGTGTCATCAGCCAAAATAAAGTTTGGATATATTTTTAAGAGCAAAACAATGAGCTTCATTCAGAAGGCAGTATTATCTCTGTCTGCATGAGTTCACTTTCACTTGATATTGGTTGGATTCTAGCATTTATCATGTCCATCTGTTATCCACAAGACTGTGCTTCACTCTGGAGTCCAGGTCCTAGGGGTCAAGGGACATGAGAGGTCACGGTGTAGAGCAAATAGCACCAGGTTTTTGACCCAGGCAGCCTCACTCTTCCTTTGGGCCTTCATGAGTACTGAGGACAAACAGCCTCCTCCACAAAATCTTCACTACCAAACCCAGTAGTGGAGACAAAGGGAGACTGAAAGATCTTTGTGAAAAATAACCAAGAATTGTCTTAGAGATAATGCCTAACCTGAAATAACCCACTAATAATGAGAGTTAAGATTTCTCTTCTCATTCATCTCAATCAGGGTTGACTTCTTGAACCCCTTCCAGCCTTCAGATTTCAGGCTGGTGACTGTAAGATTGCAATAAGGTGTAACTCCTTCATGTTACTCATTTTGAGTCTTTCTAAGGGTTACAATGACATAGCTTTCATACAGCACATCAACTTTGGCAAAAACTGTCCACCTACAGGGTCTAGTAATTAAGCAGTTTGAACAAGGAAATGGAACAAAAAGCCAGAGAAATTACTGAACTCATCAGCTACCATGGATGTAGAAACTCTGTGCTTCTCCTTCCCATTTTTCCCCATATATGATATATCTGTCCATATGGATGGATGTCTCTTTTTGTTTATCACTTTCTCTTTTCCTTTCTTTCCTTTTTTTTTTTCTGCATCAACATACATCATTGTCCTCCCCATGAACAGTCTCATGGTGCTGTCTCCTGACTAACCCAACCAGCAATATTTTCAGTGATGCGCTGATTAGTGGAAAGGAAGATAAACAGTGTGAAGGATAATAATAAACAGACTGGAGAGATGAAGACTTATCAAGCAGCAAAGTCCTAACACGGTATTGCTAAGTTACATACTCATTGTCTCTTGTTCTAACAAGCAGCTGCATAGAGCTAGGTAGATTTTCTTCTCAAACAAAGCTAAGGGCAGAAAAACAAAGCAAGTCTTCTGTGTGTATGTTGGTACGTGTTTCGGGGGAAAAAAATCAGGACACTGTGAGCAAACTGGCTCTGCAACGGATCGACAAGGGTTTATTATTCTGAGCAGCACTCAATCAAATGTGGCCCCTATGAACAGAGAGTAATGTTGGCGAATCATCCTGGGGGCTTTTTTTCTGTGTGTGAGTGGTATCCATCTGTCAGCTGTCAGTGCCAGTGAGAGATATACAGAGCTGTCACTTCTTGTCAGCCAGCATTTGTGAGGCCTTTTGCAGCTGCTACACAACACATACTGTCCTTACTGAAGGCCAACAAGGAGTCTTGGAGAAGATTCTGCTGGGCAGGGTGAAAAGGGGAAGAGAGATGTCAGGACCACTCTAGGAGAACAGCCTTGACCCATCAAAGATTTTTAACTTCCCTCTCAAAATCCTACTTTTTTCTGAATATTAATGATAATAAAAGGCAGATGGAGAGCTGAGGTAGTGGCACAGCTATATGCTCTGCATTTGGAGATTCAAGGCAAGTCTTGCACTTACTTTGGTACCTCTGGAACCTGTAATAATAAACATGGTGGGATGTGGGTGGTGATGCATTCCAAAGAGTCCAGTGGTGTATCCTGAATGAAATGAGAGAGGGCACAAACAGTCATTCCTCCAAGAGAAAAAAAAAAATCCCCATCTATCACTTCCAAGTTATACATATACACACACACATGCACACACACACACATACACATACACACAAGATAGATGTGTGTGTGTGTGTGAAAAATTTAGATGCGTATCCACACCTTTCAGAAGTGTTGGAACTGTGCTGGGCTTGTGCTGAATTTAAGGCTAAACCAAAATTCAGGTTCCAAGGCACTGAAATCTTGCCAACTGTTTTCTGAAAATGTTGGCTCCAAATGTTGAAAATCTCATGAGATCAGCTGTTCTTCTGAGTTTTACTCCACCATGGGTTGTATCAGAACCAGCTCCAGGAAATAAGAGGCCTTTTGGGTTTGTGATCTGCTGCAGATTTATAGCATTGATAAGGGCAAAAAGTTTTGCATCCAGCCTGTTTGTTCTCACATATTATTAATCACAGATGGAATTGAAACACTGTTTTTAAGTAAAGGATCCTGATTTTAGAACAGTATTATAAATGTTTAGGTATGCCAATTTGTTTTGTGTCATTTAAAAAGGATAAGTGACTAAATCTATAGAGAACCTTTTGGTTTGGTTTCTGTGTTTACAGCTGCCTTTGCAACAATGCTAAACTAACACGGCAAAAGCGCAAGGCAGCAGGGTTAGGAGTAATGAGTGTAAAATGGAGCTGGGAAGTGCTAAATTCTACTCTGCTTTTCCATCCAAGTCGCCTCAAGCTAGCTATGTCAATTCTCTACCTGTTTCCCATTTGGTCATAACATTTCATTACCACTCTCTCAAGAGCATCAAGTTGATGGATCTTTCAACCAACCTTTGAACTTCTAGAGATCTCTACAGGTACAAATCTCTCCTGAGTATACCGTGAAAGGAAGGTGTGTGATTCTGGTGGTGGGTTCATAATGCAAAGCTAGAAACTTAGTCCTAGTTGTGCAACAATGATTTTGCAAGGGGAGAAGACCAAGTGATATTTACAATTCTGAGAGTTCAGTGCAGCTTTGGACATGAACAGGTCATTACTTAAACATAAGATCTCACATCAGATAATTTTCTTTTAGAAGTTATTTTATTCTTATGATGAGACTTTGTCAAGAAATATAGAAATTCAGGATTAAAAAATGCAATCAAAAGTACTGTAGCAATGAAGTCCTGTTCAATTGCTTGGGGTTTGTATATACTATATAAACCAAATAATATAATAACAATATCTATAATATAATAATCAGATAGTAATATTATATAAAAATGCAAACAATTCATTTACATTATTTTACACGGTTCTGTTACATTACATGTAAATGAAATTTTAAATCCTGTAGAATACTAAAATATAGTCAGACTGGATAACTGTATTCATTTTTTTTACTAGGGTGGCTGGTTTTCTCAGGCAGACTGCTATTGTTAAGCCCAAGTAGCAAGTACTTCACTGATTCATTTTGTGCCTGTAGAATTACTTTTTATTTAAAAGATGCAAAAAAGATTTATAATTTAGCTTAGGGTTGCTTGAAAGACTGCTTTGTTTGGTTACCAGTTTCAAACACATATGGTATAACTCATATTGCTGCAAGTAAAACAAGGCTGACTGTTGAATGAGCATAACACTGTAATAGCAGAATGTCTGCATTTAGCCCTTTTAACTCAGATCTGCTCGCAAGCCAAAATCAAATGGGAAACAATTAGTGCCTGTCAGAAAATGATTTCCTCCTTCCCCCTGAGAAAATACAAAAATGTAAAAGAAAAAAAGAAGAAATTTTCAGATGAAAACTATTAATTTTATTGTGGAGATGCTTTTCCAATGTCTCATGGGAACTGTAGTTTGTATGCCTCATGACCCAATTCCTTTTCAACAGCTTAATCCCTTAATAGTCTGTCTCTTGCCCTAAGTCACCCCTGTACCCTTCCATGAGCAGTTTAGCCATAACATGGAGGATTCCAGGGTTTGTATAGTAGAAGATACAAAAAACTCCATAAGAGGAACGCCATGCATACATGATAGGGAAGCTTATGATTTTGAACAACAACTTCTGCCAAGCCTTGGGGCAAAGTTCAAAAGTCTGGGTAATTTTGTGATTTTATAAGAAATCACAGATATAATTGTCCTCTCTGAGTCAAAATCTAAATCTTATCATGTTGCAGGCTATTAAAGCTTAGGATACTTTTCAATTTCTTTTCCTATTTAGAATAAGAGCAGCTAGTATTTTGAGGAGTCCATCATGACAAACCCCTTAAATAAACCTGTTGGATGAATAACACAGAAACCATACTGCCAAAACATTGTATACCTAAAATATTTCAGCATTTCTTGTGAAAGCTAGAGGTACGTGAAAGAATTCTAGGGCCATAGAACGGAGCACTTCCTCATGAATCCTTGGAAGTGTGCTGTTATAAGACTTTTGTCAACCAAAGCACAATTTGTTGGATTACCACAGAATACTTTAAAAGTAATATTCTTTCCTGGGGGAGAACAAGAGAAGAGCACCATAGATAGGAGTAGTGAGGGGAACATAGTAGGTATTATTTTGATTAGAAAGAGCAGTGGATCTCTATAAACTCATGTTATTCTTGGTTTTAGAAAATGGCAAGTCTGAAGTAAATTTGGATTGAGATAGAGAAGCTTGTTTACAGCAACTTGCTGCCTAGTATCTCTTCAGAAAATTCTGGTGGGAACAAATCACTCTGGTTTTCCTGTGCTGCAATCAGCGTGGTGATCTCAGCAAAATGTGTCTACTATCTTCTTTTCTTTTAGTGACACATTTACATATTCCATACCTCTCCAAACAAGACTAGGAGGACCTTGTACCCTTTTTAGCCCTCAAATCTTGTTATCAAATTGTATGACTCTTCTCCCTCAATACTTTGTGTAGTTTTTAGATTTACTATTGGGCATTTCCCCAGTCTGCCTGCACCATCTATACTTAAAAATGGATTTTATTTCCTTCCCAGAATCTCCCTGCTTCTCAGTTTATATGGTCTATTTGCTGACTCTGACTCCACTTTCCCTATCACATCTACTTGGACTTCTCCCCTGGGTCCTCACTAGGTGGGACAGCAGAAAACATGGAACAAAAAACCCAATTGCGTAAGGTAGAAGCCAGACATGGTGCAGGACAACACACTCCCAAACAAGAGAGAGACATCTCAAAACAGTGTCCATGGCTCTACATTTAGAGCCCAGAAACCCAGCTACAAGGGCACCAAGCTACCTGGGCCCCTAAGCTTTTGTTGATGGCGTTTGTTGACCCTTCTGTTCAGTGTCCCTGATGTTTATGGCTGTGCTCTTCCACATCTCCGCATTTTCTGACTGGCAAGGCTGTAGAGGCTCAGCAAAATCAGGCAATCAGAGCTCAGCACAGCCAGAAGAGCTTCCCTGGCCTTGACACCCAGAGCTTCAGAAGATGGTGTGGAAATACCATTCCCTCAGAATTTCTGATCAAGAAACCTGCAGATAACCTCGGTGAAAACAGAATAAGGCAGCTTGCAAGAAACCAGAGTGATTTAACAATTTCAAGGTATATTGAAGACAAAATATAAGTCACTGACAATGGACAATTCCTGCTGTTACTGGGTTTACCAGTAACAGTTTACCAATTAACAGATCCCAAATTAACTGGGGGCTCCCAACAGAAGGAATAAACTCAACTACTTGATCGATAAATAAAGATCATCAGCATTCATTTTCTGTCACCCACAGCAGCAGTTTAGGTTTCCAGCCTCATCCAGGTAACATAAGTGGAGGAAGAACCCCCATGGGGGTTCAGTGAGGAACAGGACTTGTGAAAAGCTGCGAGGACACCAGGGGTTAATTATGTTAATACAGGGCACAGACACAGGGCCAAAATAAAGTCTGACTGACAGTGCCAGCAGCTAGGAGGACCACTGCTTCTGGCAGTATTTCTCTGTCTAGTGTAGTGATGACTCACAGATTTCCTCATCACCTGTTGATAAACCTGGAAAAAACAGAGAGATGTACATTGTGGCTTTCAGATGCCTTTAGCAGAGAAAAGAGGATAAAACGGTCAGAATTCATCTCTAAGATGGAAATGATGTGTGTCAAGCTATACAGGTACACACACTTTAGTGGGATTGACCCCAAGGACCGGGAAAAAGGACAGAATCTACAAACCATAAATGAGCATGTCTGCTTCAGACATTCCAAAACAGAAACAAGCAGGACCATTGGACTGCATAGTGCCACCTATTATTCAGCATTGCTTAACTCCTGGCTTTGTGGGAGAGTTTCCAGTTACTCGAAACACTAATAAACTTTATTCACAGTGGCTGACATTTTCCATGCCTCAGGCTAAGTGCTTGTGGAATAGTGCAGCCAAAATGTGGCTCAACTATTTTTAAGTATTCAGCAGTCATACTTATAGCTTGAGAATTACACAGATTCATCCTTTGCCTTGTGGCCAAAACAGTTGATGAGGCTCAGACACATGTGTTTGTCCATCAGCTTGAGACTTGGATATGCATTTGTGCCATCTAGAATGTGATATTGATACTACGCTTGATATTACGTAGCAGTTTAAAGGGTTTCTTTGGCTTGAGACCCACAAAGTCATTAATATTCCATGAAGGCCACACCAAGTTAGTCACAGGCCAACACCTCATCAACAATTTTGTTGATGCAACGCTACAGAGAAAAACCTAAAAATGATTAGGACTTTTTTTATACATTGCAATATTTATAGTCTTGTATTTCTTTGGTTTTAAAGCCAAATTGAATCACTGGCTATGTTCAGACAGTTGTGGAAGGGGAAAAATATGAGCTTAAGTTTGAAAATCCCTTCTAAATCATTGAAGATAGCTTTTCTATGCAGTAAAAATATGTTGTGAAGGAAAGATCTGTAACTGAAAGGTTAAATTTGTTTTAAGTGTGCTGCAGTTATCAAGAAGCAACTATTAAAACACAGGAAATTCTGACTTAAGGTTAAACTTAAAAGGAACTCAAGACAGATGTTAGGCCATGACTTCAAGGAATAAGTGTTAGTAAGATTTATTGGGCCAAATTCATCCGAATCAAACCTAGTGTAAGCCAACAAAGTTTTTAAACTTAGTGATAAGAAACCACTGCTATGCTAGATAGATAAGAGACGCTGACTTTTGTTTTTCTCAGGTTGTTCAAATAAACTGACTTAAGGTGGCTTGGATATCTTAATCAGTAGCTTTTATCACTGTAGAAATTTACATTCCTTTTTCCCTTTATTTTTATGCCCATTTAAAAAGATGGGGTTTGTCTTTCTTGATCTTAAGCTGGGCACAGCTTCATTTTATCAATTTTATGTATTTTTTCTTGACCTACTTTTCCTGATTTTCTTCCTACCCTTTTAAAGTGTTATTTTATTATTATCTTTCCCTGCTGTGCATATGATAATATAGGAGAGAAGGAGAAATATTCAGGGATGAACTAGTCTTTGAGTAGAAACACTCATTTTCACCTCCTCCCCATTCTGGAGACCTCTGTGGTTGTTCAAGTCCAGAAAGGTGTCCCATGGAAGCCATCCACATTTTTTGAGGTTCAGATTCATAGTCTGCAGTGCTTTCCTATTAGTAAATAGGAAACATTAAATAGGTGAATGCAAACTGACAAAAGGAGTGAGAAATCCTTGATTGATAAGATGCCATCTTAAGAGCCTTTTCTATATTTTTACAATACTTTATATTAAAATATAAAATTTTATTACATGTATTACATTTCAATCATGATTTTTTTCAAGAATCTGAAATAAAATGCAGACATGAAAAAAAAGTGGGGAATAATGTATATGCATCAACTTAGCTTCACTTGAAGCATATCTAAACAGCTGTCTCCCACATGAAGTGTTATTCTTCTTAGTGATTGCCAAAAAGAAAAAGAAAAGACAGTGGTATTAGTGTATAGGGCATTCTAGATTTCCCTGGCACTACAGCAGAACAAAGAAATAAGAAAAGTGGTGCAAAAAAAAAAAAGAATAAAGGTTACTCCAAAGCGGGTTGTTCACTTGCTAGCAGAAGTGTCAGTAATTTTTACTGACATAGTCACTTTGAACAGTACAGAAGTAAAAACAGTGAAACACAGGACAAGAAAGATCAAAATATGTCTATGTCCCCAGGATCTTCTTGCCATTCCTTTACGAAAAACCCCAGGACATGAATCACATACACCAGGGCCACCAAGCCCTAGCAGCTGATCTCTGCTCTGCTTTCCTGGGAAAGGAGACCTTCTTTTCAAATTTCTGTCAATATGCCACAGGGGAAAAGAAAGCCATGAAAAAATCACATCAGAGCTTTCCCAGTGATGAAGCTTTTTTACAAAAAGCAAATGTTTTCCTTAGAATTATTACCATCTGAGTTATTTCCATGTTGCAGCTGAAGGCCAGTAGTTTGCAAGTGCAAATACTTGGGGGGGAGGAATAGGGGAAGAGGGATCGTTTCCATTTTTGCCAGTGTGTAAATCTTGTTTTCTGCTGGCTGCAGTCACCCTGATGGACTTGCACTCAGTGAAGGCCCCACTGTTTCATGACATGAATATGATTTTGGAGTCAATAATGTAAATGCTTTCTTATACTCAGCATAAGCAGGCACAAGAGCAAATGGTCTCATTTACAGTGAAGGTGATGTTAAAAATAACCATTATATGTTTATCTACCCGAAGCTCCCAAAAGATCTGCATATGTGTGTCTACTGCCTAGGTCTTTCCACTGAAAAAGCTGAGAATGTAGTTAAGTCTCCTTGGACTCATCAGCTGTAGTACTTTTGGCACAGTTCTTCATCACACCGTCCCCTTCTGCCTATCTGTTTTTTCCATTGTCTGCCTATATCATCTGAACCTGTAAATACATGGAACTCAAAACATTCTGTGATTAAAAACAGGAATACTTTCTCTTGCGGTAAGTAAGGTTAATCGTGCTCAGAAATGGGCTCTTAATACAGCATCCCAAATATCTTCCCTGAAAATGTCCTGTGGGCCCTAATTATCTCTCTCCAAATAAAAAGGATTGAGTCAAGAGTTTTATGTATCTGCTTAGTTCTCAACTGGATTTTGCTGGTGGTTTAAATAAGCATGCTCATTAGCATCTGTCAGCTGCCCAGACTTATTATTTTACTGCTATGTGTTGATTTGACTTTATTAAGACCTACAAGCCTTGATCCTGCCTGAGAGATGGACTCCAGAGCAGATCTGCCACAGCAGTTACAGTCATCTGCACAGGCTGCATCAGTGCCCACAGTCATGTGGAGTCTGCTGCCCTGCCCTGCACAAGGTTTTCACCTGCAGGTTTTTTTCTTTCTTCCATCAGCTGACTCCAGAGCTTCTGGCTGTTAGAGCACACTGCTGAAGCATTCCCTTTTCTCCAGCCTTTGACAGAATTTGCCCACTTCTTTCTTTAGCTTAAAAGGAAGAATGGATTCCTGGAACCTGGAAGAGCAGATTAATGTTTCTTACAGTGAGACAAATCAACCAAATAAGCAGCGTATTCACTCCTTTCCTTGTCCTCTCTTCCCTCCTCAACCCTATCTCCCTTCCTCCCAGGTAAGAAATGCTGATATGTTGTATAATTCAGGAGCAGTTTGGTGTGTTCCCCACCTGCCCTGCAGCTGATGGCTGTTGGGAATGTGGTATAATTGCTTCTGTGGCTACTCCCAGAACTGTGGCTCCAGGTTTGCAGACATCATTGTGGGGGAATGGGAAGAAAATATTACTGTGGCAGCCCATCTTCTTTGTCTGGACTGGGGAGAAAACTCACTGGTAGTGTTCAGCCATGGTTTTATAATTCTTAAATAAATTTCTGAAGGATTGCTTGTGGGAAAGGGTGACAGACTAGTGAGTGAAAAATCTATGCTTGGGCCTTCCAGGTGACTGTGCAATGGAAATGCTCCCCCAAGAAAGGCTTTCACATTATGAGAGCTTTTTCATTTGAATTCTTCTAAAACTTCCTCAACTTACATGGTATGAGAGTGTCTTCTGTGGACATTGATACAACCAATGTCTATTTTATTCAGTTCTTTGTTTTCCAGTATTTTTCGTCTCCTTGCTTTCTCTGCTAGAGAATGAACCCTTCATTTTCCTTCCAGGTCCCGTCAAACATTGCTATCATGCCTTTTAATCCATCTGCTGTCTCCCAAAACTTTGGAGCCTGCTCATATTCTGAAGAAGGAAGATCATCCCAGACTGTCCTCAGCTGAGAGTTCTGAGACAGGGCTGAGAGAGACCAGAAAGGATATGATCCAAAAGAGCATGCAGGGATCACAGTGATGTTGGAAAACAAGAGTTACCTGACACTGCAGCCAGTCTGCAGCCCTGTCTTGCCTGCAGCCCACTCAGAGTTGCCTGTGATGGCAACAAACTCCCCTCTGGCAATCAGGCAGGAAAAGGGTCCAGCCCATATCTTGTGCCAAGATCAGGGTGAAGAGGTAAATGCTGTTTCCTCACAAGAAGTGAAAGCAGCTCCCTATCATCTGCAAAGGGTTAGTTATGATTTCACCACACACCTTCCCTGAGAGACAAATACTCACCAGGGCTGATGAGCTATATCAGCCTAAGAAGAATTAACATCCATGTGCTTAAGAAAGAAATGCTAAAGCAACAGCTTGCTATGCCACTTAGCCTGGGACAATGAAACGTCAATGATCTCACATTTCAAGTCCTTTCACCTAGCAATGTTTGCAAGCACTGTCCATTAGCCCTCCTCCAGCCCCCCAGTGCCACCTCTAGAAATGATGAAGTAAAATTCAGTTTGAGATCACACTTATTCCTGCATCCAAATCCATCACATATTATAGCCTCTCATGTTAGCACAAACATCCTTTAGAATGAAACTTTCCTATTACCATTTCCATTACAGAATCATTTCATCTGTAATAATTTTCCATCAGAGGCTGGAGAGGAGTCTGCTGCAGCTTTACCTGCATGTTCATACCAAGCACGATTGAGAGATACCATTTTTCTTTGTGTTTGAAACCAACAGGAGGAGGAAAAGGGTCTATAAATACAGACGATCAAGAGTCTTTTACATCTAGCGGTACGCTGTGAAGCACACCTGTAACAAAATAGAAGAGCAGAAGGGAGTGGGGGGGAGATTTAGGAAAAATCGGAGCAGAATTAATCCTTCAGGCTGAACCGCCTCTGCAGAGCACAACTATAGAGTCCTGCTGACTCGAAGGGCCATTATTCAAGGGTTAAATGTCACTCAAATCAACCTCATTATGAACTGAAGGATGAGGAGGGGCTCGGGGGAGACACTGCTTTCTTATGCATTTACAATTGAGCCGCTCTGGCCTGGAGATGACCCGCCGCACAATTTTTAAATTATCTCTGCGCGCTCTGCTTGTTTTGGAAATGCTCTAAATAAAAATAATGGACTGTCTTTTAATAAGTCTCATTGTGAAGATTCCACATATCAAACAACGCAGCGCAGCTTGGAGGCAAGCGACGGGCATGTGTGATCTAGCTGGAAGAGAGACAAATGGTGATGGGAGCAACTCCATCTAGGGACCGCTGACAAGAAAATGGCATTCGCAAACTGACACATCTGTCAGGGTGGAGAATATTGGCACCTGTCACGCAATTTCAGTCATGACTTTTAATAAAGCTGCTTTCCCTTAGGTAAAATTGGAACTTGACTGTAATATTAGCTGCAAGCACGTCTTGTTTTCCCCTTCAGAGCTCTTTTGTACGTGAGACGTTTCAAATGAATCTTAAAGCTGAAGTAATGATGTTTACTACTTCTTTCCTCCTCCCCCCCTCCATTCCCTTTCCAAGTCTGGATTTGAAAGAGATGTTGTGCTGAGTTTTTTTCTTTGCAAAATGTCTCCCCTTCATCTACCAATACGAGATTTTTTTGTATGTGAGTGTGTGTGCATGCGCGTGTGCGTAGCGCTTTTTCTGTATCACTCCTATTTTTTTTTTTTCCTTTCCTCCTCCTTTTCAGCTGGGCTGTTGTTTGAGTGAATTTAGCCTGGGGAGGCATGTATATCATAAAAACTGGGTTGGGATTTGTTGGCTGTCAGTCAATAAATCAGTCAGGGTTTAATTACCAGGCATGTGATGGGAAGCGGTGACAGGCACCAGGTCTGTTGGATAGCATTTCTTATGGGGCAGCAGCTACTAAAAACAAAAAGTTAGAGAGTATGTGT
>WBNO01001352.1:0-161191 GCA_013400575.1 Peucedramus taeniatus | reverse complement strand
TATTTTTAACTATGAGGTTTAGGATTGGCAAGGGTTGGGGAGTGGTTAGTTTTGCTTTGTTTGGTTTCAAATAAGATCTCCTAGTTTGAAGACCCACTTCCTGAAGATGTTTGTAAAATACTGATTACTATTGCAACATGACAACAAACAGACAGAGGAAACCCTCTTCTGTGAGGACCCTGCAGCCAGAGAAAGTGCTGAGCACTACCTAGGGCTCATCTCTGGCTGGGAATGAAAGTGCTCCTGTAGCACAGAAACAGGGGGAATATTCCTTTTAATAAATGGAAGAACTTGCAGGAAACAAAATGACATCTGCATCTTTTCGGTACTGCTGTTGCATATACAATAGTTGACAGTCCTCCAAAAAGTGAAGCAAATGTTTCAGAAGTCTCTCTGTAAATTTTATCTGCTCATTTATGGATGGAACATGAATTAAATGAAGTGAGTCCTTCCAGTCTGCGGTTCTCCCATGACTACATAAATAACAATAAAAGAATTAAAAACAGTGTTGCCCTGGGGACAGTAAGTCTCTCAAGATTACTAGTTTGTATTTTTACTGTGTCAGCAAGGATGTAGATTTGTAAATATCCCAGCCTACCCAAAAGGGCAATAAGTTATTCCCCTTTTGTTGTTTTCTTACGTAATATACTTCCTTATTTTCATAGAGGAGGAAATATAATGCTGAGAACCAGTGCTAGAAGTTGCCTACTCAGAGTCTTTCTCATAAATATGAGTGAGTCAGAAGTTGCCAATTTGTCCAGGAAAAGCTATGTAAGACCAGCACATAGAGATGAAAGAAATGTATTTTCTTAAGGATGCCTTGTACTACCAGAGTTTTAAAGGCTGATTAATTAAAAAGGTCAGAAGTTAATCTTTGTTTTCAGGATAATAACTCTGCTTTGGGAAAAAACTTGAGTCATTTACTGTCAGTAGTGACAGCTTGGATTACGCTCATTTATAGTTTGTATTCTGCCATACATTGTCGTGCTGTTATATTGAAATGACAGTGTCATAGGAAAGCATGTGTAACAAAGCCTGTGCTAAAGGATGCAGGTATCATTCTGGAGTCATTAACTCAAAAAGACTTAACACTGTTAATCTCAGTGAAGGTATGATTTTCACCCACCCATCTCTAGACCACTGCCAGTATTAAAATGACAAATTAGGCTGGGGTTTCCAGTAAAACCTTTCTCAATTTGTAACTAAATTCCTTCTTAGTGTGTCTTGTTTCTGCCATCATGTTAGCTGTTAGTGTCCAGGAAGCTTTTCGACTGACTGGCTGCTGAAATGCTTCTCTAGTGCCCCTGGGACTCTGTGGACTCAGTGTCATTGCCTAAACTCCCCTATTTAGTGCCTTATGGACTGACATGATGTATGTGATGTGTGCCATGAAGCCCTTGTGCAAGAGATATAGAAGGAAGATAAAAGAATTTATGAGAACTTAATTCAGTGAGTCCTTGGTTACACTATGGCTAGTTTATAAGGATATGAAAACACNAAAAAAAAAAAAAAAGCAGTTTCAGAAAAGCCTTTGTATTTTATTCTGTCTTTTTCTGATTTAGTGTCTTTGAAGTATTTTATTTTGAAAGTATAATTTGCTTTTAAAATGAACACTAATTATTGCAAATAAGAATGGGACTTAAATTCTATACATAATAATATTGAAGTTATGGAAGACAAATTCTATTTTTTTATTTTTTAAAAATGAGCTTAAAAAATATTCACTTAGTTTCAGTCTGACCACATCTCCTGCATTATATTCATTAGTTCAGGGCCTGAATTAATACGAATTCACCCTTTTTTCAACCCTTGACTTTGCCACAAAAATACTATTGCAGGATTTCTTTCATAGTAATTCTCCTACAACTTCCAATTGAAGGACTTGTGGGATTTAAAACACCCTGTTTTTCTTTGCATCTTGTCAAGTTTGAAGGCCATAGTTTGAGCCAGAGCAGTGCCCCATGGTGCTGTCAGACCTCTGAATCCTACCCAGTCTTGTATTTCTGATCTGGGCTTCTGGCAAGGAGATGTGGATTCCAGGGCCTGCCAGGTAGTTGAATATTAAAACCAAATCCTCAAGAGGTATTGAAGCTCTGCCTTCACCATTAGCTCCCACTCAGCTCTGAGTGCTTGGGCTTTAACTAGATGGGATGAGTCCTCTTGTCAGAAGTGAATGGCATGCCAGAACAGGTCTCCTCTGGATAATGGCATTTCCTCACATTTTATGGCCTTGGTGTGAAGTTCTGATGCCATTTAGTAATAATTTTGCCTCAACTGAACCGGCTCTAGATTTGGTTTTAATTTTTTTCTCGAAACTGGAGCTGTGTCAGGTTTTCTATATGGTTCATATAGAAACTTTCATCAGCTCTTTGCCAAGATAAATAATGCTCTTAGGGAACATAAATTGAAATGTTTTCATCTCCTCTGACTCTAAACGATCTACTGATCTGTTTATCTAATCAACCTGTTTTCTTTCTTATCTATTATGTTGACATCTGAATTTTCATCTGTTATGTGATAGATTAAACAACTGCCCTCTAACACCTCAGTATTCTCTCAAACTTCCCTCTCTGTTTCTAACCTATGAGATGTGTTTCAGCACTGGACTTTAAAATTATCTCAGACTGACTCATATTATTTTTTGATTCAAACTTCATTTTTCAAAACTAATGCCCATTTAGGGAGAATTCTCTCTCTAGTAAATATCTCTAAAAAATCAAGTTACACTTTGGTCAGTGCTTTCAACTGGTGATATTATTTTGTAGAAGTGCCAGTGTTATTATATTGTATCCAGACATTTGTATTTAAAATCAGTCTTCCTATTAATTTTATTTGCAAAAATCAGAAATAAAGCCCTCTATTCAGTCTTGTGGGTGACATTAAGTTATAAATTCACACAAAAAACCCCAAAAACCAAAACAAAAAGAAAAGCAGGAAAGCAGAAAAGTTTACAGTATAAACACTGTTTTCTCAGTGTAGTTTTACTACACATTATTCATACTTTGTCAACTTAGTTAATGGGCATCAGCTGAAGGGACCTGGAGTTTCTGTCCCATGGATACAATTGCTCCTATTGTCTATTTCTTACAGTGTGGGGTGTTTTATTTATTACATTAGACAGGTCAGGTTCCTGTTTTCTGACTAGTTTGCCAAGCTCTATATGTTTACCCATACAGGTAAGCACAGTTTACTCCTTCTGAAGTGCTAGAATTCCATTGTATTCAAAAGTTTTCTGACTTTGTGGCCTTTTTTCTGAATTAATTTTTCTAAGAAAGTAAAATATCGTCATGAGAAAAGGATAGTTCTGTGATTGAGATGGTGTACTGTAAACCACTGTGATTGGTCTAACCTCTGTAATATATTCTTACATCATCCTCAGCCAAATTTGTTTGGTTTTTTTTTTTTTTTTTTTAAATTTTTTTTTTTTTTTTTTTTTTTTTTTTTTTTTTTTTTTTTTTTTATGAAGAAGTAGATCTTCTGATTAGATAGAGAACAAGTAAGGCTTTACATCCTTTTTTTCCACAGTTTTCTATGACAGCTCTATAGGACTCTGTATATCCTGCCTCCTAGTCCCTCAGAAAAGGAGGAATCAATTCACTGAGGCAGTGGTAGAAACTTCAAAGAATGAGTTCCTAGCACAATTGAACTGAGAAACTTGATTCATGCTTGAAATAGTTCAGTCACGGCCTGGATACTGGCATCTGCATTTACTGTTCTTAGCGTGCCTGTATATATTTTTTCTATATAAAAGGGAATAAGTATTACGTGCAGGATTAATGTTAATAAGAAATCATGAGATGAAAGATGCCATGGAGCTAAAAATTGTTTTGAGTATATTTAAGTCCTGATTTTTCTTTTTTTTTCCCCTTGGATACGACTGAATTTCCCTACTAGACTGAAACTAGGTCAATGAGCAGATAATTTATTCACATAACTGCAAGTATTTTTTAGGGTTGTTGGTTTCACTGTTTTTCTTGTTTATCATGATATATATTAATGAGATTTTGATATATTCAGCCAATTTCCATTGGCTACTAAATTTGCACAGTCATCTACTATGTGTATAGAAAAGAAGGAGCAGGTCTTGCAAGGTGCTGTACAGTGTAAAATTTCCTTGACACCAGTAAAGGTCAGCATTTTCATTGCCTCCCAGGACTGTAATGGAATATATGAAAATATTTTATTGCTCCATTTTAATATTTATAGTTTTGCCTTTCATCCAATGGGATTTGAAATCACACTACAAAGCGACAATGAAATGTGAAACTTTCAAGAGGTTGATTTTTATTTTGAAGGCATTGTAGTGTTCCTGTCGAAAAAAGTGGTAATGGACTCCAATTAGTATCTGGGCTGCAAAGAAACAGAATTATTCTTCTGAATCCAGATGACTCATAAAAAATATACAGTCCAAAGAGTTTTTGTTGGTTGATGGCCACAGAACTTAATTTTCCCCTGGATCAGATCTACGCTGGCTTTTCAGTATTTTTTTCTTAATATTCTTTAACAGTTCAGCTTAATCTAATTTAGATGTTTAATATTCCTTTGTTTAAATAGTATCTCATTTTAAGAAAAATATTTTAAAGGGCATAATTGCACTCTCAGGTTTACATTAACATCTTGTGAAATAAGATACATGTTAAATTAGTACTGGTCAGAAATTAACTATTACCACGAGACCTCTGTGTTTCCTTGTTTAACCGCTAAAATGGTGAAACTCGAGAAAATATCTAACTTCCACCTCTTCTTAACAACACAGAAGTGTTGTCTGCACTTTCAGCCAACCTGATGCCATTTAACAAAAACTGAAGAGAATGTTTACTGCAATTAGTAACAGATTGAAATAATTTCCTGTAGAAAAGCTACTCATGAAAGCAGACTCCATCTTCAAAAGCATTGAATCAAATCCCCTCCTGTCCAGCTCATAGGATTTCTTCCTCGAATCTCACTGCACTCTGTGATAAAAATCCAAAGACTGAGATATTATATGAAGCTTTTTGCCTGGTCACTTTACTCTGGGACCACCCAGTTATCCATTAGCTTATTTGTTAATGGCTATAAATTAACATTCAGAGCATAGAACAAAATCATAGAATAGTTTGCACTGGAAGGGACCTGTAAAGGTCCAAAACCCCTGCAGTGAGCAGGGCTGTCTTCAAGTACATCAGGTTGCTCAGAGCACTGTCCAGAGTGACCTTGAATGTTTCCAGGGATGGCCATCTACCACCTCTCTGGGCAACCTATTCCAGTGTTTCATCACTCTCACTGTAGAAAAATGTATTCCTTATACCTATTCTAAAGCAACCCATCTTAATTTTAAAATTATCCCTGTCCTATTTCGGCAGACCTTGCTAAAAGTCTTGTCCCCTTAGTAATTTTATAGTATTTTATCCAGCAACTGACCAAACCTTACCTGCCAAACCTGCCTTCTCTCCTTCCCCTTCTTCCCATCCCTCAAACTAGAGTAATGCTTTTCCAGGATGTTAGAAAATATTTTTTTTATTGGAGGAGGGTTTTGGAGTACAATCAAAACCAAATAGAAAATTCTGAAACTACTTTAGCTTTTTCCAACAGATGTTTCAGTTTTTTGCCTGAAATCACAAGGTGAGGTATAAGGCATAAGATGTGTTTATATCCTTTAAATTCTTAGGCAGTATACAGACTGGAGTAGATATCTGAATATAAGTGTGAGGAAGGCGTTCCAATTTCCAGATTTTAGAGCAATAAGACATTACTGTTTCTTCTATTAGTAGTAGTCCTCCACTATTCAGAGATTTAGAATTTGAATTTACTTTCTGAGAATACTATCTTTCAATATTCTAATGGCTTCAATTCAAACCTGCGTTAATGATGAACACTGTACCCTTTCCACAGGCTGTGTTGCTAGAGAAAGAGGTATTATCCTGCCCTTTATCCTCTCCTGATTTTTTTTTTTGTGAAGTGAGTTATGCTAATCTGTTTCTTTATATGTTTCCAGCAAAATAGAAAGATCATGCAATCAGGGATCTCTGCTGTATATATGCTAAATACACTCAATATTTTTCTTATATATTGTGGGGAAAGTAGATGACTTACAAGGAAAATTTTTTGCAATTTTCTATTAAATAAGTATTTTCAAATAAAGTTATGTTATTTTTTTTATCCCATGTATGTGATATTATGCTTTAAATTGGAGCAAGGAAAGGTAATAGCAAACTCACCGTGCTTTGCAAACCAGGCTTTTTAAACATGCAGAACGATAGTAGAAGGATCCTGTGCTTTTTATTTGAGCTTATTGAAGAGGTCAGTATTTATAAAGTGGACTAAATGCTCCTCTGGCAAGGACAATTTTCCCTTTATTTTTGGCTTCTCTTGTTTTGTTAACTGATATCAGTCCTTGAAGGTGCATCTTTAATACAGGAGCTCAGTGCAGTTCACAAGTAATTTAGCACTGCAGTATTTCACTGAGGGCTGCAATTGATGGGAATAATGTTCAGAGAGACCTGGCATAATCCCCAAAGAATTGTGTGTCATATTCTGGTATGAGATGCAGGCCTCTCAAACCCAGCCCTGCTCCTTAGCCACAGATCAAGGAACAGGCAAGAGCAGAGTAAGTGTTATAACATGTTGTATTGTGTTTAATATGCCTTTTTATAATTGTTCTGTACCTTGGTTTACCCCAGTTCTCCCCTATTTCAGTGGTTCTGCCCATCCTGCCCCCTCCCTCAACCCCTCCCTGGTGTCCTGTCCGTCACTCAGCAGCCCATCCCTTCCCCTGGAAACTTCTGTTAAGGGCATCGAGTGACTGGTTCAGGAACCGGGGTTCCTCCCACAGGTTACCCCCATTGGTCTCCCCAGAGACCCATCTTCCCAATGTCCATACCCCCATGTTTCCCCATTGGCTCCCTATCTTTGTTCCCTCCTCCCTTTATAAGGTGCTTTCGGATCAGGGGCTTTCGTCTTCAGCGCGAGGTCTTGCTGGGCTCAGGGTCAGTGCCCTGAATAAACCTGGACTGATCCCTCCATTCGGAGTCCACTCCTTTCTTCCACCGCAGTCTATTCCTGCCTCACCCGCCAAGGCGAGAGCCTGAGCCCCCTCCTGACCCCTGGAGACCGGGAGAGTGTCCCCCGCTGTAGCTGTGCCACAGCCAGCCGGGCGCTCCGAGGGTCACTCGGAGAGGCACAGATACAATAACACATTTAGGGTTAGGGTCTGTAGAACAGAGAAGGTTATTTGTCAGAGTAAAGTGTAATTTTTGTAGGGGTGTCTTCTACACTTATGGTGTTAGCACAGTAGAATTATTCACTGTGGCTAATATTTTACTCTGCATTCTAATTAACAACTTCCTATCACTCTCCTGACAAAGGCATGTTTCAATCTTGTTTCTTTAGCTGAGAAGCATAAGTAGGTACTTAAGTCTTGTACTGACACAGAAGTATGGAAGGGTATTAGTATTAATGTTTTAGAGATAAAAATCACTTAATTCTTTCATCCCTATCTGATTTGCTCAATAGAACATGTAACACAGACACAAATATAAAATTTCAACATTACTTTTACAAAAAAATTTCTCACTTAAAAAATCACACTGCTCTTGTTTTAAGTATTACTGACTCAAACAAATGTATAAAAATGAAATTGTCATGAATACTCTCTTTTTAAACAGACTATGCTCTTTGTGAGTTCAAAGGCTAAACTATTGCCAGAATGAAATTTAAACTTGTCTCTGCTAAACATCTGTGCTCTCAGAGTTACCAGTGATGTGTCCCTTTGACCTGTTTCATTTGAACTTTGCTGGAAATGAATTTTCAAACTACTAAATCTAACTTCAGGGTGTGAATCACTACTGGGTGATGATAGGTAATTGGATGGTGAACTCACAAGGGGCATGAGAGTACCGGAGCTCATATGTTCTCAAATGAAAGAACAAAAAAAGTTAGGTTTGCAAGTTAGGGATGAGTGAGGGTGGAGTTTCTCTTTATTATAAAGAAAGCAGATTTTGCAGTGTGTTTG
Organism: Peucedramus taeniatus; assembly: GCA_013400575.1. Classification (NCBI taxonomy): domain Eukaryota; kingdom Metazoa; phylum Chordata; class Aves; order Passeriformes; family Fringillidae; genus Peucedramus; species Peucedramus taeniatus. The sequence continues at coordinate 153,201 of WBNO01001352.1, read as the reverse complement.
CTTTATGGCAGTTAATTTTTATATCAGCAGGTGAAGTTTTTTTATGCATCATTAATATAAATGATGATAACACCGAAACATACTGGCTGGATGAAACATTCTTATTCATAGCAGGCAAATACACCTCTCTAAGCAGATTTTTTTGAGTGGAACAAGCATGACCCTATTCTGCTATTGCAGGACTTGTAACATTCAAGTATCCTCAGGACTTCTGGATGGCCTGACCTGGGGGAGGGTAATCCTTGCCCACAGGCTACTCGTCCGCTCATCAGTCATTGTGTACTTAGTGGTGAAAACAGCAGTGTGTGGGATAGACTATGCGATATACACATACTCATCTTGAAAAAATGAGCTCTACTAGTTCTACTGCTTTTATTTCTAAGTGAAAGAGGCAGGATGAGCCTCTGTGCTGATGAAATCTGCTTGTTAAAATCATTCATACTAGAACCATCCAGTTCTACTAATGAAATAGGTTTCTCCTGTATTTTCGGAAACTCGGGAAAATTCATCAGCCTTGGGTTTCCCCAAGGTTATTGTAATTGTGTCAAGTTTTCCTCTTGGTAGCAGTCCTACCTACACGATGCCTTCGCTGGTGTTTTGAAAGAGAGAACCTATCTGCTGTATGTGTTAGCAATCTTGTTTCCATCTGAAATGTGTTAATTATTTTTTGCCTGATAGGATTGCCAGTCTTCTGCTGGGAATGCATGATCAGTGTGTCTCTGTGTAGATGGAGGTTCTTAAGCAAAGTGTGTATTGCTCCACAGGGAGCCAGGCGGGTGAGAAGCGGGTGAGGTTTATTGTTGCAGTGAACTACACTAATGGGGATTCAAAACATAGCGGAAAAGGACACTTTGGGATTCATTCAACAACATGCATAACCTTGGCACAGATCCCAGTGTATCGGTGTTGAACTGAATAAAACAAATATTGGATTGCTGAACAGAGCTTTCTGAAGTGTCTTGCATGTGTTTCTGCTTTACATGGTAAATATTTGTAGATCTGTTTTTAGTTAATATTATTGATACAGATTAGGTGAGGAAAAGAGACCCAAACTCAAAAAACATTCAGAAGCTCGCTTAAACTATTAGTTTATCCTTTCTAATGCTCTGTGATACTACTTCAGTATGTATTTATTTCTGTGGAAATACCAGTGTCTGATATGTGTTTCCTAACCATACCATGTTTAATAGCACTTCTGAGAGAAAAGCTTACTGTATGATTGATATCATATTTTTACTGAAGACACAATGAAAAACAAGGAAGAGAAAGTATGAAAACCCTTAGTATAACTTTTAACTTATTTCTTTTATGTTGTATTGCATGATTAGAAAAAAAGGAGGATGAGAAACTATGTCCTGTCTTCTAATTAAAAAAATAAATCTAAATGTTCCACTGAACTTCCTTTTTAGAGCTCTTCTTCTTTCTCCCTGCCCCCCTGAAGAAGTTCACTGTGCTCTGGTCCCTAAATCTTAAGGCCAATGCAGGTTTCTCCATTATGGAAGTCCCCCTGTACAAATTTTTAATCAGTAACCGTGTTCTTTCCTAACTGAGGCAAAATGGCTTCAGCAGCACCTCCCTCTCTGTTACCTTCTCCCACACAGCATGCTGGGCTGCAATAGCATTTGGCACCTTTTTCAGATGTTTTTCCATAATTACTTGTGCCTGTTTTCTTTCTCATGTTAGCCTCTGTGAGAATGGCTTTACAACTATGTTTATAGGAACAATGCTTTGTAGAAAAGACCCAAAAATAATGCAGATGTTATGTTACTAATTTATGAGCTGCTATTGTGAATTTGGAGGTAGAGTTTTATTAAGAGCACTTGTGCAAATATTCATGGTTGATAATAGAGGGCTGAAGCATGGTGTAGAATGGCTCCCTAAATACAAATGGCACTGGTCAGCCTGTTGCTGCAGACTGTCAGACTGTCCTTTGTAGCTTTCACAGCATGTGGCTTTCTAAATTTCCTTATCATGGATATTAAGCTGGCTAATTGAAATACTCCAGCCCTTCTTCAAAGGCAAAAGAAAATTACCTCAAGCACTAAGCAGAGACCAACATTCAGTGTGTCCTGCCCTGCTTTCCTCAGCAGCTTCTGCACCGCTGTGGAACTGGCACTGCTGGAGTGGTAGTCCTGCCTGGACACCAGTGCCAGGAAATAGTTCACAGGGAGTTTTTCAGAACACAGAATTAGACACACCTTCTCTGTCTCTGGGCTTTCTCTGCAGCAGCTGTTGCTGATAAGAAATTCCTGTGTTCTTGGAGGCCAAGCAAGCATTACAGGTGGTGGATGAATCTCTCTGGAGGGATGTACACAAGAGTGCAGTTGAAACCTGACCCCTCCATTTCAATACCTCCTGTCTGAGAGCCTAAAAGTAATCCCTTTCCAGTTTTATTTTAAAACATGCAGTCAGTGCATGAGCTGGCCAGTGAGCTGCCAGCCTATGTTTCTCTTCAACTGCGTCCTTACCTCTAAAAAAAAAATAAAAAATCAAACCCAATCTAATTTTATGAGAAATCAAAACAATCTTCGCTGAACACACTTCTTTCTCTACTGAGATTATCAGGACAAATATAAGGTAGATGGAAGCTATATTAGAAGGTGCTCATACAAGAGTAATTTTTCTAAAGCTGCTAATGAGAAATACCTGCTAATCTGCCCTCACGTTACATTTAGAATTCTTTGTTTTATATCCATATTCAATAAATGTTATGTTCTGAGGTTTAGAATCTAGAAACCTAGTGTCCTGGGAGAAGTGCAGGTTTCTGGAACACAATAGAAGCAATAAATTGCAGTAAAGTGATCTATTCTACGCTCTGGAGTAGAAGACGATAGAGCTCATGAGGAGAAACAAAAATATAAGGTAGGCATATGTGGCAATCTATACACATTCACAACACCTGACCTTGTCAGCTGTGATCTCTTTAGTGGAAAAATTGCTGAAATTAAAACTCATTTTAAACTTCAGTTATATGTGTGTGATATTGCACCTTTAAAAGATGACTATTTACTGTTTTGGAAGTTGATTAGTCTTTTAATGTGCATTCAGCACATCAGACAAGGCATAGTAATGGTTTCTAGCCCTACTCAAGCTGTTATTATTGGCATATTCTTTCACCAGTATGTAATCATTTAGGCAAACAGACCGTGGCCAATAGTGATTCTGGCTGATGGGTGTAGAAAAAGTTCATTGGCTAGCGAAATCCTGTCAAAATTTCCTTTACACATAATTTGGCTGGTAGGGTTTTAAAAATTGCTCTGTAATAGTTCCTTTTGCTCCAAGCCACGCATGACTCTTGTGTTATTTACAATTAAAACAAAGTCATTTGGGATCTGAAATACCATGTTTCTTGATTCCACTTGTATTTGTACCTACAAAGGTCCGATTATTATTGTTTTATTTTTATAAGCTTTGGTTTTGATTGAAATTTTATTGTCTAAAACCCACTCCCAGGAAAAGGGAGTGATACTGGTTTTTCTATTCTTTGTTTTTTTCTTCTTCTTTAAAACAAAACTCAAAGTAGTTAAGATCAAATGTGAAACTTTAGTAAATTTAGTTTCCAAGTCAATGAGGACGCCATTCATAGAAAAGAGTTAGTAAAATGGAAGTTATGAGAGGAACAGTTTTCTCGTTGTAGTACCTTCCCTCAAAAGGGACAACAGCACACAGTGAAAAGCAGTGTCCTTTAGTGTGACAAGCAAGAAATATATCCCTTCCTTCCCTGGTTCCTGTGGTCCCAGAGCAGCAGTGGAGATCCTTATCTGCACCTCAGCTGGACCAGGACTGAGCAGTGCTTGCCTTCAGTGGGCAGACCAGGACAGTGAGGGCTCAAGGATGTGTTTGAGGTGTGTGTCTTCAGGTCCTGCTCTCTGCAGAGACTGACAAGACTGTGGGAGAACCCAGGGAGTCTCTGAAAGCCTCATTTTAAAAGCACAGGATCCAGCTTTATTGACTCTGGTGCTTTTGGCCATCAGCTTTCTCATAAATTGTTTCAGAGGAGTGGAATGACAGAAGGTGGTTTTCTACCAATTGAAAAATGTGTTTTTTGATTCAATGGTGAAATACCCAGAGAGCTTTGTCTTCCAGGCCCTGATGTTGGCATGTGGACCTCTAGCCTCAACATAAATGCTCATAGATTATGGCAAGCTGCATCTCTGCCGCAGGAATTCTTGGAAATTTTGAGCTGCACCCCACTGCTTACTGATATCCCTTGACCTGCATGTGGCTTTCAGCTTCAGACTTGCACCAGTGTTGTTGAAGTAGTCTGTGTGTGTCAGCTCTGCTGATGTCTTCTCATTTTGCCACTTGGAAATGTTCCTAGAAGGAAACTTCTAGATGCAGGTAGGGCCTGTTGTGCAGGATTCTGGTCTCTGGCAGCCACAATACGCAGTCTCATACTGGAACAAATATCATGGAAATCAGCCTGACAGTAAGCATTTGGTCCCCCAGCACAGCACAGCAGTTTAGCAATGCTTGTGGGGAGTCAGACAGAGGTAGCTGGCTGTCATATGTGCCATGCAGGAACACCAGAATGCACTCCTGGTACCCAAATGACTCAGAGAATCTCCCATCATACAGCACCGTGCAGTGCAGATATACCCAAAGTATCTAGGCAGGGCAGGCAGTCCCACTTCCAATGTTTAGTAAACCTGTCCCTCGATGTTTTGACCAGTATAGAAGTGCTGAAAATGCTGTGACTCTTTCAGGGTTTATTGAAGTATTTAATTTTATAAAGTGTGCTCATTGAAGGCAGGTTTTGCTGTCATTGCTACAGATGCAGATCTCATCACTGCATCACTGAAGGTTGCTCCTGGGACTCGTATCTGAACAGTTTGTCCTTGCATTCCTAAATAGAGAGGCAAGAGGTTTCAAAATCCCTCATTCACATCTTGATGTATTTAGACTCCTTGCTACCATATTTTTAACGATATCACATATGAAATGAATACTCTGTGACACTTTCTGTATTTGTGTATTCCCAAGCTTTGAACACACTTGGAGCTAACCTTGTACTTCAGCATCCAATCCATTTAAAATATATTTCACAGTCATATTTTCCTTCATCAGAAGCATCTAGCTACTGCTCGAGGCATTTATAAATTATTTGTAGAAGCACATACAAAAATTATATTGGATCAATATTCACAAACCAGCAAGGTTTCAAATAACATGTAGGCATTTTGCTCTAAGCTATTAAAGTCTATTCCAGTTTTGAAAGAACTATTACTTTTAAATCCTTATAAATCTGTGGGAAATGATAATATTGATCCTTTTATTTTTGTCTTGCTGCACGTTCAATTTGTATCCTACAGAGTGCACTATATAACTTTTCCTAAAGTAAACAGGACAGGATCATCTATACAGAAGAGAGCTGTGATATATTGCATGTATAAAATAGCTTTATAGTTGGACAATGATTAAAAATAAAATGTGCATTGAACCAATCTCATATTTCTGTGTTCCTACACACTGACAAGAATTCCTAAGAAATGTGCTTATCAAGAATTGACAGAGTATTATGCAAACATTGACTTTTTATTGCAACTTCAATCTGGATTTATGCCTGAAAACCTCTGCTATATTGTTATTTTGAGTAATGAGAGGCATTTATAATGCACTGAAGCATGAACAAATTTTTAAGGCAACTGTTATATCTCTCTGAGGTCTTTAGCATGCTGAGAGCCTGCAGTTGAAGTCTTCCAGGCCCAAGGATTTCTACGACAGCTACATTTCAGATTTTTTAACATATGAATTAGGGATTTTTTTTTTACTCTATCAGGACATATTTTAAGCACTCCCAGTCATTCTGAAAATGGCCTGGGATTCGAGGTTAATTCAGATCCAGATTCACAGTTTCCTGAATTATACACATATGCACAAAAAGGTAAGGAGTCAATCTAGAAGGAAACCAGGTACATTTATGGTCAGACCTGTTTGTTTTTTCACAGGAATTTTGTTGGAAAGACATATTCCTGGGAGGTAGTTAATTTTCAAGTAAGTAGCATTTTTGTTTAGGGCAACCTTCTGTCAGAAAATGTAGAGCTGTCATCACCAGGTTTTGCTGCTGTGCTTAGAAATGGCTGGTGAAGGTCTCAACATTTTTGTGTAGAGAATGTCACTGTTTTCCTTTGCAGAATGAGTTAAGCACTGCCACAGACAAAAGCTTCAGTCTCCTTTTACAACAGCCTGCTGGGACAGCTGAGTCTCCTCTCCAGCTCACACTCATGCATTTGGAAAACACAATTTTCCCCACATCTGCTACAGGGAAGACAAGCATGTTGTTAGGCATTTAGCTCATCATGTGATAAATGTTTGAGCAGAAGAGGTGGATGACGGCTTACTCTCCCTCTTCCAATCTGTATAAATAGTTCCAGAGATATTGATGGCTCTGTGCCCTATAGCATTAACTGTTTTTTAAATTTAAATCTGAGGGCAACTGATGTCCTATTTTAATACAGTTCTCATTTTTAAAGACAGAATTCTGGACAGAAAGAAAAAGTAGTGTTGCTTCAATTTGGGCCTACACTGGAAAGATAGAGCAGTCTTTTGCTTTTCTTGGTAATTCTATTATCAGCTCATATGATGACTATAAATGCTTTTTTCCTCAACAGCTTTACTGATGCCCTGGCAAATTGAAATTATTTACACCAAAAATTATTTATGTAACTAGACCTTTAGGGTAGGACATATATAATTTTTGTTTATACACACTTGGGTACTTGTGATATTCAAACAAAAAATAATGCACCTGTAATGGTGTGCAAGTGACAGATCCGTACGTGGTGTCACAGCAGAGGAAGTGTCAGAATTCCCTGAGCTCCCTTTTGAACAAATCCCAGTATAAACCTTTCATTGCAGAGTAGACTGATCACAAACTGAAGTTTTTTACTGGATTCCTGTAAAAAAGGCATGATGGCTTTCTGCACTGGAAATTCAAATGCCTGGTAGATGGACTGTGCTCAATTTCCAACCAAAGAATGGGGACTTTCTTAATTGCCAGTAGTGCTTCTGAGACAAATGCTTAAAATTCAGGAAGAATCATAAAGGTGCTGCCCTTAGAATTAAAATAGAGAATATTTATTGTACAACTAGAAGGAAAAAATTCTTTCTGTTGGAGTTAAGGAAACTATATTTGGTCTTCTTTCATCTTATCATTACTTAAGCAAGTGAGAACTAAAATTCAAATGGTGAAGGGATCAAGCACTCAGTTACATGACTGACTAGTATCTTCACAGATCAGCACTGCATGTTCACACTGATATAGACAGAATTTTCAGTTTTGTTGGTGTATGTGGTTGGATTTCTTAGCAGCTCAGGAATATTTTCCTGATAGGAATAGATAAGGAGTAATTTAGATGTAGTTGAAAAAGTGACTGCATTTTTTTTCATGGAATAGTACAAACTTATTTTTTTGAAATATCTTGATAAATACCACTTTTAATTCTATTTTTAATGGGAAAGTCCAGTAGAATGTACATTAATTTCTTTTAAAGCCCTGTGTTTTCAGTTTTTAACTTTCATTTTCCCTTTCTTCCCTCATTAAAAGAAGAAGGAATTATGTCATCTGGGACTGTTGTGTATATGTTGCCTTTTATTTTGACTTTTCAGATCTTTGCCAAGCTTAGAAAAATAATTATGGGAAAAAGTGGAAGAAACCCACTTTTGAAACTTTGCCATTGTGTATTGAAACTATGGAGAGATTTTGAAAAGACAAAGGGAAGGGGAAAATATGAACATTATTCATTTTCTTGTAGCTAGTATCAAAGCAATGGGAGTACAAAACAAATTTAAGTCTGATATTTAAACATTTGTGTTTAATGTTTTGTAGTTTCTTGCAAACTGTTGTTTGAAAACAGTACCCAGCTTTAAAATTTGGAAGTATTTTCTAAATAGTTTTGTAATAACTTAATGAGCTGTAGGTGAAAAGGAACCATTTTAAGGTCATAAGGTATGAGATTAACCTTGTCATTGTTGCCAGGTTCAATTCTTCAAAGATCACAAAGTGCTCAGCAATGATTCAGTAAAGTAGCTCCATTTTTATCAATCAAGTTACAGAAATCTGTCCCTGCTGCTGATCTGACCTACATTTAGTGCCTGTCACTAGCAGCTATGAACAGGTTTTATTCTTGTTACTACAGAAGAACCCCACAGTAAAATGAAATCTGTTGTAACTTAGAACACCCAAGAAATTAAATTATTCCTGTAATGGAAAACTTAGCTGAGTAATGGCTTATAAACCATGAAATAAATTATATTTAGCTTCATAGCAGGACACAACAAAGAGATAAATAATTGAAATTTATTTCTGCCAGACAGTCTCAAAAATTTTGAAGACGCACTTCTTTTTTCTGACAAGAGAAGACCACAAGGAACTGTGTAACTTGTCCACGTCTCTTTTTAAGCAGCCTATTAATGTGGTGTACTGACACTTGGTACAGCTTTTGAAGTGGTGTTAGCTGCTTAGTTGAGATGAGAAAAGCTTTTTCATTTTCTTATTTTGTTTCACAAAATGCAAATTATTTCCTCTGTGGAATCAGGGATTTCTGTGTTTTGTTTATCATGGAGTTATTTTGCTCATTTAGGCTGATGATTTTTTTTCTTTTTAGTTTTGTTTCTAAAGCTGCCTCCTACCTAGTCTTAACAAAATTCTGTCCACAGTTAGGTGTTGCAATGTAGAGTATTAGAAATGTAGCATATTGTTAGGAGCTTAAATAGCAAATTAATGTGCAGTGATCAGTATTGACCACTTATGTTGTGCTTAGTTTTGACTAGAAAAGTCTCCCTTAACACATTCAGAAATGGAAACGTTACTGACATTGTTTGGATGTTTAAGACATATGGATCAAAAGTTGAAGGCAGCCATAAAACTCATGCAAAGTGGCAACATCTTTCACAGAATTTCAATACAAGTAAGCCTTATGTGTTCCTGCAAAATTCACCAGGGCCATCTTCCCGTGCAGAGCTAGCTCCACCACAGTGCAAAAGCTGTATTCTGTATACTTTAACTCCACCCCACACTGAAGTCCCTTAGTACAGTATTCTTTGGCTGTCATTCAGTATCCAGAAGCCAAATCATCTGTGTTTGTGTAACTTGGTAAAAAGAGAATTTTTAAAGTCTATTCAGTTTAAGGGAGCTTCTGCTTCTAGGTCAGACAGACAATAACTCTTTACTATAAAGCCTTACATGCTGAATCAGTAATTCTAGGCCATCTGAATAATAATATCTGAACATTATGGTATCATTTATGTATTCCCAAGGAACTAAAATGATTGCTTGAAGAATGTTTTTCAGGCAGTTTTTCCCTGAATAATTCTCCCTTGAAAATTTGAGGCCACATAAATGAATTGCACATGTGAAGTCTCAGATTCACATGTCAGCTTATCTGAGTAAGCACTTAAATCTCAGTTCACTCTCCAATAATCAATACACAAATGTAAAAATTCATTTGTCAATGCAGGTGTCTCAGGAAAAAGTGTGCCTGCCTCTTTGAAATACTACACAACTATTTTTTGCACTAACTTTCTGTAAGTAATAAGCATGTATGTGACTATGTCAATGATAAATTCCTGGCACTTCTACATTAAGTATTCATGTTTAATGCAATTCAAGTGATTATATCTTGGATGAAATAGATGGTCATTTCTCCCAGTCAGAAATGTCTGGGTTATTCTTGCTCTATATGGGAGGGGAATTTTAAACTCCTAATGAATTCCAGGTTTTTTATCAGTTATTCTCCACCATGCCAGTCTGACATGTGATCAGGTTATGAAGTACAAAACCAAGACTTAAAAGGTGATAAGTAAATAACTGTATCCATGTTATTGAAAAAGATTTTCCATGGATTATATTTCATTTAGCCTTAAAATCTGCCTCTGACTGAACAATGAACAGCAGAGCTTCTGGATTTTAAGGCTACAAGCAACCCTGATAACTCAGAGCCGTGCTTTTCAGTAAAATGGAGATCGATCGGCTGTTGTTATTTAAAGTACGTGTCTCAAGTTTGGCTGCTTAAGAATGGGCACCCAAAAGGTCCCTAAAAAACAAGAAAAATTGATTCTGAAAGATCTGCCATCAATGTCTAGGGGAAAAAAAGCAACAAACAAGCATCTTGGATCTTGCAGTCTTGTTGAGCAATGCAAGGTAGATTTTCTAATCTTCTAATTTTCATTAAGATTTTGCTCAGATGGTTTTAGATTAAACTATATGGATGTCATTATTTTTCTAATTTCTGCTAGAAATTAGCCAGATGTTCCAAGAAAATTTGGTTTTGAAAACATCTAGCATATATGGTCTTCCCTAAAGGAAAGTTGTTATGCACTCTGGCTATCCAACTATCTGCAGTAATAGTTCTATTACACTGGAATTCTTGTGTGGTTTATCTCTGTGAACTTTTCAATGGTAGGAAGTCCTGAAATCTTTCACTTCAAGTCTCATTCAAGGAGAATTTGCAGCACAACCATTGTCAAGCAGGAATTCTTGCCTACCAGAGATACAGGGCTCCAGGCTTGTCCTGGATTTTTCAGATTCGGAATCCTAGCTTTGCAAGAGATAGCCTCAAGTAAAATAATCTGTAAAAAATCAAAGAAAACATCCATTGTCAAGCAGGAAAGAAGGAATGCCTGGAGAAGAAGAGCCCAAGAATAGCCTGAGCCATGGTTTTCTTGGGGCCTGTCCTGAATCCAGTGTTCCTTAATTTTTCAGAGTAAAACACTTTAATCCTGGAAAGTTGTTGGGGGTTTTAGGATTGGCTGGGGTTGTGTTTTTGGTGTTTTTTTGTTTTTTTGTTTTTTTTTTTTTTTTTTTTTTTTTTTTTTTTTTTTTTTTTTTTTTTTTTTTTTTTTTTTTTTTTTTTTTTTTTTTTTTTTTTTTTTTTTTTTTTTTTTTTTTTTTTTTTTTTTTTTTCCTTAATTGGTTGGTTTTTAAAATTAGTCTTCATTTTTTTCCTCTGAGAAAATTTCCAGCTATCCCCTCTGAGTAGTAAATTAAATTTAGGTGATATATTAGGTCCTGTATTGACTAGAAGCCAATTTTCTTTTGATATTCTCTAAGAGTTGGTATTCTGTAAATTGGTGTCCACAAGGGTGTTAACAAATGCTTGACCCCACTCAGAAAGATGGAAAAGAGTTAATCACTGACTTAGAAGTAGCAGTCACCCAGGTACTAGTGATCACATTTCATGCAAATCAGTTTATATATTTGGAATTTTAAAAGTAACAGTTCCCAAAATTTTATGCCTTGTTGATGTAAGTGACAAAGACCACGAATTCAAAAGAGAAAATACTCATGGAAACTGGTGTCCAGTTATACAACCCATAAGAAGCCCAAAAAGGCATAAAGAAATTGTGCTGGGCAGAAAATAGTCTGTTTGTAAGAAAGTGTTAGAACAGTACTGCAAAACAGAACACAAAGCTAAACAATGATTCTGATGAATTTAAATAATTAGTGTCAAAGACTGTAACTTAGAAGTTTAAAAATGTGTCTGGCTAACAAGAAATTTAAACCCAGATTCATACCAAGACAATCAGAAAACATTTAAAAGACAAAGAAAAAAAAAGAAGGAATTCAATTTCTAGATGCAGGTGTTAAAATCAAGGATCATCAGTGCAAAACCACAGTTAACAGTTATTCTTATTTTGTATTTGGAACTAAGTTCCAGGTATCGAAAATTTATAGACTAGAATAGAATAACATTTTAAAACAAATTTAAAGCTTTTTTCCTGGGGGAAAGGGAAGAATAAAACAGTATCTGTTTCCCCCACTACCCTCTCCACCCCCCCAATCAATAGCTAAGTAACTCTCAAAAACATTGAAAGAGCTTGCAGTCATATGAGAAACCAGTAATGTTTGTTTGGGGCTTTTTTTTTGCAAACCTTATAAATTAGTAGACTATTCCATGGTTTATCCTTTAGTCTACTGCCAGATTCTATGTATCTATTTCTTTTTTAGGAAGAGTTATTCTAAGGAAATTTTATTGAGAACTACAAAACATTTTATGGTTATAGCTATCCCATCCATTGAGGGATATTGCTCCATGTGGTTGAGGGACTGATGAGTTGGATAGGTCAGTTTCATGAGCTTCTCTACTTGATCATCTTTCAATAATTTTCATATTGAGTTATTATTCTGTTCTAGGAAAATTTTAGAGGTGGGGAGTGGGAAGCTTAATTTATTTGGTCTGAAGCTGGAGAATTTCCTACATCATTTCAGAACTGAGACATTGATTTCCATTGGCCAGTGGACTGTAACCAGTCAGCAAATGTCAGATCACAAACCCCTAATAAAAGATGTGGAAGTGCTAAATTGGCCGAGATTGAGATGAAGTCACTGCATTTAATTGAAGCTTTGCCATAACATCCTTACAGTCCGTGATCAAACATATCCCAGAGCATTATACAGCTGCTCAAATATATCACTGCTTAGACAGCAGTATGTTTTTATTGGATTCAGCCCATGTGAATACCCTTTCTAGGGGTAGCATTTTACACAAATTATGTTAATTTCTTCCATGAGTTGTTAGGCTGGAAGTGAAGTCTCCTGTAGGAGAAATAAATACGATCTAAGATCACTGGTTCTATTTAGTGGATTTCAGTAATATTTTTTCAAAAAAATTAAAATACATTTATTGCATGACTGAATAAAATAAAACAACTTTAGATATATCCATGCCACGGGAGTCTCCTCTCCATTTTCTAGGTATTTCAGCCAGAAATATCCCTGCTATTTTGTGCTTAGGTCCTGACCTTCCTATATTTTATAATAAAAGTATGTTCTTGCCATTGAGCCTCTATTCAGCATAAAGAACTACTGCTAAGCATTATTTCTACTGAAAAAGGTTTCTTTTCATGCCTGCCTACCATGTCTTTTTGAGCTGCTGAGATGTACCCTGTAATCCCTCATGGCTCATGCTTTATTACCAGAAATAAAACTGAAACAGCTCTTCACCGAATTTTGTCTGATGAATTTGTCTGTATTTTGCTGAGGTAAAGAAATGGCAAGTTTTAGGTGAAGACACTATATTGGAAAGCCTAAGCTGGTAAAGCTATTTATATTCAGTTATTAGAAGTTATGAAGAGCTCTTTTCATGGTGACTATAAGAATGAAATTGGACAGTGGGAGTGTCATGTGCTGGTAGGCAGAAGACCTCAAAGTTGCTGTCATGGAAGAGAAGAAACCTTAAGAGAATATTCTACCTTGCTTGTAAATGTTCACTGGGGACAGTAACACAGCACAGGCAGCTGTGTGCCAACCACAGCTTTGGCTAGCTCTGTGTGGAGCCTGGTAGTGTGATGGATCCATGGCCACCAGCCTCTTGCCTGTAGTGGAGCTTCATGTTTTGTGGGTGGCTTGAAAACCGCTGCTTGCCCCAGTAGGATTTGTGATTGGTTATGATTTTGGAATGCTTTCAAGGCACCTTGCAGCTGCACTCACATGCAATTGTCATTTCTGTATTGTGTCAGTCACATGTTTTACACAGTATGGTGTTATGTGCCACTGCTTCATCGTAGGTAAGGTGTAGAAAGTTGTAGGACAGAAGGAAATGAATATCTGAAGGAATATTATTGGGTTTAACTTGGGAAATGCTTACAGGAATTCTGTTGCTGGAGATATCATATTGAGGAATTATGTTCTGAATATGGATAAAATATAGCTGCAGGAGACTTGCCTGAGCATAGCCAGATTCCTAGGTCAGAAATTTACCTGTAAACAGAAACATTGCCAGCATGGATCTGTGATCTGCACGTAGGGCTGGACTACGGGAAAACTGAGGCAGTAATGCCTTTTCCAACTGTAGGAGATACGTGTTCTTCCACATAAAAACTACTGTAAAGCGTTTTGCTGCAGATAGGAATCTTATCAAATGATAAGATAGGACTTCAGACATAATTTGCATTCATAAAAGTAATCGTGCTCAAACAAGCGAATATGATTTTTTTTTAAAGGCTGGAAGGACATTGACACAAGAAAAAGTTTGGTTGGCTATTTAAGAAATAAGTTATTTTGTTATCTTAGCTACCACTGTAGAATGTAGCAAGTGGTACGATGTAGCTGTTTTAATATTTCACTTTAAGAACTTTCCAACAGAGTCCCTTCCTGCCCAACACATTCAGCTGTGGTTCCCCTGGGCTGTTTGATTCATAGCTGCAATCGCTTCTCTGACGTGCATCACGTCCCTGGCCATAGGAAGCTTTGGCATTAACAGGTACAATTCCTTCTGAAGCCCATGAGATATCCACTCAAGCTGAGAGCTGGGGTTTACTCTTGAACTGTAGCAGAACAAAAAGTTCTCCTTATAGGGTGGCTGAGAACACATCATGTCTTGAATCTTTGTTTGCCTTATAACTAGAAATTGTCTTTGCAGCTTGCTGTGAATATGTTAACGTGGCACAGGCATGGAATTGGAAAGACTTTGTGTGCTATCTTCACTGCTGCTTGGCTTTGATGGTTTTACACACATTATTACTTTAACAATTTTATCTTGTGTATTTGCCCTTGAATTTGACACTAATGTATACAACATTTGTTGTGGCTTTTTATCCCAGATGGGGAAAATTTTTGTTACAGAATAAGAAAAAAACCCACAATTTCTTAAAAAAATATAACTTGGCTTTGATCCAGTAAAAAAAAACCAACAACAAAAAGCTGCTGTCTTTATTAGCAAACCCAAGGGGACCATTAAATTGTCACTGATGCCCAGATGAAAACATTTGCTTTGCACTCAAGTTGTTATTTTAAATCAGTATAAAATTTAAATTTAAATAAGATGTGTCTGGAAAAAACTTGTTGAACTGATGTTTTATTTAGATATTCCTTGTCTCTTACTGAATAGAGATACTCCGTATAAATTATACTTGTGGGAAATAGTTTATTTTCTCTCTAAGCTCTTTTGCATTTAGGACATAGAATAAAATCAGTAGCAGTTCTCCTGCAAAATACCTGTTGCAACAAGACTGCAGTTTATTTTCTACTAGGCTACCAATCAGTACTTTCAGGATTCAAAAACATATTTCTAACTTTAAAAAGGGGTTTAAACCATGATAAATAATTTAATGAAGTCATTAGGCTTTCCATTTAGCATTAGGAACTCAACATTGTGCTTCTGAGAAAGTGACCTCAATATAAATTGGACCAGAAAAAGCTAGAAGGAGGAATTCTCTGGGAACAAAAGGCATTAAGTAGGGAACTTCTTTCTTGCAGAGCCAATTGCAACAAAGCCCCCAAAACAGGCTAATGAAGTTCACTAGATGAAAAAAAAACCCAAACCATAAAATCCCCCCAACCACTAAAATAAGTAACCATTAAGCATAGAATACCTTGAATATTTTCAATACTAATTACTTGCATTTTACCTGCAGAATGTATTGGTTGTCCCTTTCTCCATTCTTTGTCTACAGCATCTCAGGTTTTGTTTTTTTTTCTATAAACTCTTCAGACTGCTATTTGCATAAAACAATTTTTAGAACATCTTTGCTTCACTGGGCCTTTTCTCCCAGTTGTGCTCTCCTGTCATTCTGATGGTCTCAAGAACTCTGCACACATGTTCCTATCCAATGAATTTTTTTTCCACAGAAATTTCTTTCAGTCTGTTATTGTGATAGTCTTAATTAGAAGGATGGGCAGGCAAGGGATTTTATTTTATTGCTTTGTTAACATCAATCAAACATCCAGTCTAGGCTAGGGAAGATAGTACTATTTTTCTTCTTTCTCTATTTTTCTCTTGAAATTTGTAGGACTTTGCACTAGAATCCCAACATTGATCACAGATGTATTCAATAACAGTCATGAGCAAGGCTGGGCATAGATGCCCATTACAAAACTATTAGTGGGGCTTTTCACCTTTTTGTGTTTCAGTACAGAAGCTGAGTCTCTGTGTTGTAACCAAAGACCAGCTAGGTAGGAGAGATTGTGTCTAAGGGCCTCAGTGTTTTAGATGTTTAGCTCTTGTTTGATCTAGTATCATGTAAACAAGTAATTCCTATAAGAGGTGACAAAATTTAATTAAATTACAGTATATTCCTGAGTGCAAACACATGATTTTAAGTTATTTTCCAAGTAAAACTGAGGGCCTTAGAATGTAGGTCAGAAAATATTAAGTTTTTCTCCTCTGATAGATTGATATGGAAGGGCAATTGGAACAGAAAAGTCTTGTCTTGCTCCCACCTCAGGGACTCAGTCTTGTTGCCTTGCCTTGGAGATGGATGTGGTTAGGAATGTCCTATTTTATGAGCTCAGACCTTCTCTCAGTTTCAAGAGAGAGTTTGTTATTATAAAAACTAGTAAATAATATTAGCACATTTATTTTCAACATGTAGAGCTCTACTGGAAAATAATTCAGCCATCATAGATAATTATTTTACGTGATGACACATTTCCAGGGATAATTCCATGATGCTTGGTATATCTTCTTAAGTGCTTGGGCTTGTAAGTGGTGAAGACATTTTACAGAATACACATTGCATGTGGTATTTCTTGGATAGCAAAATTAAGTCTCCTTTGTTCTGGTTGAATCACCTGTTCTTAACTTCTAATAACAGTTTTTGAGGAAAAATCTCATTTGAGATAATCACTTAATAAATCTTGAGACAACATAGATAAATTCTGCCTTACATTTAAAAAAAAATTATATCTAGTGTGATTTTTCTAGAGGAAACTGAACCCAGATGTAGAACATCCATGTTCTGCATGATTGTTTTTCATTATGGCCTTTGATGGCTAAATGGGATTTTTCTTTTGGTGATTACTACAGCCAACATTTGAAATTAATCTTTTCAAATAAACAAGTGGCTATTGTTATGTTCGAATTCTTGTGTGGTCAAACCCTTCTCCTGAATAAACTTTGTTTAAATTTCTGTCACTTTTTTATGTCTGTTATGAGCATTGGATCTCTGTAGGGCCATCTCTGATGAAAAACTAAAAACAACCCTTGGGTCTTATTTTTAATCATGGAACCACTTCACACATGAGTTACATCCCTTTTTCCAAACAAATATTTACTAAGAATGCATGTTATAACAACTCTTGTGAATATAAATGTGTTTTGAATAATTATACTTTCATTTGCCTAGAGTTAAACTCCATTCTGTAAGTGAAAGAGACTTCCCCAGTAGCAAGAGGATAACATTCAGTTAGCAGAACTGGGC
Organism: Peucedramus taeniatus; assembly: GCA_013400575.1. NCBI lineage: Eukaryota > Metazoa > Chordata > Aves > Passeriformes > Fringillidae > Peucedramus > Peucedramus taeniatus. Next base: position 136,062 of record WBNO01001352.1, on the reverse strand, counting down.
CTGAATAAGTGTTTTAAAAGGCACCTGCTAAGTTAAGATCCATTTCCCCTGTTGCCTCTGAACAATCCAGATCTCTGAGTAAAAATTGCTTACATTAGTTCGCACAGCATTGTTTTGCTACTGTCAAAAATTAACTATTTTGCAACATCTGACAGTTTCTTTACTTAGTCTAATCCCATTTATTTATCAGAAGTAGAGGCCTACCAGCAGTTTTCAAGACATACCTGTCAGTTGCTTTATAACAAAGATGGTGGTGAGCACTAAAAACTGACAAATTGTCTCCATTCAAGAAATCAATTAATTTCTTTTTTTTTTTTACTGTTATCCAGTTATTTGGTTAAAACATAAAGAGCTGGCTCATAAATAGTTTCTAGTATATATTAAAATTCTGTAATTCTTAGGCTTTTACATGTTTGTTTTTTCTCTTTTTAAGCCAATGGATTAAATTAGTATTGATCTGAACACGAGCACTTTCACGCGAGGGTCCTCATACTGCAAAGGCTTTCAGAAGTTATCCAGCTTGCAAGAGGGAGTTTACAGGGCACTTAGGAAGTTAGCAGGGTTGTTTGATGTTGTGTCAGAACATCTGGGTTTTGCACCAACATAACACTGTCATATGGAAGCAGTACATTTCCTTAAACGGGCTTTTGGCTTTGTTTTACGGAATGCTTGTTACAGAATTTATAGAGGATAGTAAACATAAAAGATCTCTACTCTAAAGCTTAGTATAAAAACTTCTGTATGGTTTATTTCACTGTGTAAATTTATTTGCTTCTCAAGTGCTTTTAAAACAACAACAACAACTTTGTGAATCTCTGCATTCAGGCATTAATTAAATTTTTAAAAAAATCATTAACTATCAAAGTTGTAGATTGTTCACTGAGTTTTTCCATTTGTAAGTGGAGGGTCTTAGGAGTGAGTTTTTTCAGAAGTCATGCAAAATAGTCATCAGACCATGGTCAGAAGATAAGTTTTCTCAGTGACCTGGACTTGCTGTCACAGTAGGAGGAACATAATATTGTAACCTAAGGCACGTTGCCCAAGTCCAAATCTAAAGCCAGACTACAAGGAACAAGTGAACAAAGAAATAATTAAGAAATCCTAATGCAAGTTTGCCAGCAGGTCCCTTTCTCTGAAATGTCAGAACTGTATGGCACTTTGTTACCTTGTCTCTTTTTTTTCATTTTTCTCCCTGCTTTCTAACTATAATGAGCTTGTGCATATATAAAAAATATACTTACTGAGGTCTGCTGCCCCCTAGATAGTGTCATGTTTTTTAGGGCTTTCCCTGAAGGTAGGAAAGGTTACTCTCTTCATGTTTCTGCAGAGAAAGACAATGAAATAAAATTCAGAGAAAAGAGAAATTTCAGAGAGCTTCCATTCGGGGAAAAGAATGAAATTAAATTTTTACTGTTCTTAATGAGTAACATAATACTTGGATAATCCATACTTTAGAGACAATCTCTATCAGACCTGCAGTATTGCTTGTGTATACAGGAAAGTGGACACCTAAAAGCCATTTGAGGTTGAAAATCAGAGTGCAGTACAATCAACCAGTGGAGGTGGCAAAACTTGACTTTCATTCAGACTAGGGAGAGGTTGTCCAGCCTCTTGATTTGGTTTATAGGCATCTGGTTTTCGTCTTTCAATTTTTTCTTTTATTTTTAAAAATAAGTTTTAAATGCCACTTTTGGTGTGTGTAGGTGGAAGTTTCTGGATTGCCTTTGTTAGGATCTTTATCTTTTGCCTGTCTGGGGAAAAAAAGGATTTTTCTGTTTGTTTGTTAGCTTGTTTCAGGCTGACCTAGGATGTTTTCAATTTTCTGCCCAAACACTAGAACAGAAGTCCTTTCCAGACCTGCCACACAGCCCAAGCCCTCTTTGTGTAACTTTATACCGGAACAGAAGGGTGAGCCAGTTTGCTTGGACCACATTCCCATGGACAGCCTGCTGTTTTTCAAGTATCTTCACATCAGAAAAAAACAGGAACAAAAGAAAGATATTTTTTTCTCCTTTAATTCCAACAAAGATAGAAGAGGGGCAAATGAAATTCATGTGTGTTGAAGAGCAAAAATTGATGGGAGAGGTAAAGAGTCCTCGAAGCTGGCATAAATTAGAAACTAGGTATTTAAATAAAATTATATATTTAACCATATAGTTTCTTTAAGCTTATTGCTGACTTGAATTTCAGTTTCAGCAAGATCTTGCTGAAGAAAAGTTTTTTTTTGTGTTGTCTGAGACAACAGAAAACAGCAGTATTAAGGACAAGGAATTATTATAGAGATAGCTCATCATTTTAAATGTAAGAGAGGAAGCAAATCATGGTCATATGTACCATTTGTCTTGCTTGGAATTATCTCTATCATGTTGTAAGTTTTTATTCGGAAGTCTGTGTTGACTCTCATGATTAGGAACAGGAATCCTACAGCTGACAGGAAAGTGACCTATAAATAATGGTCCATGATGGACTTGTCATATAGTCACTAAATGAAATATTCTAGTACCTGTTTCCTTTGTCTTGTTCCTCAGTTTCCGTCTTGTTTAAGGTTATTTTTTTTGACATATCCCACTAGCTGTCTGGTGGAAGTGGGCTTTCTTTGTATTGTAAATGTATTCCACTTTCATCAGAAAAATATCACTGAAAATATTACTGGAATTATTCTTTGTGAACAATAACTTCACTTGAATACAATTGGATATACAGTTGATAACAGATTTCCCAGTCAAAAATAAATAACTTTTTTTTTAAAAAAGGAAAGGTTTATAATTACATGGATACAAATATTTTGTAAAATAGGATTAGAAGGATTATCTTACAAAGTAGTGTGAATTCTGGATTTTTGAGCAAATGAAAATGCTATGGTTTAGTAACACTATAAATGTACAACACATCAAATACACTATAGTAATAATCTACATGCATTCTCTTACTACCACACAGAGTGATAGCTGTAGAAAATCAGCAAGCTCATGATACCAGCCCATTTACACTCTCTGAGTTAATGAAAAATACCAATTTTTCGGCAAGGAATAAATTATTTCATTTCATTTACTAATGGTGAAAAATGTGCATATGGGATGATAACATCATGCAGCAGATGTGCTCTGACTTTGCATCATAATTTGTGTGGTTGTATCTCTAATGATAAGAACCTGATGCTTCTAATTGATAGTTGCAAAAAGGATCTGTGCTAAATCTGTCCTCAAAAAGGGGACATTCCTGTTATTGATGTGGAGAAAGATGTTAGGAGAGTGGAATCTTGCCTCCACTCTAGCCCATGTGAGTTTTACCTTTCAATTCATTGAGTCCAGGGTTTCACCCCTAACTTGTAGCTCAGATGTCCTTTATTTACTCATGAGTAAAGAGGCAAGCAGAAACAGCCACGCCAAATGTGTTTGGTTAGCAGGCTTTCAGCGAGCTTGCCAGGGGTGAACTCCCCTTGCAACACAGTTCAGTCAGTGTTGCACACATCACACTGGCAGCTGACACTGCTTAGAAGTCTACAATAGAACACTGCATGAAAGAAGAACCATAAATATGGGGTTTGGACCATCTATGTTTCTGCAAAACTTGCAGAAAATTTATGTTGCCAAATAAATTAGGCTGTGCTTAATAAAAAGTAGTAACTCAGTTGTTTTGACCTTTGTTTTGGTTTATAAGATTATGACATCTTAAAAAAAGATGCTATGACAGCAAGATCCTCATTGTTGTGTCTGCCATTCTCATCTTCCCTCCCTTTTGAAGTCAGGGTGATTTACTACAGGAACAGGAATAATAAATGTGTCTAAGTGGCTTAGTGGACCAGATACTTCCGCTTGAGATTATGCTTGGTTGATGGAATAAATTACAGTACTTGGGGTTTTTCTCCAGTTGAACCTAGAGGATAAATTTTATCTCATTTATAATTGAGCTCACTGTGTTTGAGTAACTCAATAACTGCTTAGTCATACTGAATTCAAGCTTTTGAGTATACATCATTTTCTAGAGTAGAAAACAAGCTGTGATCTGTGCCATGACCACTACTTGTAATGTCTGTGAGACAACTGGAGTGACTAACATATTTCTTTGAAGACTACTCTTATATGCAAGCTGTACTTATGATTTAATTTGCTTTATAAAGGTTGTACATCTGCTCATTAAAATGTCACTTCTTTTCCAAGCTGGAAATGATGTTTTTCCACTGCAGAGCTGCAGTTCTTCTACTCATCTGTCTAGTCACACACTAACCACAAAAAAGAGGAATCATAGCTCATAACTGGAGATGGAGCTATTCCACTCCTATTTCCCTTTCGTTTAGTAAACTTCAACAGTTGAGGAGATACAGCAAGAGATGGTGAAAGGCATGCTTGCAACAGTGCTAATAGTAAAAGCCCCACAAATACCAAAAATCAATTTGCTGTTTCTTTTCTTATCTAATCAGCTCTACAAAACAATCTTGGAGAAGCAGCAAGAAAGTACAATAGTTGAAAGAAAGTTGATAGAAACACAAGGTAGCTGATACGAACAGAGTGTGCAAAATAAATGTAAATGTGTAAAATAAGGAAAACAATGGCTTCATACTTGCACTGCAAGAGTTTGCTTTAACAGCCATAATTGTGTTAGATGGAGTCAGCTACATTTCAGTCAAACTCTTCATAGTGGGCCCTATTTACATACTCATTTTCAGCAAAAAGAGTGTAGATTCCACATTATGATCTGACTGGGCTAAATAACATATTAATATTGAAAAAGATTATTAATATTGAAATAAGTTATGATTGCTCTGTGTTGGCAAAAGATTGAAAGAACATCACTATTCCCAGTGCACCAAGTGTGTATGTTCAGACTGTTCAGATATCAGCTGGGCAACTAAAGGAGCTCACTGCATTCATTACCTGGTTTTTGTCTCCGCATCCTTGTGTAAAACAAACCCCTTCACAATATTACAACCAGCTTGCTATAGTGAAAGCATCCTAAATGTATAGCTTCTTATCTAGACAGCTAGGTAATACTGAGGATATATAATAAATATATAATGAATGATATATTATGAATTAAGAGCCTATAATGAAAGAAAGCATTGCATGCATAATTCAATCTGTAAAAAGCCTTTTACCTAAAAAAAAAGTTGGAAATAAGGCCTTTGGATTTATCACAGTTTGCGTAGTTGAGAATACTAAATGTGTTGAAGCGTGGGCTCTTTAGCTTCCAGGATAATAGCAAGAAATTAATTGTAATTTAGGATATTTCTGTAAGCTCAGAATCTTGGAGTTATATAGACATTGTATAGGCTTGTTGTCCATCTATTAGTAAATAGCACATTGTGTTTTCTTTTTCAAGTTACGGCTGGCTATTTATTTCCTCATTTGCTCATCTGCATTTTTAACTTTTTATAAAAGGATTAAAAAAGTCCATTTTGTATGCTTAGTTAGGAAATCTGAGATCCTGAAGTGTTGTATTGTGTTTTATGTGCCTTTTTATAATTGTTCTGTTATAAACAATAACAGAACAATTGGTTCTGTTTACCCCAGTTCTCCCCTATTTCAGTGGTTCTGCCCATCCTGCCTCCTCCCTCAACCCCTCCCTGGTGTCCTGTCCGTCACTCAGCAGCCCATCCCTTCCCCTGGAAACTTCTGTCAAGGGCGTCGAGTGACTGGTTCAGGAACCGGGGTTCCTCCCACAGGTTACCCCCATTGGTCTCCCCAGAGACCCATCTTCCCAATGTCCATACCCCCATGTTTCCCCACTGGCTCCCTATCTTTGTTCCCTCCCCCTTTATAAGATACTTGATGGCCCAGAGCTTTGTCTTCGGCGCGAGGTCCTGCTGGGCTCAGGGTCCCTGCCTGAATAAACCTGGGCTGATCCCTTCATTCGAAGTCCACTCCTTTCTTCCCCCGCAGTCTATTCCTGCCTCACCCACCAAGGCGAGAGCCTGAGCCCCCTCCTGGCTCCCCTGGAGACCGGGAGAGGGTCCCCCAGTGTTGGATGTGGCACAGCCAGCCGGGACACTCCGAAGGGACTTTCGGAGAGGCATTACGACACTGAACCACTTCTCAGACTCCTTGAAATGCATTTAAAAACACATCTGGTAAACTGCTCGATGTGAGTAGCACACCAGGAACATGTAATTTTCAATGATGCCAGAAATAGAGTTTTGATTTCTTGGTCTCAGCATTTCACAGTTTTTTTTTTTATATCAGCAGCAAACATTTCTTTGCAAAAAACCCTTTCTTTTCCAGATGTGAGTTTCAAGGTGGCATCAATACAAAAGATTTGAAATGCTGTGCCTTTTTAGTGAGACAATTTTAACGGATGATTTTCTGATTAACTTCCAGCACTTGCTTTTGCATAACTCTTCAGTTCTAATATACTTCAATGAATAGTAGCCTGCAGAGTAATGTCAAATAAACACATATTTCAAACAAGAGCAGGGGGAAGTGTAATTTTCTACACAGTAACAGGCTGACCATATATTGAGAAGAGGTATTTGGCAGGAGTGTGATTCAATAAGTTATGAATAGCCACTACCTGCTGTTTTACTACACCTCCTACACAGGGCTGCATCGAGGACCTGCAAAGTCTACAATTGCAAATGAGACCTAAATTCCAGGATTGTAGGAGTCCAATATTTGACATCAGCAGGAGAACTACAAAGCTAGCAATGGCCAAGGAAGAAACAGAACCCTAATCAAGACTGAATTAATGTTGACGTGATGATTTGAAACCCAACATGCAAAATAAAACAATAGCAGTTCTGGCCCTATATGGTCTGATATTGCCACCCAGCCTGAATTGCTGTTGAGAGCTCTTGATTTATTGCATCAGCATGCCTGATTGTTGTCATTGTGCCAGAGGTTTGATACCCCTGAAATCTGAATGAGGAAAGAGAAAATATCTGAAAATAAACCATCAAATGAAAATTTCTGTGGCAGAGGCTTGTTTATCATATCTTCAGATAAGCAGCTGGAGGTTGCTGAGTATGAATTTCATAAGGATCATATGGTGCTATTAATACTCAGCATTTTTTTCTGTAAACCTATACAATGAAACTGAGCTTTTTTTTTTCTACCTTATGGCTTTAGAAACCAAAATGTACAAGTCTAAGGAGAGATTTTGCATGAAAAAGGAGTTTGAATTCCAATTCCCTCTTGTGGGAGAAACCCAAGTCCACACAGGACTTAATCTAGAGAAAAACCAAAACAAAATAAAACCACTGGAAAATCTTCCATGGATTACAATTAGATTTGAAACAGACCACAAGCCAGCTACATTAGAGAGGCATAACAGAGCCCTTTCTATGTCCTCTAGCTAATGGCCAAAGCAAAACAGCGCAAGAGTAACAGCTTCAGACAGCTACGATTTAAGTCAAAGGGCTGATGTTACATTGATTTTCATCCTTTGATTCACTGAATCAGACTCACTGAATCAGAATGGGTATGGTCAGAAGGGGCCACAGTGGCTCATCTGGTCCAGCATTGCAGAGAATAAAGCAACAGCAGTACAGTACTATGGGCCTGTAGGCTGATTACACTGAAACAAATGTCTCGTTAAAATTTGTATCACCAATTGTACTCCTTGTCTGTCTCAATTTTAAGACAGTAGCTAATAAAACTGTCATTCTGGCTCTCATCACTTGGGTTTCTAGCTTAGTGCAAAGCCATCTCTATTCCTCAGGCACTGTTAGAAGTACTTTCCTTTAAAACAAACTTCTGTGTCTACAGGTTCAAGAACATCAGCACTGTGCTACTGACATTTTAGGCTTTGGCAATACAGTAAAACAATTACATTAGGTGGGGTTTCCCTTCTACTTCAGAGATCTTGAGCACAACTTCTTCCATCCTGACAGCAGCTACTTGACATTCAAAGCATACTAGGGGCTGATAATGTACTAAGAACAATGACAAATTAATCCAAAAACATTTTGGAAAAGCAATGAATAACAGGCTTTAATTGCTTCAGCCATGTTGGTCAAAAACTTCCCTAAATCTTATAAATCTAGATTCAGCCACACCCTAGCCAGTTGTTTCAAGATTCCAGGACCATGCCCATTAGTACTGGGTCCTCCATTTATATTTTTATGGTAGTACATGGTTCAGTTCACATGTTAGTTTATTTATGTCCAGATACGTAATAGAATTCCAACTGACATGGCATACAGTCACTTTAGAATTGAGTAAGCTATATTGAAACCAGGGAGGCATTTGAGGTGTAACATACTTTTAAGATAAGACAGAAGAGAAAGTCCAACTAAAAAAATACAATGAAAAATATTTTTCTTGCATTTCTTTTCAAATTCTTTGTAATGGTTTGATTGCTTTGTTTCCCTTCACGGCTCATAAGAATGACATCTGTTCTTACTGATAACCTGCAAACTGCACATCTGCTATCAGAATTTCATATCAGATAACTTATGTCTTCATGGCTTGCTTGTTCATATACTTGAAGTGCTATGTTTGTTTTTGAATATATAAGCTCTTTGAAGCAGATATTTTTATAAGATCTTGAAGTGACCTGACTCTGGACTTCAGGTCTCCTTCTCTCTCTCTAAGTATACCTGTATTAGCATGTGTGTATGTTTGTAAATATATATAATACATTTATAAGCAAGTTGCTGGAGCTGAGTTGTAAGAAAAGATAAGTTAAATTAATTTAAGTAAGCTTTGCATCCTTGAGTTGATCTGAATTTGAGCATCCATGGGGCTTAAAGCCCTTGTCCTATTGAAATCTGACTGTTCTTCATCTACAGCAGGTGGTTCAAAGAAAAACAATCCTTAGTGTACTTTAGCTTTGGGCTGTCTATTTCCAGAGAGATCCATAAACTTTGCTAAACAGATGGCTATATTGACAGCTTGCCAGAAGCCTAGGGACCACACTTAGTCTAAATAGAAACATGAACAAAATCACTATTTGCTTCTACTCATGACACATCTAGTAACTGAATTAAACTGAACTGCTGTTGTTTAAACCCAAGAGTGATGAGTTTTATCGTAAAAAGTTGGGGGTAAGTGGTGATGACAGTCCTAGTTTAAGACCTTTTCAGGTAGTATCTTAGATACTTAGATACCTAGAAACCCTTGCTTGATAAATAAATACAAGGGACCTTAGTAGAAACCATTAAATCAAGCATGCTGGCAATGCATGCTTCGGTTCTCTGAAGGGAGGAAATGGGATTTCCTGGTGTGGTGTGCCAATGTGAAATGCACTGCATGCTACTGAGGGAGCTCCTGGCCCACCCAGTGCCAGGAGGCTCATTTAACAGTTTTGCTAACATGGTCTTCAGTGCAAGATACCCTGCTTCTCTGGCTCATTAACCACTGCAGTGTTCTAAATACACGAGATACAGGGAAAAATATGCTGCAAGCACTGGTGTATACCAGCTATCTCTAAGATCAACAGCCTTTCCTTTATTCAGTGAGAGTCAAGCAAATAATAGAGGATGCAGTCAGCAACCCTTGTTTTCTATAGCTATGTGCTGACATTCAAATGTAGAAAGCTTTTTTGATTTCATCTTCAAAGTTTGAGCTATTCCTCCAACCTTGAATATCACCAGGAAGAAATGCCACCTGAGTCTGAGAGGAACACACAGCAGAACCTAACATATTGTTGCTGCAGTTCTTAGCAGGTTTTTGAGAAGCTGCTGAAACTGAAGGAATCAAATGTCTATCAAACGAGTGCAGCAACACAGACCAAAAAGTTTTGTGCTGGTAGGAGGCTGAGTACACTTTGTATCATACATTTTACTCCTTCTGCTTTCCCTCTTGTTCAAACAGCAGGACTTCAGGGCAAACAGCCAAGATGAATTCAGCCCTTTGCTGAGGCTGATTCCACAAGCCTGACATCCTTCCACAGGCACAAGGCTATGCCTCTGCAGAATACAGCTTGATTGACACTTCAGTGTGATGACTCATAAAGTCAATATTTGGATGCTATGTTTACCGGTTGCACAAAAAAATGAAGATTCCCTTCTAGTGTCTTCTGAGCTGCATGAAGCCTCAAGTGCAGCCTGATGCAGAGCTGACCTTAGGAGCTGGCAGTAGAGGTTTCTGGTTAGTTTATTAGGCAGTGAAGGGATCTGTCTGTAGGGTGAGGTTTGGGGCTTCTGTGCCAAGTACTGTTGGAAGAGGGGGTCTTCAGAGCTCTAACTTTAAAATCCATGCATAGAGGTTTATCTTTTAATGACTGATGGGATTTGCAAGGAATCCCATTGCTATCATCCTGGACATATATGCAGTCCTGGCAGGCTAAAGTACTCTAGGCTGCAGGGATGGAGTTCATGATAAGCACCTGCTTTTCCAGTGTACACACAGCTTACAGAGCTGTTTTTTTCCCTCAGTCTCAGTATTATGAATGGTCCTCCTGAAGATGAGATAAAGTATCTCTGAGCAGTCCTTTTATTAGGTGGGTGCCTGGGTCTGCATCAGAGAAGCCTTATTACTGTGTTGCCAAGAACTGATTGGGCTGGGAGTTATCTAGCAGATTTTACAACTACTATCTAGTAGATAATAATTCCTGTCACAAGTGCTGTGACCCCTTAGCTCCCACTGCCCTCTAAGCTCTATAAGTTTTATTGTTAAGGGATTTCCAGCCCATCCCTATTCATTACCCTGGAAACATAAACAGAAGCATTACGGAAAATGTCTAATAATGAATTTAGCCTAAGCACCCTGCTGGGAGGTAGAGGAACATTATTATCCCCATTTTACAGTTGAAGAATAAGTTGCAGAGTTCAAAGCTGTCCACCAGATCTCCTTCTGCCAAGTCTGTTCTGCCTATATGACCAGGCTATTAACTTGAATTCCTCTTCTGACCACTAATACAGCAGAATCAATTGCAAGATAGGTGGTCTCTCATGTAATCAGATTTGAAACCTTTGAGGCTCACTCTAAATTAAAAACAACAGTTTAAATCCTGCCCATAAACTTGCCAGCATTCACTACAGGTTTCTGCAGCATCACATTAATAGACTCTCTCTGTGAAACACTGATTATTAGAAGGCAGAATGCAGCTGCTGGTGCTTAATAAGTATATCATCTCTATATGCAGCTTCCTTTCAAATCCCAGAACAACAGTTTAACGTGACTGAGAGCCATGTTCTTCTCACTCTTTCACAACAGAGATGAAAAAGTCATGGGTATCTCAGTTTTCCATGTAGCTACGGCTATGCTTATTTTAAGCTTTGAGAAAACAAGGCATTGGCTTAAAAATAATGAGATTTTAAGCAAATTCAGTTCACTGAACCACTCCTAGTTTTGTGTGAGGAGGGTTCATGTTTTTAAGCATTTCTTCAAGAACAAAAGAACTTCAGGTTGGGTGGAATTCTTCAATATAGGAGAAAATATTTGTAAAATCTCTTGAATCCTATTGTGTGGATTTCAGCAAACCAGCAGAATTCTGGTAAAATTGAAAGATATGGAAAAAATCTCTCTTGTAAGTGCCTTAAACACTGAGGTGGTTGTCACAGAAAAGCAGGTGTTGCCAGTGGCATAGAAATTAAGAAAATATCTCATATGGGAGAATGGAACAAATAAAAATCCCATTTTAGCTGAAACTCTTTGGCAAATTATAAATCAAGTGAGGCAAGTTCAAAGAAAGCTTGATTCTATATGCTCAAGCAATGAATGCTACTCAAAAGTAAAATACTGAAGGAAATGTTATTTTGTACAGTTTTAGTCTATGTAATACTTCTCTGTTAACTCAGGCAGATAAAACAAACTGAAGTTATAATAATGTAATCTGGGTAAGGAAGCAATGTGGAATGTGGAAGAGACATTTTGAGAGGACTGAAAAGAAAAATTCTATTTGGAGCCCATGCCTACGTGAAAAGAACTAGCAAAGAGACTCAAAACATAAAGCTGAACTATATGGAACCAGACTTCATGGCAACCAACACGAGTAATGCAGATCAAAGATCTGCAAAAATAAATGCACTGGATGCTGTTTGTAAGTTTGGGTAATATTCATCATGGACAAAAAGGACAATTATACCACTCACTCAGATGAATGTTCTTTAGCTCCAAGTAGGTGCATTTTCAGTGAAAGATGAGTAGGCTTTCCTATAAAATAGAGGCTTTAGTGTGACAGTGAAATGTAAGGAAATCCTCAGAAGACACACAGGTAGATTAAAATTCAGGACACAAGAAGGAACACTGCCACTAGAAGAGTACATGAACAACTTTAATCTAGTTATTAGCTTAGAAGGCACACAGGAAGGTGCTAATGATGAGCACATCCAAGGTTGGGTTAGAAGTCCATAAAACCTTTGATCTCAGTGAAGGGAAGTGTGTATTAGAGTGGAAGATGAATGTGGTGAGTGAAGATAGTGTTTTCACCTTTGATAGTGTTTTCTTGGAAAGAGAGTAATAATCAAGAAGAGAACAGAAGTATTCAAGCTTTCCATGCATTAAGTTACTGATGGAAAATGAATTATAAAAACGTTGATAATAAAGAGGAACATTTCTAAGAAGGAAGGGCACTGAGGATAAGGCAAATGACACTTAACTGTGTATGCTTGATAAACCTGCAGGATTCTGGTAGGTACTATTTGAAAAAACAAGATCCATGCTTGTGCATGCATTACTTAACTAGATTTTTTTTGTTTTTCACTGTTGCTTGAACAACAAGGTGTTTCAAAGGGATTCACAGAAAAAAATAAAATTCAAGGCACTAGGAGAACAGTTTCTCAGTGACAGGAAATCAAAGTAAAGTGGTGTAAAAGTGGATTATTTTGGAAGGAATTTGAGCTGCTGCATAAACATATAAAATCCAGGGTGCACTTATAAGAAAAATTAAAGTTGTGAGTTGTATGGTTAAAGTTGGCAAAAGGCAGGGATTCTGTGGCTATCTAAAAAGGTTCCGTGACAAACCATGCAAAAAACCTCTGAAAAAAAGTGCTTACTATGCTCAAAAGAGCAACCTGAGTGTGCTATTTGGAATAGATATCCAGAGTACATGAGAAACAATTCTTAATAAACGGTTTGAGAGATGACAGTTAATTAAGCTGCAGCCAGGAAGGATGTGGAATAATGGCATAATGAACCTTATTCTATTACACTTGTGCTGTCAGCTAGGTCCAGGAAGAAGGCTTAAAATGGGAGGCACTGGAAAGCCTTAGAAAACTTGTGAAACTTGTCCCAAACTATTCCTTGCTGAATCAATAGGTCTTGGGGTTTGTATACAAGTGTTGGGATAGCCTATTGCAGCTGTGGGCTTGCCTGGGAAGAAAACTGCTGGTTAGGCCAAGTATTTATTTGAGCTGTGCTTCCTTAAAAATCTGGACTACTGTGCTTGAGGGATTTGAACTCCTGGTTAGGAGAAAGGGCATAGATGGAGTGGATGGGGGCAAGACCGAAACTTTGGAACAATGAGACAACTATTTTGTTTTTATTTAGAGTAATTTACCAAATTCCTATAAATTACAAGTGGGGCTGTATTTTTCTCCAGCTTTCTGGTGGCATAGCAGAAATGTAACAGGATTGTGCTAGGTCTTGAATGGACCTAGAAGCAGCATTTGTAACCCTGGTCCATGGGTAAACCCTGCTCAGGGGTAAAGGACTCTTTCTAGGCAGGCACATTCTACCTAAAATATCAGCTTCTGCTGTTTCAACATTTGGGGGGCATAATTACTTCTAGTGATACAGTCCTAAGGAGATATCCAGGAGAAATAAGGTGCTGAGCTAGAGATAGATTGCTAGCTAGTTAGAAAAGTCAAGGGACTGTTGTCATTTCCTGTGTTTACAGAGCAGTACACCTTATGTATAAGTTCTACATTAATGGCATGAAATGTGAGGAAGTTGATGGCACTGGCTGGAAGCCAGAAGTGCTGTTCTTGCTCCTCCATGGAAACATTTACACCAGTCCAGTGAATAAATGTTCATTGAAATATTAGAAACTTGCCACAACGGCTCAGTGTCTCCATACTTTATGCCAAATTCAGGGTAAGAGTTGGTAACAATGTCTTCCCCTAACTACCCTGCTGCCAGGTTCTCTAGTGGGAGCTTTTCTCAGACCCTGCAGTCCTCTTTAAATCTGCTTTAAAGCTATAAATACTAAGATATACATGTGTCCAGGCTGGGTAGGGCACCTGTTTAAGTGCCTCACTAGATGGCCAGCCCCTTGGACAGACAAGAGCACTGTTTTCTGTAAAGAACGAGGACAGCTGTAACCACTGCAGTCACCAGCACAGGTCAAAGCAAGATCCCCTCCTCCAAAGGAGAGCATTGAATTCTGATCATCACCCAGATTCAGAGTATTTATTTTGGCTTCTCTTATCCAATAGCTTCTCTTGTCCAATAGCTTATCCAATTTACTCCTTTCTGTTCCATAAATCTAGTTTCTGTAAACCCAAAGCTTTTCTGGCTGAAAATTTTCAATATATTAGATCCAAACTGATTAGTCATTTGGGATGAACAGAACTACACCTTCTTGGTTTGTCAAAGTTACCTGCCTAGATCTAGCTGTGAATGTCTTACTCATGTTTTTGTTGACAAAGGCAATAATCCTGATCTCCACAACATTGCTCCTCATGAGTCAAAGGTTCTTACTCATGTTGTGTGGCAATCACAGCATGGTTTTCAAAGCTATTTCCTTGAAAGCTGTGTCTAGCAAATAAGCTCCTTCAAGCATTTGCAATCTAAAAGGACAGACCAACCCCCAAAAGTGGAGAATGCCAGTCTTTACTCTATTTGCACTCTACTGTAAGCCTGCTCTAAGCCTCTGATTATAGCTATAAGCTGTTCATCTGTAAGCCTGCTGATAGCAGGGAGCTTGGTGCACTGTGGAAGCTGAACTAGGAGAAATGATGCATGCTGGCAGATGATACACAGTGAAAGGAATGGAAAGCTCAGGGGGGAAATTATGGCATATGGAGTCAAGAGTGGAGCTGAGAATCTGGCACTTGAGGAAAAGCCTAAATGAATTGTGAAAGTCTCCTACAGTAAAGGATGCAGCTGTCTTATGCTATCCACCTAATCTTCCATCTCCTGGAGCAGAAGATCCTTAATGAATGCTGCCAAACTTGTTCTCCTTGTCTTGCATGTAGAACACATTGTGTAGAACAGCACTCATAAAATGGAATCTACCCAATATTTCTCTTTCTGAATGTCCTGTGTTAGTCTTCCTCAGACTTCCTTTGGTCATCCTCTGGGAAAAGTCCATTTGCCAATCTCACCCTCACCAACACAGTTATACACACAGGCTAGGTCCTGTTTCTCTTACGGTTTTAGATGAGACTTAAATAGATACTGTAGATACTCTATAGTATCTCTTGCAGTTTTTAGATGGGAATTAAAAATTTCAAGCTATTCATAATGCATATTTTGTCCTTCCTAATAGCTTAAAGATCTCCTGTTTCCAAAACAGCAATACCAGCTAAAACTGGACTTTGGATAAATCATTAACAGGACTACAGTTGGGCCACATAAAATACTCACCTCATTCATTTGATAGAGTGATTAAAGGAGAGTGATTAAATATCATTTTCATGCAGATGGGGGTACTCTTCACAATACTGATTCAACAGCTTTATATGCTGGTAACTCTGGGTATTCCTGCTGTTGTCAAGACAGAATATTTGCAGTAATGCATATGATATTCTAAAAACTAGCAGGTTATTAAACAGAGATAAAGTACTGTCTGAAACCTTATAAGAGAAATATACCATGTGTTCATGTAGTAAATATTAGTGTGAATTACATCTAAACTCTTGGTTAGTATTTGTCTCAAAATGGGATGATCTTAAATGTAAATGCAAATATAGTTGCCTACAGTAAGCGGCTTTCTCTGAGCTTTGAAAATTCACCCCTTTCTTTTTAAAAAAAAATTAAATAGGAAAGAAAAACTCTTGACTGTGTTTGGATTTATTGAATGACTTATTCAGGGATGACATAACATGTATTAATAATATAAATTTTAATTTTATGCATCGAATTTATTGCTATTTAGTCTCCTCTCTCTTGACCATGTCCACACAGTTTAGATATATTGAGGATATAAAAGTAAAAATGCTGTGTATCAGAGGCTGTCATCTCCAATCTGTTTCTTAATCAGATAGGTAGGTAGCAAATTTTGTGAGTAAATAGCACATTAATTTATCATCTTTGGTACTTGGAAACCTCCACATAATACATATATTTGGCATTAATGCCACTTTTCATTAAGACCCCCAGGGTCATGAAAGACTATGGAAACTCTGAACACTCACGAAAGAAACTTTAAATGAATAGCAGAAAGAAAAACTCTATATACTTTCAATTCTTTTTACAAGTCTGCTTGTTTTAAGAGAAGGGTTGGCCAGAAAACAAGAATTCTATTTGCAAAACTATTTGAGGTTTAAAATATACAACAATTTTGCTGTGGAACATTCACATGACCTTTTAGAATTTCTTATAAGTATTGATTCATTCTGGCGTAACTAATTTCTTGGGTAGAAAACTTTTCTTAGACTGTGGGGGATTTTATACTCAAGGTTTCTTTCCTCTAGTGTATAGTGTTTTTGCTATCTGTCTTAATATTGGTATTTAATAGAAAAAATACATAAAATGGATAAGACAGTACAGCTTTGACAGAACAGAACGCATTGAGCTGGGTAAAAGATGGAGTCTGAAGCCTGAGTCTTCCAGAATCCCTTCTAGTGGTCAGGCTCTTAATTACTTTGGTTTTGGCCAGCCAGTTCATTCTGGACTGGAAAAAAAAAAAAACCAACAAAACCAGCCAATAGTGCTGACATAGAAACCTGCATGATGATTTGATAAATTGTCAATACCCTAAGAATTTTTGATGCTCTTGCACAACCTGGAAGTGGTTGTCTCCTGAAATCACAGTTAAGCAAGATATAAGAAATTGTTAGGGTTTTAATGATCTAAAACAAACAAACAAAAAAATTCCATTATAACGTGCCTTGAGAAATATAGAGGACATAATTCTTGTCCAAGCACAAAACTTGTAACTACCACAATTCAAAATCAGAAATTAGATTAAGCCATGCTTCTAAAGTCTGTAAGAAAGCACATCACCCAAGGCTTATAAAATCTTTCCCTTCCTTGCTACACTCAGTAAGGATTTCTTTCTAATTATTGGCTGGTATAAGTTAATTGCTGAGTGTGTGATGAAAGAAAAGAACTACTTAGAAATTACAAAATACATTAAGTTTATAGTTTATAAATCCTTTTAAACACACTGTAATCATTGAGTATCCAAAGTGCTGATGTCTTCTGGAAAATTCTCTCCCTCAAAGTAAAATAAAAAATAATACTATTAGTCCTTAATTGTGGGTGTGGAATACTTTGCAGTTCTGGCTCTGACCTGAACTCCATTACACCTAGTGATACTCATGCACTGACATATGGATACACCCTCACATCAGCATCCTATTTCTATTTGGCCCAGTTAACTCTTAGAAAAACAAATATTTCTAAACCAGCATAATTTTCTTTGGTTCTGGCATGAAATAACTGAGCCACAGCATCTGATGATGTGAAAGTGCTCTGCTTTCCCTGCCTTGCCCAAGTCAAGCGTCAGTCTTCCACATGTTTTCGTGACACGGTCTTGTAGGAGTCAGCAGAGTGCTGTATAGACTTTGGCCCAAACAGCTGGATGACTGACTGGATCTGCTCACTGACTTCAAATCACATGTTATCAGTGAAACCTTTGCTGCTGTGTTTCCTTTCATTGTGTCCTTAAGCTGACCATTTCCTGTTCATGTCCTTTAAGCAGAGAATATGCAGAAGATCAGGGTCAGCCCCGACGCTGCAAACGCTTCACTTATGGTTTGGGAAGATAAAAGTGTTATTTTAATAGGGTTTGAACAAACATAAAAGTTGCCTACACTTCTTTTTTTCCTAATCAGTCACAAAGAACTGATCATAAAAATTGTCTACCTCATCAATTTTTAGCCAATATTGAACCAATTTTTTTAAAATATGGTGTGTAGCTGCAGCTGGATGCATGCAAGCTATTGCAGTCTGGTGGAGAAACCAGAGTGTTTTTTAATGACCCTACACTGTAACCTAAGCCAAGTAAATATAATGATTCACCCCAGGAAAATAAATTATTGCCTGGAAAAATGCCAAAGCATTTTAATTTGTAACTCCAACGTGTCTCTCTTGGAACCTATTGCAGGGTGTCTGGGATACAAAGTTATTTTCCAAATTGTTATGTAACTTCATAATTCATTGTGAGGTTTTTTCCTTTCTCATCCAGCACACATATACATATGCTTAATTTAGACAAAAAGTTTGCTTTAAATAGCCACCTGAAAATCTTTTGCTATAACACCATGGGGGGAAAATTACTTTAGTTATGATTATCAGTAACATTCAAGATTTCAAATTAGAGCTGCAGCAGGTGTCAGGGGCTTCTTGTCACCACAGCTTGGAAATGTGACAAATCCTCAGAGCTGGCTGGATGTCCTAGGCTGTTATTAGCCATCTGTTTGCAGCTCTGGGAGGGTCAGCTGCCTGGACTTGACCAATGCCACCCCTCAATTACAGAATTTAAAATTTCAGCCAATTTAGAGCTGATTTTGTTTATTGTTTATGAAAGAAAGATGCATCACATGGTGCTGGGCAGGCTTGTTTCTGGGATTTTGTGGAAACTGTGGTGTACAATTTGAGATTCAACTGCTTATGTCTCCCCTGGGCACAAAGTGGGTCTAAGTCTGTGCCTCTGTGCCCTGCTCTGGGTACCTTCCCTTCTGACATGTCAGGACTTTCAGCTGGGAAGGAGAAGTTACTGTTTGCCTGTTTATGTCATCCTTACAGCAGCCAAACACAGGGTTACTCTTGCAAAGTCCCCCCTCAGCTCCTGGTGCTTTCAAGAGCTCATTTGTTCCTGTAATAGTTCCCAGAGAAGTCACTCACTCCTCTGAAATTTAAAAGTTCAGTGGCTAAAAAAGGTTAAAATACTGTTGTGTCCCATTCCTTTAGCAGAATACTAAAGTTTCATCATGGTCTTACCATTTCCAAGACCAAATAAATACTTGAAAACAGAATAGGTCAAACTGAATTTTGATAGCTCTAACTATCTTTTTTTTCTCTGAAAAGGCTTTCCTTTTTTTCTCTGAAACATATTTGAAAACACTCTGTAGCTCATTGGAGCTACTCTGCAAGCCAAAGGAAGTTGTGATGAGGTTAACCAAAAATAAATTGTTTTATTGCATTGTATACTTTGTTAACTATCTAAAATATTTTATGATCCTCATCAGAATAGAAGAATATTAATTATTGCACTTATATTTTTAAAAATGTCTTAGTGTACAAATGTGTCTGAAAAAAAATAATGGCACACTTAAAATCCTGAAAATTTCTATAAATTATATTTTCTGTGCTGGAAGAAGAAAAAATTCAGTACATTTGGTTCTTGCTTTCTGTGCTATTAGTTTTCTATTTGGGAAAAAGTATGGGCAATGAGAATGGTCTAATAGATTTTACCTTCTTCTGTTGTTTATAATGTAATTTGATTATTAAATAATAAAAATGGACAGGAACATGTACTGTGTCTTGGACTGTTAGTCAAACTCGCTCTGACACCTCTTTGCCATAACTGGCCTGCACCACAGTTTAAAGTAGTTATCATGAATGGAGTCTTTAGTCTGAAGACTAAAGACAAGAAAATCGCATCCTCCTTCTGTGATTACAGCCTTTAGAGTTCTGTCAGGGTATACTAATGCAATATGGATTGACATGTGCCCCATAGTTCTGTTGGAAGATCAGGCAAGAGAAAGCCCTTCTGTTCAGGAATTGTATAGGATGCATTTCTAGAACAAGCCTGGATCTCTACTTCTACTTGTACTGTAAAGCACCTCTGGATATCAGAGCCATAAAAGCCTTAGAAATCAATAAAATAATGGTTTATATGTTTTGTGTATGATGTGTATCAAAATCAAACGTGGGCAATTCTGGCTACAGAGAGTTTAGTTCCACGAGAGTTTCTGCTAAGATCGTGCTGTAAATCATGAGTGGCTTGCACAGTTTAAAGAATGTTAAACTATCATTCAAGATCCTTAACTAAAGTTACCAACATTTTGCTCCAACAATAAATGGATTAGACCCATATTGTGCATACATGTGTGCTTCTGCACATGTCCTATCTATCTCTCAGTGCAATTCTTGGGTTTGTGAAACTATGTGCAAGATCTGGTGATTCTTTCTTTAGGGCTTGAAACAAAGATTTCTTTGAAGTGGCATTTTTTTCCTCACTGAAGTTTTAATTTCCTATCTTTCCACCTTCTTTAGCATTTCACAGAAACAGGTGTTGGGAAATTTCCACTAGCCTGCACTATTTGCCTGTGGTAACAGAATATGACTACTATGTTACCACATATCAAGCCAGCCAGGTTTTCCTTGGATGGTAAGGTGAGCAAATGCAGCCCAATGAAACTTTAGGAAAAATCAGTTGCAAAAGATGGTTAGGGACAGGATGAGGGGTAATAGTTTTAGACTGAAAGAGGGTGGATTTAAATTAGATGTTGTGAAGAAATTCTTCTCTGTGAGAGTGGTGAGGCAGCAGGACAGGCTGCCCAGAGAAGCTGTGGATGGCCCATCCCTGGCAGTGTTTAAGGCAAGGCTGGAAGGGGCTCTGAGAAACCCATCTACTGGGACATGCCCCTGCCCATGGCAGGGGGATTTGGAAACAGGTGATCTTTAAGGTCTCTTCCAAATCAAACCGTTCTGAGATTTTTATGATTGTAGGATGAGGCTTTCAACAAAATTCTATAATTTTGTAGTAATATGTTCTACAGATCTTTACAACTACATGGAAGTGAATTACAGCTTACTCCTCAAATATATTGTCTTATCTAGGTACTCTCCATCTATTTTTAATAGTAATGGAGATGCATATAAAGCACATAGTATCCAGACTCTATGCCTCTTGGATCTCTATACATCTTGGATTTATACTTTATACATCTTGGATCTTCCCAGAGAAAACAAAGAGGGAAGAATTTTATAGTAAGTGTGTATCAAAAGAAATAATAAATTGGTTCTCACTTATATGACACTTGCTAAGAAGTTGACATTGAATCAGTCTACATAATCTGCCTGTGTAACTCTCATACACATTTTTAAAAAATCCTTAAATTTTAGGAAAGCTTCTTTCAATGAAGGAGAAAAGTAATGAGTGTGTCACACAAAACAAGTAACTGTCTTCTTGCCACACTGGGTATTGTGGTATATGTATTTGTTGGTTCACAGGGATTTATGGACATGTACTCACTTAAAATCAGTATGACTGATCAGAACTGTAATTGGATGGATTTTTCTCTTGATTTCTAAACTAAGAAAACACATCCAGAGAAAGAAAAAAATAGTACATAAGAATAGAGGTGGGAGAGAAGTTGATCTTACATGTGTGTGTGTGTGTGTATGTCTCTTAAACCTCGGTGTCTTTCATTTAAAACTGAAAACTAAAGAAGTGTTTTCTCTTTTTTTGTTGCTATGTAGTAAATTGAAGTTTGTCGGGTTTTAAAGATCTGGTTTGTAAAAGATTTTGACTTAATTGGAGCAAGGAGTGTCCAAAGTCATCTTTTGTCTGTGGAAGGATAACTAATTTGTAATACACTCTCTCCTCAAAGGGAGCAGATTTATATTTCCTAGCAATAGTGGAATGTCTGGACCACAGAATGAGTCTTTAAAACCCTGTTTTGAAGAAATCTCTGCCAATACTGGATTGTCACAGTAATCTTTCTTTTTCCTTCTGTTTTTCATGCATTATTTGGGAGGACCACACAGCATAGGGAGCAGTGGTGTACCATAACTGCCACTGAAATAACTGCAGCCTGAGAAACTGTGAGCACAAGGAAATAGAAGATATTTGGGTTGGAATTACTGAGGATTTATGCCCCAAAGGCTGCAGAAATGTTTATGTTTGTTTACATTTTAATAATAGTGG
The DNA here is from genome assembly GCA_013400575.1 of Peucedramus taeniatus. NCBI lineage: Eukaryota > Metazoa > Chordata > Aves > Passeriformes > Fringillidae > Peucedramus > Peucedramus taeniatus. Next base: position 114,198 of record WBNO01001352.1, on the reverse strand, counting down.
GTTTCCAGTTTCTGCTGTGATCAAGTATTTTAACTGGATGGATACTCATAGGATACTACCAGTCACTGGCTATGCTTAAATGTTATCCAAACACAGCCAATTAAGTACCTGTTACTGCTTGTTCCTTTTATTTGCAAAAACCATAGCTTGGTCTGTTAGGGGTTCATAAATATAAGCACCAGATTTTAAGGCTTTTACTCTGAGTTTGGAGTTTTTAGAGCGTAGAACAAATTTTGTTTTAAAACTTGGTAATACTGTTCCAAATGTAAGTGTGGGATACTTTTCTGGAGAGCAGCTAAGTTTCATTATTAAAAACAATAAAGACTCCATCAATCAAATTCAGCATAGTAGAAATCAATGAAGAACAAAACTATAACAGCATCAGATTGTGCCAACAGTGTTCAGCACTAATTGGCCCAATTTCTATGTTATGACATTAATTACAGCTTGGCTGTGTCTGTCAGGTTGAGCTGAACAAATACTAAACATGGCATGAATATGAAATATCTGCTACAAACTTATTTGGCTTTTTATTACTTTTAACTGTTAAGTTTACAAGAATATAAAAGTCAAGAGTAGAAGCTCACATTTCATAATTGCATTCTTGTTTCAAGTAAGATCCACATTGAATGTTTCAAAGTTTATTAACATTTGTCAATAATTTGTACCCTAAATTTTGACCAATAGCGTAATAAATCAGTGAACAAAGTAAAGTAATATAGATGTCTCCATGTGGTGACTATGCTTAGAAGGGTATTTACATATGAATAGGTCAATCTTTATGCAAAAACATACCTTGAACTGCACAAATTATTCACAAGTGCATTTTATGAATTGAATTGAACCTCATTACTCTAAATGATACTGACCCAAAGACACTTCACATTGAATTTTTCTCTCATACCCTGCTATATATATATGTTACAAAAAGGAAATATTTAGCAATTTCATATGGCAATTAAGACTTTAAGCATTGGCAGCACTTCAGGTCAATATATATATATATATTTGTGTGTGTTGTGCTACTCTTACATGGTGGGGAAGCAATTTCTGTCCTGCATGTCTGTCTCTTCATGAATTTGAGCTGCGGCATTCTCTTTATGCAAACACACACTCTTTTTTTCTCCTTTTGTAGCTTAATTACATACTGCAGTCTTCTTCCCAAATATCTAATTTCACTGAAATTGTTAGCAATTCTGTCATGACATATGCAGATATATTGGGGAAAATACACTGAATGTTTGCAATGTCCTTGTTAGTGAACTGGAAAACTGATGTAAAATTTATCTTTTGAAAAGTGTGAATTGTGAGTTTAAAGTGTAAAAAGGATGGTTTAAACAGTCTAGTTAATTCAAGTCCCTTGAACCAGTTCCAGTCATCTTGTCATTTTTTAAATCTTTGCTAAGATTAAAAGGTTTTCATTAAGAAATGCACTGGGCAATTTTTGCTCAAACTGTCAATAGCAGCAGCTGCTTTGCCTTTATGAATTATCTGTAAAGACAGACACATTTGGGAGCTTTCAACAGAGGAGAAAACATATTACTTGCTATAGTGGCAAGTTTTCCATTTCACTATGTAACACCACTTAAGGGTCATCCTGTCCCCTTCCAGAGGCACGTTTGCACAAGAATTGTTTAATGCAAATAACAGGACAGGGAATTCTGTATTCCTGCTTTGTCTCAGTGCAGTGTAGCAGATGAAGTAAGAGTGTACTGGGTGACTAGATGAATCTCCCTGAAGACAGAAAGTAATCTCCGGACCAGTTATGGATTATAGGCCACAAACTACTGAACGAAGGATGCATTTGAGTTGTTCATTTCAGCCAAGATTTAAGATTTCTCTCTGTTTCAGCTAATTCTTTGCTGCTTAATATTTGTGGTCAGTGACCAGATGACTGAAGAAGAAAAATCAGAGGTTTGAGAAAGCCCTAATGAACATTCCTAGGCGTGAGCCTTTGTACAAGTACTCATGAGACTTCTTGTTTTCCTCAAGCATTTTGGCTAAAAAAATACTCACATGTTTTCTGAAAATAAATACAAAAGGTCATAAATACCACTGAGGTGAATTCATGGTTTTACTGTAATACATATCTCTGAGTACTTACTTCACAGTATTCACCCATGTCTGAGTAGTAACAAGGGAACTCTTGGAATGCAAATGTTCTTTATCAGCTGGGAAACAAGCAAAAAAAATCGATGTTATACACAGATTCATGCCTCTAGATTTGAATCTGCCACACATGCAAAAACACAGAATAAAGGTAAAATTGTGGAAGTAAAATTTCATTATGCCTGGGAAAGGCTGAAGTAAAACACCATTAAAAGTAAATCACATTTAAACGGTGCAAAAACCTGCTGTATGGACTGCTAAATGCTACTGAGGGACTCGATGTGTTACAGCTGCAGATGTTGATTTGTAATAATAGGCCATGCAAATGTTCTTCTAGGGACACATACACTGTAGAATTAAAATATTACTAAGTTAAAAAAAAAAGTATTATATAGTACAGTTATTTGTTTACGGTAGAAACCTCAAATCTGCAAGGAAAATCATTAGAGAGGTATTCCTAACCTAACATTGCTGATGTATGCAATCTTAGAAAATGATCTTCAGAAGTGTTAATTTTAATAGAACTACTGCTATTCACTAGTTCCTATGTATATTTTAAATGATTCATCACAGTCCTGCAAGCAGAGCAGGCAAATAGGAGCTCTGGGGACTTACTGGACCTCATTGACTGAACAGTGAACACCCAGTTTTTCTTCATTCTGTCAGATGTTTTGTACAGAATGCTGATCTGCTTCTAAAAATTAAATAAATGGGAATTTCAGAAAGCCTGGATTTTCAAAATCAACTTACTTATCATAAGAGGTTGTTAATAAATGTATGTATTATCCTTTAAATACTTTTATCTATAAATGAGTATTCTTTTCTTCTTGATTTAAAAGAGAAATGAAAATGTAGCATTTGCTCAAAAGAACTGACTTGGTTTACAGAGGTCCAGAATGACTGTTGTTCTTGTATCCTTAATAAAAGAGAAGTTTGTAAGATTCTTTTAAAGCAATTTTACTAAGTTCAGAGTAAATTAATATCTGTAGAAAATATTTGACATGATGTACAAAATGGGCAATTCCTTAGCATGACATGAGAGAAACGGTGTTATAAACAGAAATTATTACTCTCAGAAAAAAATCTGCTGTTGAATTTTTCAAAAACTGACATGTTATGGCATTCTTTCAGCTGTAGTAATATACTGGTCATGGATGTCTTTTCTGAATCTTTCATTAAAATTTCTATTGAGTTGGAAAAACTGAAAGTTAAAATCATCAGGGTGACAGGGAGAAAATGATTTACACTTTGTATTCAGATAAGAACAAAATAACCATTTCCCTTTGACATTCTTGCCATTTTTTGTTACTTCACTTGTAGCATGGGACATTCTTATTTGAACACCCTTTTAACACTACTTAGAATGTCCTTCAACGCATGCACTATTGATATCAAAAGTTCATTGTTTAGAAACTTTTTATTAGGATTCATACCCTTTGAACTTTGTATTGTTATCCGCCAAAACAAAATGACAATCAAATAATTCTGCCACCCCCTTTTTTCTGTCCTTCCCCTTTTTTTCAACTTCCTTGCTTTTCATTATTACTGTTACTCTGAAACGACATTATCACAGTGGAACATAAACAAAAGATTAGGTATCTCATCTGGATTAGCTTCACGGCCTCTCTCCTTTTCACCCCCAAAAGCTCGATGACCCGCTAAAATATGATATCAGCTGCGTTTTCTTTGGCCAGCTTGGTTCACTTGACTTGACACTAGCAAGATCAAACTACTGCAGACTGTCAGCATAAGGGATATCCTTTGAAAAACAGAAGTTTTTCTTCTTTAGGGTCAGACTTTTTTCCTAACTTCTTTCTCCTTTGTATCTTGGATTCCCCTTCCCATCTTCACAGATGAAAATAAGTCTTTGTATAGCTACAGTTGTGCTTGCAGTGTTGCTCTATAAAACAGCAATTATATATTGAACATTCCAGAAGAAATGAAAAATCCATTTCAAAGATAAAGAGCAAATGATGTTTTTCCTCTATCTTAAAATTCAGATCTCAAAATTAAGAAAATTTTGCTTTTCAGTTTGCAGATGTTTAAGCAACTGAAAAAAAACTCCAGAAAATTATGCTGGTTTCAGAGTCTGATATTATTTTCTTCTAAACTTCATTGTAGAAAGGAAAGAACTAAATAGTTTTGAAATACTACCCTACTAATAAAGCTAAAAAAATGAGCATGGAAAAGCCCTTCCCAATGGAAGACTGTTCTTTACTGGGTGAAAACGTATAATTGCATGATACTGTCTGTCTCTACATGCACATTCAGAAAAAAATTGTTTGCATGGTTAATGATTACACTTGTTGTGATAATGACCAGGACAGTAAAGTTCTGTCCTTCCATCAGGGATACCATCTTCCCCCATTACAGACATGTGTCTGAATATTCCATTTGGTCCAGAGGGCATCCTGAATTCTGAACAGGGTATGGTTTTCCATTTGATTCATTCGTTCTGCTGGTGCAATTGCATTGATATCAAAGGATTTTAGGGAACAGCTTAGCTTATGAAAGCTGACTATGATGAAGGTTTTCAAACCTCTTCCACAAGTCTTGTGGAAAGAGATGAATTATGACCTAGTAATTTATTTTTCTTAATTAATCTGGAAATGAAACTGTGAGCTTGGAACTCTATAATGGTAAAATATGAGGTTTGATGAAATGAAGATAGCACTACAGTTCACAAATTCAGGGTTGAAAGAATCCAAATTAAAAATGGAGGCTGAGTGGCCTTTGCTGCTTCAGGCAATTCACATAGATTTCATGCAGCTGCATAGATTGAGTATGAACCCAATGGTATTACTGAAAATTGAATATTTCTGGTTGAGCTTTTATGGGTGAATGCAGAAACCCATTTCTATATAGTGCTATTTTCATTGTTGTTCTGAAGGATATACCAGCTTTTTCTGTATGCTTTGCTACTGTATGGGAGACTGAGCTGGATACAAAAGGCAGACCTATATATAAACATGTAGCCTGAGAAACTCAGCAGGGTATCAAAGAATAAGTTGACGCACTAATAATAAGGGGCATGAATTTTATAGCTGTGATGCCCATGAAATCTCCTCAGTGAACTGTGTGTGTATGACACTATTGTGTAATGGTTATGAAATATTCAAGTTCTAGCCTTTGGAAATATTATAGTTTACTGAAAAATAACTTCAAAATAGCAGTTATTTTAGATTAGTAGATAGCAAGACAGATGGAAGCAATATTGCTATAAAAGAAATTTCAATCATAGAAATAGAATACAAAAAACTGCAATATATACATATAAGAAAATATGTATGTACTATCTGTGTGTCTACATCCTGTGCAGCTCCAGAGGCAATGTTATATGATCCCACTTTTTGCTTTTAGGAGACTTTTTTTATAATGACATTTCCCAAAGATATTATCTGTAGTTAGGTATGAGGCTTGGTGATTGTAGGTGTAAGTTTTATATTTTACAGTATATTCAATTACAGTTAATTGCAGTCACTGAGAAGCTCCAAATTCTGACTGCTTTTCTGCAACACTGTCCTAACAGTGTCACTTTGTGCACATGAGGAAGGAAAAAACTGGGCAAAAGCTAATAGTTACTGGGGCTGCCAAAAACCCCAGTTAACAAAGGCTTCTGCCTCAAAGCCACAGCACTGACAGGCAGACACCAGTGGTCATCTGGCAGATTTCTTGGGCTGTGCCCCTTGTTCTGTCTCCTGATCCTTCACTTCTAGCCCCATCCACAGGGTCCATTTCTACCCAGCTCCTGCTGTGGACCATAGGCTGGCTCTGCTTCCTGCTCATGTTCCCTTTCTTAGCAATTCCCAGTCTTGTGCCCATTTTCCCCCTTGCCTGCCTTTGGGCTGTGCTCTTGATTCGCTATTCTGGGGTACATGGACTTGCTCCTTTAACCTCTGGCAGTGACCTTGTTTTGCCCTCTTGCTCAGTGTCTCAGCTCAGCTGTCTGTGCAGATGTGTCTGACCCTGCAGTTTGCTGTAAGCAGCCCCTGCTCAGCCACCAGGCCTGCCTGGCCATGTACTGCTGCAAAAAGCTCTGTCCTCTCCGGGAATGCCAAAACTAATCTTGAACTCATGCCTCAGTGGCTCACTCTCACAATAAAAGAAGATTTTACACAAGTAACTAACACATGATGGGAGCCCCACAGAACGACTTTTCATTTCTTTTTCTTAAAAAAACAAAACTAATTTGCTGTGTTTCATCAAAGTTGGTGCACAGCCTGACTACAGAAAGGAGCTGGAGTCACACGTTCCACTCTGCTCAGCATTGAGAGTCCTCATGTTGCCCAAGCAGATGGAATATGTGCTTCTCTGCACAATATGTCATTGTGAGCAGGAATTTCCATCATTATAAATGCAATTTAAAATGCATTTCCATATTAAAGTCGTTGCCAAAAGTTGTATTAGAGATGTTTGTTTCCCTTCATGCAGGCTTTCCAGACACATCTTTCTCGTTTTGAGATAACCAATACTGGCTGTGAACTGCTAGGGTATAATGGACTTGCACTTTGCTAGTCATATCATTATAGCTAATACAATAAACATTGAAGTGCTTGGATTGATTACAATATGCTGCATGCACAAACTCCAACACTTTCAGGGAATAATATATTTTTAAGAGATGTCTATTCAGTGTATCCTCTGAAGAGACAGCCTACTGAGCCAATGACTGCTGACATAATGTACCTCTCAATTTTTATTTTTATAATGTATTTTATTTTATTTTATTTTATTTTATTTTATTTTATTTTATTTTATTTTATTTTATTTTATGACCTAGTGAGCAGCATCCTTCTCCACAGGTGTGGAGGGTTGGAGCTAGATGACCTCTAAGGACCCATTCAATTCAGTCCATTCTGTGATTCTATATGTTTATATGATTTTTTTTTTTTTTTTAGTCTCCATAAAGTTACAGCAAAGTGCAGAGAAGTAGAGTTACTGGTAATAGGGATAGCAAATCTCCCTGTTGTAGGCTACTGCTTCTTAATCTGGCTCTGGAAATTAACTTCAAGAGGAGAAAATCCCTGCTGTGAGCCAGCAGCTGTGGTGTGAGTCAGATACACCTTTCCAGGACAGCTGGACTTGTACCACAGTTGTACAAGACCTAAAGAAGGTAATATTTTAATTATTAACAAGTTCACCTTGTAAACTTTGGAAGTAAACCAAAAAGAGAGTCACACATTAATTTCTGTTGCCCATATGAAATGATGGCCTGGCATAATTTGGTCAGCAGTTGCATTGTAGAGCAACTCAGTCAAAGTATTATTTTGGAGTCTTTATGAAGGCTATTATGAAGTACTTCAGATTTGGGGAAAATTTTTTCACTAAATTGCTTTTGGGTAGTAAAAGCTATAGCTCTCATAATAAACAATCACAAAAAACAAGGTAAATTTCACTTAGTTTTTTAATAAACTTTTAGAATTGAGATCTTAGCTTCAAGAAATTTTTGATTACAGACAATGCAGACAGGTGATCAGCTACTCAACACGTTTGATGTGAAAATGCAGCCCATAATCTACATAACTTTTGAAATAGCAGCATCTGTGGGAGAGTGATCCTCTACAGACTAAAAATAATAAAACCTTACTCACTTATTGGGAGAATTGTAAACAGTGAGGAAAACTGACAGAGTCATAAACATGGCTGGGGGCTTGATCTGTGGGGAGTACTCTAATACATGGAGCAGAGGCTATTCATAAATATAATTGGAAAAAAAAAAAAGATATCTTTTGTGGACACATGATATTGTGTTCTCCCTTAAAACTTGATTGGAGTTGAGTTTTCACTTCCATTTGCCCAGAAAAGATACTTTGATAAGAAAAAAAAAAGTTACTATTCCTTATATCCCTGGCATTCTCAGATACTTGGAGATAAGCACAGTGGTCCACATGAAAAAAGTAAGACAGAAAAAGGAAATCAAGTCTTTGCTTTGTCTTTGATTTCTGTGGGACTGGGTCCTTAAAATAAGCCTTTTCATAGCCATTCTTAGAGGAGGAGGAGGAGAAGAAAAAGTAGTAACCATGTCACAAAGTTACTGGTATAACTCTAATTAAAAAATATAGCAAGGGCCCCAAGGGGTTTGTTGATTAGCCTGGCTGCTGATCCTAGAGGTGATCAACCCATATCCTTCTCCCCTTTTCAGCCAAGTCTGTTATGACCACAGAAAACAATGCTGAAGACACAATTTCTAAAAATATAATTCTGTCACAAAGGCAGATGTTTCATTTGTTCCATTCAGCCACTGTTAGCTTGATACATTTTATTTATTCTCTATTAAATGAATGGAACATGCAAAAGGAGTAGCTTCCTGGAGGATAGTTATGCCAGGCTCTGATGAAGCCTCTTATTTTCCAAAAATACCTTACAGCTGAGCAGATTCTGAGGCTTTTAGATTCATAAGACATATAAATATTAAAGGTCAACTTCATTGAATTCATGGCATTTTGATAATGGAAGTAGATAAAGGGAAGGAAGAGAATCCCATTTGAAGTAAAAGTACTTTTAATAAACATGATAGAGTCTAGAAACAGTGTACTTACTAAGCATGAAATAATCAAAATGGCACATATTTGGCACATTACTGATTTAACACAGTTTCTCTTTAAGTTCTCAAATTTCATATGCAGAACTAGCATACCTGTAAAATTTGTGGATAAGGAAGAGAAATGTTTTTGATGCAAAGTGCTTTCAAAAATGATGATAAAAATTTTAGTCATGCAGTCATAAGAATAGCATCACAATTTATGCAGTAATTAGCACATGTTTTAATAATATTACAAGTTTAATATTACAGATGCTTTTACACACAGAGTGCTAGTATCCTCCAGTTATGTGGACTTGTAAAATGACTTTTTTAAACTATAAAATGAAAGAAACATTCTCATTTCTTTCTGTCCCTTACTATGCCCATAGGTGAAAGGGAATATGTATTTGTCATTATAATAATTTTCATTTCTTAGCCATATGGATGCTCCAGAGCCTTTATTGCAGACAGATCTGGCCTGTTGCTGCATGCTGGAGAGCCTTCTGTCTAAACCATTTTACCCTTGAGCATACTGTTGTGTCAGCTGTGCAACTGTTCAAGACTGGTGCTTGGCCTCAATGTGCTTCCTTTTTCTTCCTTGTCATCCTTGAACATGTTTCTGAGGAAAACTCAGCTATCAGCAATACAACTTTACTCGCACCATGCTACCAGATCTAATCCTGAAGTAGCTCATTTGCTTGTTTTGCCTGGAAGAAGCTGGTGGGGGGATAGCACTGGGTTGTAAAAAGCCAATTTCCTGCTCTTGGTGCTTTGACTATCTGCCTCTGGTCTCTCTGTCTGGCTGTTCTTTGACTATCTGCCTCTGGTCTCTGTCAGGCTGTACCCCTGCGGGCTCTAGTGCAGCCCTCGCCAGGCAGCACAGTGAAGGTGCTCGTGTTACAGGGCTGTAAGAGTATCTATTCTTGTATCCACTGAACGGGGTTCCTGGTAAACGTTTTGCTGCATTTAGAAAAGATGAAAAGAGTAGGCAAGTTTAATTTAGCTACAAGGAGCATCTCTTACCTGTGGATGCTTTCCTGTGCTGGTTTCTGATCATAAGGGAAAAGCCAAGGAGGATGAATACATAGTTTTGAAAGAGCTGAAGAGTCACTCTTGCCTTCAATTCTGCACCATTTTCTAATAGGACTTTTTCGTCTGTATTACAGAAATTTTATAATTAGAGATGATTGCTTAATGTTTAAAAGAAGTGGCAAAATAATGTTCAGAGGAAGAAGCAAGTATGCTTTAAGGCTCTCCTCTGCTGAAGGTAGGAAAAGACAGGATCAGGATTTGGAAGCATCAAACAAAATCTGTGCATGCAGGACTAAAATTTAAGGAGTATTATAAAATACTGGTTAAAGATTTTAAAGATTTGACTGTTCTGATACTGAACATGCATGCATGCTTTGAAAGTAGGGATTCATTAATTGTGATTTTTTTTTTTTTCTCAATACCACTTCCCCTAATAGGTCTACAAGAGATATCTTCAAGAACTTCCATTTTGAAATTACACAAGGGGAAATAATCTTGCCAAGAAGTTTTCCATCTCTAAGTGTTAGTGTCCCAGCTGAAAGCATGGCCAGTCTCATTGTGGTCATCCTTGTGGCCAGCCTTCTTTCTCTTTCTTCCCTCATTTCCTTTCTATTGTGGAAGAACACAATAGAAACTTCACAAAGAGGAAAATACTTGCAGTATTTAGGGTGGACCAAACACTAATACAAAGACCAAAGAGGACTTTCATCCAAATAGCAAGATATAAAAATTATGTCTTAAGTAAAAATAACTATCTTTGTTCTAGATGTACCATGTAGGTAGTCTATGCTAATTCTTTTTCCCAAGTTAAGTTATTAATTATAAATCATCACAGATATTCTAAAAATATTTGAAAAACTAGCATTGTGGCAGGCTGCTGCTTATGAAACTGTTTGAACTTCTACCTTTTCTTCCTCTTTTTTTCCATTTTTCCTTTCCCTTTTTTATTACTTTCATCACGATTGCACCCAGGCACCAAACACTGGAAAAATATTCTCCCAGAAGCAATGATGTAAGACATGGGCTGAAAGCCTCCTTTTCTCAGCAGCTTTGCTAACTGTTTTCCAGATGCCTTTGCTCAGTCTAATCAAGGTGTTTGGGTAATGTGGAAACACTACAGTTTCCTAGAGGTAGATGATTGCAACAACTGGCTAAAGATATTTTGCTAAACTGCTTAGTATTTTCAAGGTATTTAGTTCTTAAAACTAAAAACCATATTAAAAACCATATTAGTAAACTCTAGAATTAATTTGCTGATTCTAAAGAATGCATGAGCATTGAACACTTTGATAAAGGGCACTTCCAGAAATTGGGACGTGCTTTAGATTTTGGCACTACAATGCCTTGCTCAGTCTTTACTCCTTATGCAAGTGTGTGTGTCAGCCTCTAATGGAGTGTGAAATCTCACTGACTGTATCAGTAAGTCGTGAGGATTCCATCTCATGTGAGACAGGGCTCCTTGCAGCAAGGATGTGTCAGTACAACAGCACTGGAGGAAGAAGACATGGGTATTGTTTGGTACAGAGTCAGGGTAGCTGCAGGGAACTCTGAGCTGTCTAGGTCATAAGAAGAACCATAGAATAGTATTTCTGTAGGTAAACAAGACCATCTTTTTCCAGCTAATGACAGAATTATTTTGATGCACAGGCAATGATTATACGGGGAGATTATTACCACATTCTTACCTATTCATGTACTCTCCTATAAGTTTTGTTCATTTGTTGGTAAACAGCTGAATGGTCCCATTGTAGTCACCATTCTGTGAAAGAACATGTGTGAGTTAATTAGAACAAGCTTTGCTGTTCCTCAGCTCCCATTGCTGTAATCCAAACAGCAAAAATACTGGGTTTAGAAGTAATAGTCAACATTTCAATAATTTATTTTGTCTTTCTTTTTCTTTTCCCTGTAAAGAAGGTGTATGTCTTTCTAGTTCCCTGTGCCTTCTAACAAGGATCCTAGGAAACTAGAAAACTGTGTAAATAAATACCATTTTTAGAAAAAAAACAGGGAGCCCATCAACATATCCTTCAGCAACCCAATGGCCATCACATCTGCTACCATCAGGCACTGATTTTCATTTCCTACTTTAAAACATTTTCACCAGTTTTTCCCTTTTGTTTACAGATCATCCTAAACTTAATTTTTTTTTTGCCTTTGCAAACCACTAAAAATTCAAAATAATTTTAATATAATCTTGACTAATACAATAATATGCAAAACAGTGTCAAATTTTAAGACTGTTGCATTCAAATAAAAGCCCAGAAATTGAGAATTAACTAGGTATAGATTGCTCAGTGAAAAAGAAAAGGACTTCAGGAGAGCTGCTGTTTTTGGTCTGATGTCTACATATTTTTCATAGTTTGTAGGAAATATTTCAATGGGCTTTTCTTGCTACAAGAATTTTGTAGGTGGGCAACTGACAAATGCATAGAGCAAAAGGACTCATGCAGTGTCAGAACTGAGCTTACTCATCTGCTAAACCACTATGAGCTCATTATATAGCACAGGCCAAAGCGGTGTCAAAGCTATGGTGTCATTTAAGAACAAATGTGGAAGGAAGAGATGAAATACCTAGAAAATGAACACTGAAGTTATTAAAATAAAATGCTGAAAATTAATTATCTTTTAGTTAAAGACAGAGAGTAAAATGTGCCAGAGATTTGACAAAATGTACAGCTGGAATAGCACTAAAATTAAAACAATTTCTTTAGTATCTCAGGTTTAATACTTGGCATAGGTTTTGTAAATTATTTTGACTTGCAAAAGTCAAAATGTGTAGATTAAATTTAAAAAGCATTTGTTTGGTGGGTGTAAATATATTAAGAGGGGTCAATAAACCTTTTTCTCATTGTGAGTGCATTATCAGGCAAACCTATATTGCCTCATGCTGTGGTAGGAAAGCAGATAAGGCCTTTGCCATCTGTTCTGAAGGTCCTGAGTTTAAAACTCCATGGGAGTTAGTACATGATGCTGGTAGGAGGGGAGGTATTCATTTGGGAGACTGTTTATCTTTCCTTTGGAGAAAAAAACATCTTAAAAATAATATTATTTTAATCAGAAGAGATTTCAACTAATTTCTCTGCTTTTTTGAGGTTTACAGTGAACTTTAAGTAAACAGTTCTTGTAGGAAATAAATGACTATAGGAGACAGGGATATTTATCAAAAGTAGACTTTTATTTTATGGTTTAAAAGCAATTTATAAATATCCTGTTTGTATTATATCCACGTTCACAAATTTTGTATGGGCACTACTTTCTAGACCTTAACGTTGTCATGATGATTAAACTCCATTCACACAGAATTAATAATATTCTGATGCCTGAAAGAGAAAGAGCAAATTTGTGATATACATCAACTGGTCTCTTTTCTTTTATTTTCTTGTTTTACTTTTTCCCCAAGTAGCAAACAAGTTTTCAGCCTATTGGTCAGAAGATGAGCTCTTTACTTCTGGTGCTTTTCTTCCAAATAACAAACAAATGCAGGACACTCTATTCATAGAGTGTTTTCTTTCTTATCCTTCCCTACCACAGACATTTTAAACAGATGATCATAGATGTCAGTCACACAGAGCTACCACCTGCTGACTTCTTCAAGTCATTTGAGGGTTCAGTTAAATCTATGCCAAAGACCCTGCTTTCTTGTTGTATTTCCACCTTATCATCATGTGCACAGATGTATCTTTATGAAATATATGCATGTGATAAAGATTTTGCACACAGGTGCAAGGCGTTGGCTCTGGCTGGATGTTTCAGAGGCTTTTTTACAGCAATGTCCTCTTACAGCCAAAGTTAACAAAGCCAGAAAGCCTCATTAATATAAAGTGAAACTGACTTTGTAACAACTGGTTCTCTCCACTGTGCTGTCTCAGAGTTTCATGACTTTTGCTTCTGGGATTGATTATGAGGGGAAGTGGAAATGGTATATGAGCTTATAAGTGATTCTGTCTCGCATATTGATCTTCTCTGACTAGACATGTTCACAAGAGAGGCAGGAAAATGATGTGGATGTGTTCTTGAAAGAACAGGAGATGCAGTTGCAAAGTTACACAGCTGTTTTGTTCAAGCTGGGAATACAGAGATCAAAGGAGCTCTGCACTATTAAATGGGCTCTCTGGAGAGAGGGAAAGAGACAGTGAGGATAGAGGGATGCAAACAGGAATTATGGGTCTGCTGTTCTTGCTGACGAGGCAGATGTGGATATGGATGTAGAGCCCAGGGGATGCAACAGAAATTGCAGTGCTTCCCCAGCTTCTGGGGAACAGTAAGACATAAGGAATGATAGGAATAGGTGCTGGGATGTTTTAGAATTCTTTTTTCTTGGAGATATTTCTAATTATGCTTTGATCCAAGGAGGCTGCCAGGTACCAATGGCATAGCTCCTACAGGGACCAGGAACCACAAGCCACCTCCGCTGTTCCAGTGGTCAGTGGTGGGAGCTGTCTGCAGGTAAAGCTTTGCTTTAGGGTGGATTGACTCCACAGTTACACCCCAAGGGAAGTGACAGCTCTGCTTATGAGGCAGGGAAAGTGAAGTTATTTGGCATTGTGCTCTAGTGGCACTAGAGAGCTTTTTTTTCAGGAGGCAGTGAGACAATATTGCCGAAGAGAGTCCTAAAATGGGAGATTAAGAATCTGACATTGTACATACATTGGTAGCAATCTGCTTTCCTTATACTACATTTTTCATTAAGAAATTCTGTCTATTTTCTAGGTTTCATGTGTACAGAGTGGCTGAAAATAATTACTTTAACAAGACAATAAAAAGCTCATAGAATTACTTTTCCAGGTGTGTTTTAAATAAAACAACTTTTTATTATTATTTCTACTGGTTCTGATCATAAATAAGGTATAATAGTTTGGTGATTGTAATAGTATTCAGGTTCACAAATTTACACAAATGTTTTGTTTCCACTAGAAGAAAAGGTCCAGATCCTTACAGTTAAAAGGCATAAATTGAAATAAAGGACCAATGACCTTATAGTCTGACAGCAGGATCTGTTCTTGTAATCAGAAATTACTTTGAATAGAAAGACTTTTCAGAAGCCAAAAAATCATAAATGTTTGGTTCCCATCTGGGTTTAGAGCCATGGGATTTATAATTCTAACTTATTTACGTGCTTATAAAAATGTTGCCCTTGTGTATTAAAAAATGCAACAAAGGGCCAAATACAGTCAAAGTTTAGATATGCCCCTAAGTTTCTTTGATTTCAAGGCAAATTAAGAGCCTAGAGGCTTATGAAAATTCATTTAAACACCTAGTTCAGCTCAAAAGCTGAAGACTGAGTTTCAGTCTTGTGACATAACTCTATATAGAATTAATGCAAACATTGTGGATCTGGACCTCTGGACAGTTTCACCTCTATAACATTAATTACTGGTCAATGTTAAATGTAGTTTATTTTGAGATTACACAAATATTAGTGCTACTGGGACTTTTTTCCTAGAAAATTTGCCTTTTACTTTTTTTCAGGGTAATTAAGTGATTCTTTAACAGGATAAGCAACATTATAGAATTACTTAAAATTACTTAAAAATATTTAAGTAATTTACAATTTTCTAAACATTTTCCATAATTGGGTTTTGAGCCTGGATCACTTCTGTTATGTGCTCTGCCAGTGGAACTTCTTGAATTAAATAAATGGCAGTAATTTAATTTTCAATATATTTCAATATGGTATTACTGTAACATGAGATTTAAAAGCTGTAATGTAATTTGCGTAATTCAAGAAAAAACCAATTACTTAAATTAGATTGCCAAGCACCTTTACTTACATTGCTTGTCTTTGCACAGCTAAGGAATGCAAGGAATAAGGTAGCAGAGGGAAGCTGTGCTGATGTGTGTAGTGTACCTGTGTGCACACATTTGCAGACACACTAATAAATGGATTTATTTAGACTTTCTTCCATGGCTGGTGAGTGTGGAAGCAGGATGTGCTGTAACTAAACAATACTACAGATGCCTAAAGATGAGATGGGCAGACCAACTGTGCAGTTTGGATGTGAAAGGACTTAGAAATTTTCATACTAAAATTTTCTTAGAAATTACGTTGAATAAGAAAACACACAGTGATTGCAAGAACCTTCGCTGATCAATTTTAGGGCCATGTTTTCTGAAATGGGTATTATCAGTTATTATTCTTATATCCAAACTCATAAATTGGGTAATATTAATATATCATAAATACAGCAAAAATTTTCAGTTATAATGAAATTCTCTGAAACGTACAAATTGTTTTGACTTCACACATAAGAAAGCTGGCTTGAGATGCTCAAGAAAGGGGTGGTTCTCCTGTATGTCTGAGTTGGGGTACATGAAAACAGCCCAGATTCCTCTCTCAGCCTGGTAAGAAGAAAGTTTTCCCACTTTCCAAGCAACTACCTTAAGCCTGGAGCTGCCAGGCATTTTGAAATAGAGATCTCCTGGGAGGATATCAGGCTGATGGAAGGAATGATCCTATAGTTGTGTTACAGTATAAATAATACCTTATAAAAATGAAGCATCCTATCTGTTTCAGTTCTGTGTGTTTGGATTGACGTCAGACCATTTGTCCTTCTGTTCCCTAGCTCATCTTGCATGACCTTTTGAATAACAGCAGAAGAATATTGGTACTGCTCCAGTTTTCTGACGTTGACTCAAGTTATTAAAAAGTCTCAGAAAATAAAAACAATCAGTTGAAATCCTCTCAGATTCTCTTCTGGGAGTCCTATGTGGAATTTCAAAATATTTAACTCTAGATAGCATAAGTTTTTTCTACATATTCTGTAGCAGCTAGTCCACTCTGAAAAAGTTCATTCTTCCTTAAAGATGGAGTATCTCATCCTTCTTTACAGATAGAAAACAGCACCACACAGAATAAGCCTTTCAATTACCTGCACTAGTAAACATTTTATTTTTGCTTTAATCATTGCAAAGTACATATACTTTCTTGATCTTCTCAGTTTTCTTTATCAATTTTGCCTAGGTCATTCATTTTATGCAGTATCTTTTTCTTGTAAATGTGGTACTTTCTAAATCACAGTGGAGTAGCTGTGTGCAGAGGAATGGAAACTGCCTGATAACCTGATGGTTGCAATATCCTACTGGGAGAGAGGGACTTTTTCCCAGTCAGTGTGACCGACCACGTGAGCCGCGAGTAACCTTTGGCTCAGATCGAGCCAGAGCCGTTTCCGGACGCGTTGGTGAGCCTTCTCCCTGGCTAACCTCTGCCCAAGTCCCAGCATGTAGAGCAGAAGGCCCAACAGAGGGGTTTTGGCTTGCAAATCACTGTGATATTTGAACTGGAAACCTACCTAGAAGCTGAACCCTCCTTCCTTCTGATGGTCATTTGCAAGATGTTGCCTGACACAAATACTGGTAGAGTTGGGCTTTGGCTGTCCCAGACTCCCTCCCTCAGCCTGCCCTCCCCCTCAATCCCTGTGCCCTTCTCATGCAAAGGCACCAATATGTTTATAGTTAACTTCCTCTGAGCTATTCTGTTTTATACAATAGGCCAGTGAGGAGTTTTGGATTTACTGGAAATAGTGCATACATTTCAGCATGCCATTTGTTGGAGAAGATGGTCAGCACATTCAGGTCTTCACCCATGCTCAAACCAAAGAGAGGAAAAAAAATCTCAATCCATGTCTTCCTTGTGAGCTCTGACTGCTATTGATTACTGTGTCTGCACAGTAATGCTAAAACATACAGAAATGTATCCTGGTGTTAGCCCCTTTATCCAAATCACTTTATTTTTCTCCCTCTTATGGCAACAGAATAAAACCAAGGCAGGAAGTACTCAAAATAAGAGCGGGATGAGTGCATGTCATACAAGACCCAAAAAAAGCATTGTAGTGTTTGCAGAGCTAACAGCAATTTTGATGGTCTTCTAGAAACAGGCATCAATAGTATACAATAAAGCTAGAGATAGGGTTTCATTTGATTAGATCAGTAAGTGCTTTGAAAGCATGGAAGAGACATTAAATGAATGTAGTTCTATCATACAGCTGGCTTTATAAAATGGCTTTGTAGTTTATTGGTTTGTGACATGTGGCCCACTTCTGGCACTTTCTTTAGATGTTCCAGGGATCTGTACTCCCTGATACTTATCAAGTATCCTCGTGTATTGATGACAATTTGTGTTGTTTTGGGACAGAACAAATTGAGGAGAGCACCACAACACAGCTTGTGTTAAATAGGAGGAACAAGTCCAGAAAAAGATAGTTGCTGGATATGAAATAAAAGTCATCAAAAGAAACCTTATAGAATAAGGTTTTAGAGATCCACAGTTACAGACTGCAATGGACAAGAATGCAGGACAAAACTCTCTGGCCTTATCAATCAAGGAACTGTATTACGGAAATTGTCTCAGCATATACTTCTGCCAGAAAAAAAAAATGAACCCAAATCTACTATGTATTGTTGAGCTGTTTTATTTTCAGGTTTGATGTTAGGATTTATTGTAAGATTGGAATATTATAATTCTCTTTTTATTGCTTGACACAATGAAGGGTCGAGGTGTTTGCACTTGTTTGAAAAGTTCTGATGTCTAGTTGCTAGGATACTGCCTTTTTCAAGTCTTTTATCAAGTAAAACAGAATATAATGCTGTTTATTTTTTTCTAATGTAGATTTTGCATCAAAACACAGACATGAAAACTGGTGAAGATTTGTTTAAAACTTGCTTTTTTATTGTCTTGCTGAAGCTCTCTTAGCAGTTCAAATCAAGTACCTGAACACAAAGCAATTGCTACATTTTAGTCAAAAATCAGTGGTTTGTTGCTATTTATATTTGGCAGACTACATTTCAGTATCTGAAACACAATTTCATCTATTCTGTTTCTACATACTAGAATTTTCTATAATTCAAATGTGCACTGTGTATGTCCCAGAGTTACATTTCAAAATTTGCAAAATATTCACTGATCTCAGAAGGAGGAGCTTATAATTTGTGTACATTTAAAATATATTTATAATATTAAAGAAAATTGTTTAATTGATTTCAATGCATAAGATGAGTTGTAGTGGTGAATTAAATGTTTTTGTAATTATCAAAATATTTATAAACAAGCATGACCATAATATAAAATCTCATATACTTAAAGATAAGTCAAGAGAGTAGAATCTGAAAATCACAGAATGGTTGGGGTAGGACGATCATCTTAAAATCACCTCATTTCAATGCCCCCCGCCATGGACAGGGACACCTTCCACTGTCCCAGGTTGCTCAAAACCCCATCCAACCTGGCCTTGGACACTTAGGGAGTGGGGCATCCACAACTTCTTTGGGCAACCTGTTCCAGCCCCTCGCCGTCTCCACTGTAAAAAATGTCATGCTTATAACTGATCTAAATATACCTTCTCTCAGCTTAAAACTCTTGCCCCTTGTGCTGTCTGTCACTGCAGGCCCTGGTAAAAGCCACCATCTGTCACAAAATCTCCATGAGCCTTTTCTTCTTCAGGTTAAGCAACTCCATCTCTCTCAGCTTTTCTTCACAGGAGAGGTGTGTGTTCCAGTCCTCTGATCATATTCATGGCCCTCCTCTGGAATTGCTACTAACAAAGGAATTTTACTTTCTTCAAGCCCTCCATCCAATTTCATTCTGATTTATTCATCACTACAAGATATTCTTTGCTTTATGCATAATTAAATGTTTTAACAGATTCAATATTGTATTTAATTTGAGTTTTTGTGTGAGTGCTTTCTAACTAGAATTGTAGTTCAATTACTTCAAAATTCTCCCAAGAACAGCCTCTGCACCAGAAAGAGGACCATGAAACAGCAGTTCTTTAGTGTTTTAGTCCTACTTTGTATCTTCAGAAGAATCTTTTAGTAAAACCAGCAGTGACGAAGCTGATCATTCTGGCTCTAGGCCAAATCTTGGCTGCTCCAAATCTGCTACACCACATAAATGAACTCACCTCACATGCTGAATGTTTTTGAAAAGTCTGTATAAAGGGTTCCGTTTAGCCCTGGCCAAATGAATTACTAAATGCATATTTATGAATTTTGATCATCTTCTCACTTAGAAAGCCCAGAGTGCTTTGCTTTGTATCTTGGGCTTCAGTGAAAATATATAGAAATATGTTACTAGATTGGAAACAGTCCACTGGAATAATGAAGATATGTAAAAATGCTATGATAAGCATGCTTATCTAACCAGCATAATTTATTTTATGTAAGCAATCAAATCCTGCATCTCTAACAGTTTGTTTTAGCATCTCAATTAAGGTTGGATTTTCTAGCACTTGGAGAGCTGTCCAAGTACAAGCACATAAGTCATGACACCACTTTGTTCACTCTGTGGTCTGTAAAGCATTTAGACCATGTTAGCAGGGAACCGTGTCTAAGCTTGTAAATCCTGCTTGGATGTGCTTCATAGAGAGGTTGAGAAGGTCAGCTTCTGAATCTCTGAAGAATTTTGGGACAATAAAATCTTGTGCACTGCTTGGTCAGAGAGTGAGTGAACTAGTTCCTGACTGTCTGCATCTGACTGTACAGGGAGAGATCAGCAAGTGACTGCAGGGGTGAAGTCAGCAGAGTACCCTGGTACTACACCCATTACTCGAAGAGGATGTGTATCAGCTGTGTTGCTCAGTGCAATTTCTTGTTGTAACAGTGAACAGAGATTTTTTTGGTGTAACTCTGATTCTCACCATGTATCTGTACTGCTCTGAATGCTCAGTGCATCTGAAGTCCAGTGTTGCATGGCGGCAATAAGCCCAGTGAAGTTCTTCCACACTGAGAGTTTCCTGTCTGCTCTGCCAGCAGTTTTTGGTTCCTAAACATGGAAAAGGAAACAGAACACAACCGAGACTATGACCTGCTACCTTTTGTGTCAGAAATTACCCAGTATAGGATGGTGCTTTCTGGTATGAAATCTTAAAAAAAGGTGCTCTGGCAAAACTTACGAAACAGCGCCCTAATAAACTCTAAGGTTCAAGTGATTATAGAACATTTTTTCACCATCAGTGCCACACTGCTTTATTGTGTTGCTGTGCTACTCACCACTAGTTCTTCACACTAGAAAAACTTAGAAATGGTTCTTGGAAGTGAAGCTCCAAACATACATGATGGAAAAACCTCCAGGAATGAGGAACAAAAGATTTTACATACTTTTTGCTCCATTGGCTCTTGTTCCCAACATTAATGAGTTCAACTAGAGTTGAGGAACTTGTTCAGTACTGCAGTCCCCAGAAGTTTACATTTCAACAAACATACAATATGAACAAAGGAGACAAAAAGAACAGAGAAAGGAAGGATATGGCTTCAAACAAATGAAGCCAATATAAGTTAAAATATAACTAAAGAAAGAGAGGAAGAGTAAATCCTTTAAATAAGTGATATTAGCCACAAAGCCCCATTTGAATATAGGGAAAAAAAAGAACAAATGGGAATTATTCATAGAAGCTCACACCCTCCTCTGGAGCCTGCAATCTCGTGAATGTGCTGTGGTTCTAAAGACCATTCTATTCCTAGCTTTAACCTCAGCACTGAACATAACATTCCTCATGCCCTGGGGCTCCATTAAACCTTACACCTGAGACTCCAGTCCCTCCTAGAGCTGCACTGAGTCTGTCTGTCCACCCATCCCTGCTTCCCTTGCTGGACCTTGAGCTTGCACTGCAGGTACTTGCTGCTTAGCTCTATCCCCTCCGTTTCCTGCTGCAGCCTTAACTCAAGTCTTGTCTCCAGCTGCTCCCTGCTGGAGTGCCTGGATGGGCCCTGTGTCCAGTGCCTCTGCTGCCCATGGTGTTGGTGTGCTGTGGGACTGTGCCAGGCCCGTGCTGGGACTGCCCTGGGCTCCTGCAGAGCAGCACTGCCTGTGCTGCAGCCTGGCAGCCCTAAGTGCTGGAGCACTCGTGTGCTGAGACAGAAAACGTGAGGCATGAGTGTCAGAAATCTGTTTCTCTGCAGCTTCAAAACAAAGTGCTTTCCAGATCTAGAATTTCAGGGAGGAGAGATGTTTTTTCAAAATAATCTCTTGCTGTGGCATGGCTGTCGGGTCTTGCAGAAGATGCAGCTCTTGGGAATGGTCAAAGAATAATGCCTGAGTTCCAGGCTTTTAGCTTCCAAATGAGCTACACATATACCAGAGACTTGTGCTGAGGGAGGAGATAATGACATTAATTTTAGGAGAGATTCAGAAACTTAATGCCTTTAAATTAGAGTTCCTACAAAAAGTTAGATTTCCTTCAGAATGGAATGACCATTTTTGACTGTTTGACTTGACAGAGCATTCAGAAGAGAAATGACAAGAGAACAAGGTCTGTAGGATCTCTATGCTTGTCAGGTATGCCTGGGGAATATGAAGAGACTCATCAGCATCCTTCTGGAGTAAGCAAGCCTGTGACCTGGTGGGAATCAGAAGGCAGGATTTGAAAATAATTTAATCTGCCAGAATTACATTAACATCAAAACATCTCTGTAAAACATATAATCATTAATGGATAGGCAAATTGAGAATAGAATGTTCAGCAAAAGGAGCTGTGTTGTTGTTTTCCACTCCAGTTGGATCCACTGGTAATTCTCCTTGCATACCATAAAGCAGTGGTTGGTATAGTTCCATGTGGCTATTTTTTTTGTTTGTTTGGAGGTTCTAGTTATTTTAAAATGTCTTTGCTGATAACTATTGATTTAGAAAACAAAAACCTCTTAATCATTCAAGAGTTAAGAAATAGAATTGAGACTGTTGAGGCCATTATAGTTCAATCCCTGTGTACATTATGAGATAGTCTTTAATTACATGATCTCATCCTTTGTTTTCCCACAGGAATGCCTCATTCAGTGTGCAGGATGAACAGTACTTGGAATGAATCAGCACAACACAGTGAAAGAGTCTGTTGTTTCCAAGACTCATCTCAGTTTTGTTGAGGAAGTTGAGATGTGTGTTTCGAATGAGTTGGGATGTCAAGAAAAGAAAGGATGGTCTTGTAGCTGAGGAAACTGTGTGTTGCCCTGGAGAATGAGTTTTTGTCACTGTCTTTGCTAAAAAGACCCAGTGAGGTACTGTTTTGGGAGAGAAAAAGCAAAACACCTAATTTCCTGAGAAATTAGGAAATTGTCAGGAAAAGGTGCATAGGTCCACATCCCGTACTACCAATATGAAAAAAAGTGTTGAATCCAATGATTACTGTTATTCTTGCACTTTAGGGAAAATGTAATGTGCAATCACATTAAAGGTTGTTTTGCAAGGGAGTCGTATAAATGTATCTTGTGCTTTCAGTACACCATATTCTACACTCATTACAGCTATCTGAAGTGTTAATAACAATTATTTCTATACACATATCTAACATTCAGTCAACTGTTAAAGAGAAAACTAGAAAAAGTCACTAGGAGTAAGTTAGTCTTTGGTATATATGGATATGAAATAGCACTGCAAACTACCAAACATATTAATTGCAGGTTTCCTAATTTATTATGACAATGTGCATTTATCTTTGACACTCAGATCTATATCCTACTACAGCATCTGCAAACTCTCTGTGAAGGACTTGTTTTCTTTTACAATGTTGTGAAATAATCTAGTTTCTTTTATTGTAAGGGAGTCTTTTAAAATCACAACCAAAATGAAGGTGGTGTACCAGCTTCCAAGAATTCAATTTGCATCTGGTCTGTTCTCCATGTATCTCACTGTGATTACCCTTTCCATTTCAACACCTACTTTGAGACATCAGTTTAGCCAGTGCTACAGTGATGTGGTCAGAATTAATTTTTCCTCATTCTAGAACAAAGTAGAAGAAATCCATTTGGCCTCTGTTCCTGTGTAACTAGGTTTTACTTACGAAGGGTCTAATCAGTGAAGAGTAGGATCCACACTGCACTTAAAAGTTGCACTGCAAGCTCCAGTCTGCTCAGATGAATTGTTACTAAAATGTGAATATGATTTTTCTTCAAATCATAGTATCATAAGAGCAAATTTTTTTTTCCCCTCCTTATCTCTGACATCTTCAAACTCTGTCCCTCTCAGCAATACAAACAGGATCCCTATGTCATAGCTCATAGGGGATTCCCACCTTTCTAAGATATTATTGGTTTCTAGTCCTCATGCTTTGAAGTCACTGAACTGAAAACCACTTTATTATTTTACAGTGGAAAATCAACCTGAGATTCCCAAAATTTTATTCTTATTTTCTAAGTGATTGATTACTTAGCAAATACTCTCATTTACTTTTCACCTATTACATGACAAAATGTAATGTACATGACAATACATTAGTAATCTAAAAATATTTCCTTGCATAGGACCATTTATCCAATTTGTCATTACTCTGCATTTTTAGCAGTTTGTTTTAAGGATTTGAATGTTTAAATACTTAAAAAATTTTTAGTAAGAATTTAGATTTTGCATTGACAGCAAACAATAAGGGAAAAGGTAACAAAAAGTGATATCAATCTGATGGTTCTGCTGGATTCTAATATATTTTAAAGTCATAAAAGGTTATCTTGCTTTTAAAGTAATTATTCATCATAGAAGCTCAGCAAAATCATAAACTTGTATCGGATGTTTTTACTTAAGCTTTTATCTGCAGCAATCAACCTTAGTTTGGGTTAATAAAGACTGAGCTTTATGAGAATATTCCAGGGTTGAGGAGGGTCCGGATGTGGCTGTGATTGTGAGGCTGGAAGTGTGTGTACTCAGCACGGAGGGACACAGGAATATCTCTGACACTGCAGCACAAGTAGCCTGAGCCACAGAGGAGTCAATCCAGCTGAGTAAGTGAGGCTTCCAGCCAGGGGTATTCTCAACAAAGCAAAGCTCTGCTGGGTACCACATTGTAAAATGTAGCTTAAATCAAACTTCTCCAAAACAAGGATATTTGATTTAGAGGGTAGAGAATGACTTAGAGAAGGCCAGTTAAGTCATAGAGCTTATACTGTTAATTTCCTGGTTTAATTACAAAAAGCTGTGAATCTTCCAATAGTCATCTGAATCTTATGTTAGAATCAAATTACAGCCTGGAAAAAAAAAAAAAAAGTGGGGGTGTTTTATACCTCATCTCCAGATTCTCTTGTTAAGAGTAATAGCTATGGGCCATTTCCAAATGGTCAGAGCCATCTGTTTCCTTAAAACTTTCTTTGGATGAACTCTGAGAAGTGTTACTTTGATTTTTCCTATATCCTGTATCAACTATAGCAATCTGATGTAATTCAGGTGGAGGCCAGTATTTCTAAATCTGTCATGACAATGGGACTGTGTTGAAATAAATTAATTCAAAAATAATAGTTAACCTTTTTGTCCCATTGTTACCCAGAGATGTACAAATGCAGATACTGTGACAGATCAGGTGACATCAGCTTTTCCTTAACACTAATATTAGTACTTAGCCTGGGGATATAGAAAGTTCTGTGCAATTCACTGCCTTCTTTCTGAATGATCAAATCTCTTTGTATGAGAAGGGCTATAAATACTCTCTTTGTTTACTCTGCAGCCCAAGGGCAAATCTGTGATAGAGACAAGATTCTGCAGCCACAGAATTATAGAGAACTCAGCATTCTACTGTGCCATTAATAGGAGCTTCTAAGTACTTATGAGATCACCTAAAAATAAGTCAGTGTAGCTCTACAGTTTTATGGACAAATTTATTAGAAACATGGTGGGAGGGGGCCAGAGAAGACAAAAAGTTATATGTAAACAAACCTTCAGAAGCAACATTTTCTAAAGGGTGTGTATTATGGAAATACATAGGTAAAACTGCCACTTCAGTAAATGCCCAATGTGAAATCCTCATCTAAATTAAATTGCCTAATTCAAAAATGTTGGTTGTGAGCCAGCTAGTGCTGAGAATCACGCAGCATCTTATCAAGGTGCTTTTCACTTGTAGTGAAGAAGGATAAATCCAGTCTAAATAGATTCTGAGACTACCACTGCAAAAAACCCACAAACTCTCATCTGTTCCATTTCACTTAGACAAACTGACTGCCCACAATCAATGGCTCTAAGTAGTACTTGACTTTATCAATAGATAAAGGTATAGCACCAGATTCAAACCCGTAATGCAAATGAAATATTGGGCTACTCAGGGCTCCTTGGGATGCAGATTCCATCACATTCTTAGACCAAGCAGACAGGTCATATGTTCTCTTTTGAGCTCTCTTTGACAAGTAGATATGATTTCTTCCTTTATTATTACTTTTGGGCAGTGGTCTCAGGCTATCTTTACCAGATTTAATGTCATTGCTGAGCAGTTTGTAGACTTTTTGTTTCTTATGTAGCTAATTTGTTTTCCACTACTCTTATAGGAACATAACATATCCCTTCAAATGATTTTGAAGTGCTCTGGATAAGAGGCTATCCATTCCTTTGACAAAAAGAATGGAATATATGCACCATTTCAAGTAATGTTCATCGAGCTTGTAATATGTCATCGATGTTTCTTTTTATTTAATTGAAAATATCTTGCCTTATAGATGCTGGATTGTGTTTCTCTTTCATGGGTATAGGAGATTGATAATAATTTTGTTTGACTATTTAATTAATATCATTCTTCGATCACTCTTTATGCCTGAGATCCCAGAAACAATGCTTGTTGTTACGCTTTATTTATGACCTTGTACTTCATACAATTCATTTTCATCCAATTACTATTACTTTGGCTTCCAAGGTCATTCACTTCTAGCATGGTAGTACAAATCTTTTCTGCGTGGATAATTCATCTCAATAATGTATTATCAGCAGATCTCAGCAGTAGATTTTCTTTTGTATGATAAGTTTATGAATGAGAGTATTAAACAATATTTGCCCTATAGTGGCTTTCTGAGAATTCCACTAGAAAATCAAAAGAGCTTTTTTGGGTCCAGTTCACCATCTGTGTAAAGAAGGTAGACTCACAATTTATTTAGCATTTATTTAACTGAATGAAAGTTAACTGAATTTAACTGAATTTAACGGTTGCTCCTTGCAACATTTGAGAAAGATTTGCAAAGCTTATATGAACTTTGTGTTTGCATCTATACAGTTGATATTTATTTGAAAAATAACTGCAATAAAAAAGTTTTAAAATTTCAAATGGGTTTATAGGAAAACAATGTAGTTTTTTGCTGTACATTTATTTCGGTAGTGAATCTTTTAGTCTGACATACGTGGTAGAAAAACTGGCAGTGCAAAAGTTGTCTTTCATGTGGAAAATGACAAGTCTGCATGTCTTCTTTTTTTGAGAAGAAAAAAATGCAGTTCTCTATAACAATATAAAGCAATGCTGACACCTACAGAGAATGTATGTAAATATCAACTTACAATTTGCATTTTTTGTGAGAATTTCCAGAATTATTTGGTTAAAGAACAAATTACTTATAGAAAGCTTTTATAACAATTCAGAAAAAACCAGATCTTTATTTTCTGCTTAGATCAGTCTTCAGTAAATAAGATACATAAATCTGAACATAAACTATATGCTTTAAAAACATATAATTTACTTCTAGTAATGTACACTTCCAGTTGCTTAAAAATATTTTTAAACAAATTGATTAGTGCAGCAGTGAAGGACCCAATAGCCTTGAGCCAAGCCATCAGCCTGATGTACACTGCTGCACAGAATCAGGCTTACTGCCTCTGATGGACTGTTTGCCCTCCCCTCTCTCAGTGTGACACAGCAGGATTATGTTGGTATTTACAGGGTTTGCAGCCTCTCTGCTCAGCCAAACAGTTCTACAAAAGCTCCTGTGTAGTAGGTTGCCCATACGTGTGGCAAAGTTAAAGAAAAATTAGCTCAGCAGATTGAGAACATATTTTGTAGAAGAGACACAGCTCTTTTACTGACTGTTTGTTCACTGATGTACTATTATGGGTTATGCAAGCTGTGATATTCACCATACTGCTGCAGAAAGGTGAACTCCTTTCTCTCCTTTGAAGTATATAATAGATAGGTGTTTTAAATACATAAAAGAAGTATAACTAACAATGAATTCTCCACACTAGTTATTTTCTCAGAGGCAATTTATAGGCTTGACAGTATGTTGCTTAAAGTGGTGATTTAGCAAAGTGAGCAATGGATAGGAGGCACAAAACCATGTAAAAGAAACTTAGGAAAATAGGAGATGGCAGTTGTAGGCTTGTCTAACATTCATATTATCCATGCTCCCATTATGCAAACCTCTGTGAGAATTTCAACTCTGAAAGAAAATCATTTGAGTGAGCTCAAAGTAGGGCTTTAAATGTGAACTGCTGAAGATCTTTTAGTTTTGGTTGTAAGCAGATGGAAACCTCTAGAAAGACTGACTTAAAGGCGTGAATTTGAGTTTAGTGGGTTTTAGAAAGCTATGAATCAGAAGATAATTCTATTCATCAAAGGCAAGCCATAATTATTTTGACGGAAAAGACTGAATAAACCCCCCTCATTCTAGGCCTCTACTGCTTCTATGGAAATGAGTATATTACAAGAGATTAATATGTGTCTTTGAAAACCAGGTGCATTTCATATCCTGGAATCTTTTAATCTGACAGATAACAGTGCTTCCTCAGTAAGACAGTCAAGATCTTCTCACTGAAAAAATGATATTAAGTGTATTATCATTTCAAGTGGATAACCACAATATTAAAGTTCTGGCATGTTTATTTTCAGCATTAAGTAGAATGGTTTCCATGTTTTATTTGTTAATTGTAGGAATTAATACAGCAGACTCCCCCCTTTCCTACTGTAGCTGTGGCCCTACAAATGTGTATACAGTATGTCTCTGTACAGAACACAGATATTTACCATTGTCCGTATGTTCAAACACATTCTGATGCACATATACCAACTTGATCTTAGCTGAAGGAACTGAACCAAGTTAAGAAATACCCTTTCCTCTTCAATAATTGCATGCTTACATTTTCAGCTTTTAATTCATGTATGTGCTTAGAACAGAACCAATCATTGTTTTAAACTCCATTGTTCTGGTGGATCTGAGCATGATGACAACAGCACAAAGCTTAGCTTGCAAATTTGCATGCTGTGAGACTAACTTCTCACCAGTGTTTTCCTAGCACCAGCGGGCAAACAAATACGTTTCCCTACTGATCGTCGCTATTTGCAAAGGCTTAGGCCTTACATGCGGATAATTAAGTAGAAGTGGAGCCGGCAGTTTTCTTTCTTTCTGTCTTCCTTTCTTTCCTGGGGTGGCATGTAGAAGATGAGTCCCGTCTCTCGCCTCTCCCTCCTGCCTTGAGAGTTTACAGCAGCTTTTTGTGAAGTTGCAACACAATCAGCGCATTGTTTCGGAGCAAGCAAAGGCAGCGCGTTATGATGTTTTTATAGCAGCTTTCAGTCAGTTAGCGGGGGAAACGGAAATCCCTAGGGAGATGTTTTGCCCGCGACCTGGAAATAGCCGGGGCCTGGCGGGAGCCCGCCGGCGCTGGCGGCCCGGGGCGGGGCAGGGGTGGCCCGGCTCTCACTAGGGGTCGCAGGATGCCAAAGAATCACGGCTTGCTCGGAGGGCAGGGATGCCCCCGCACGTCTGCACCTTACCTCCAATGCCATCGCTTGCAAGCTGGGGGCGATTCTTGGGAAAACACGCGCGAGTGTCGGGACCGAGTCGGGGCCGTGCGCTGCCCTCTCTCCGGGTGGTCCTGGCTAAAACCAAGCTTTGCCCAGGACAGGAGGGTTGAGTCTGGGAAGAAGACCCATCTACTTACTGTTAACTAAGTGTGATGGGTAATCTGTAAAAAAGGCCCATCGCTGATACAGCTGAGATTATTTTTGTTGCAGACCTTAACCTGGACATTAACGGGAGACTTGGTCAGGATGTGTTTTCTGTATTATGCTCACTGTTGAAAGTAAGAATAATTTTTATTTATAAGTACCTGTCTCTTCTTTCACACAGAATCCTTGCTTGTGGTGTTTTATCAGTTGTCTGGCTAACTACCTGATTAGCTCAATTATGTGTACGCTGTCTGAAGAACTAGTGTAGGCTACTTCAACATGATTCCTTGTTAATGTTCTGATACTAAAATATAATCACAGATTGAGTTCCAGAAGAGAGCTTCCTTGTCTAGTTTGCCACTGCTTTTTAAACCAAACCTCAGACACGTTCCAATATCTTTATTTCCCAAACAAACAGATACTATATTCTGTGGTAACACTGATGATGGAAGTTACAGAAAGAAACGTAACAAGTGATAACAATTAAAGATCCAAATTTAATGATGGAGACACTTGGCAAACTGATCTGTTCATTAAAGTGAATGGAACTTGGACAGGAGTAGAAAACTTGTTAGAAACACATCAAGCAGCTGTATTAAAATCAAATGAAATACGCAAATATAAAAAACTATTCAATAGTTTGACATTTGGCATCAAAGACATAATTTCTTATAAAGATAAAAATGAACTGACAGTATCAATTTCTATAGAGAGCTGAGTGACAAAGTAATGGGTTTCAGCATATTTGTGGCAGGTTACAGGAACACAATACAGAGAGAAGAAAACAGGTTTAAGAAGGAGGAAAAGTAGTAGTAGGAGAGTTTCTCACAAAAGGATCATTGGAAGTCATGATCTCTTGCTTTAATGTAGGTTAGTCTTAAACCAGGAATATTTCTGACTGTTTTCACTGCTAGCATTTTTTGCAAAGTTTATCTGCAATGTCTGTCCTGCAAACTGCTACTCATGTCAGCCACTGAAAAAGAGGATCCATGCAGATACAAATTTGGCCATGGTGTATGAGGGTAGGGAGTTTTTTAGACGTTGGAAATTAAGTGCAGTTTTTGTATGGCAAGTGCAATTCTTTAACAAATAAAATGCACATGCACACACGTACTTAAAAAATAAATCTTACCTGTTGTGCAGTTCTACATAATAATAAACAGGAATGCAAATGTATGCCTTGATTCTTATGCTTCGTACCCAAAGATTCTGAGTTGTTCATGTATTCAATGTTTTAAGCCTGTACTCATAAAGTAAGGGCTTCAGTGACTAATTTGACAAGGGCATTCCTGCCAGCACATGGGAAACACAAACCTAGATATCTGGAGAATGTATAATAAATCCAACTCTTCAGAAAATCCTCACTGCTTTTGCAGTGAGAATGGATTCTATTAAATGCAACACAGAACTCTGCATGCACAAGTGGTGCCTGGGACCTCTTTCACCCTTTTCTTGGAAAGATAAAAAATTTATGTCAATGCTGGTTCCAGATTCTGGAATTAATTTTGGAAGTGCTTTGGTCTCAGAATTTAGTTTGGGTCCTTTATATTGAGTATTCATAGATATGTGCCCCCAATTGACAATAGCTATCTCTAGTCAGTCATCTGTGACACCTCCAGTATTGCAAATTATATAGCTTTGAGGTGGGGGGGCAAAAAATGAATTGCAAGAGCTTAGTACTGTAATCATGATGAAGGAAAATTATACTAAAATGGCTGCAAGTTAAGCTCAAATTGTAAAACATATGTGTATTCCATATATATGTGTGTGATTACTGTGAAATATGTATTATTTACAACAAATATTGATTGTGCCTGCACAAAACTATCACTTTAGTGAGTGAAAGAGCATTCAGCTTTAGAATACAATATAATCCCTGAATTCTCCAGACAGAGGTTATTAGTTACTGCTGCATGGTGCATCAGTGCCTTTTTTCAAAAGAAGCTCTTGCTGGAAAATGTTCTATTGTAGTAAAGAAGAATTGACAATAAGCAGAGTGCAAATAATTTTGGATAGGGCTGGAAAATGTGGATGCAATTAAATTAGTTTTGCCATAGACATTTATGATCTTATGACACTGAAGATAAGAAAGAGGTGCCAAGTAAGACACCTTAGATATATGAGGGTTTTTGGTTTTTTTTTTTGATAGCTGCATCATAAAATTCACTGGGTATTTTACTACCTGTATTAATGAGAAATATATGTTAGACATTGTTGAAAAAGGTAAAAATTCTCTGCTGTTTAGAGAACTTTTATAAGTATTACCACAGCTAAAACAATGCTGATAACTACAGGACAATATTTCTGTCATTGATAGTGCTTGTATCATAGTTTCATGCTGCTTCCTCTAAGACAATTGCCATTCTTCTTCCTGGGTGCTGGTGATAGACCTTATTTATCTTCAGTGGGCCAGAGTTAGAGGAATACTTGTGTCTACATAGAAACCCAATTAGGGCAAGGTTCCTCTATTTGCTTGGATTCCTTACCTCCAGTGTCACTGTTACATGTTTTGTGCCCTAAGTGCCAGAGATGTTATAAATGATAAATTACAATGCAAACTAAACCAGAGGTTTTTCATCTGAGTGGCACATGGCTCAAAACAGTGACTCCTGTTTGTCAAGGTGCTGAGCTGCCTTGTCTTCCAGAAATGAATGGAAGATCAAAATGCTCAGCAGTCACTCAAGATCAGGCTCATTAGAGGCTTTCTTCTGTCAGAAATCACCCACTGACTCCCAGCTATGTGACAGTATGCTGAATACTGGAGGGTAAGATTAACCCTGTACACCTAGTCAGTCTAATAACAAACATCACTTCTGAGTCTAACAGCAACATTTGTTCATAGAAGAATGGGTCTGGGACTGTCATTTTTATATTTTTCTACCCTTACATTATCATAGAATTGCCAAAGAAACTATGCTCACCAGTTACCAGTGTCTAGAGTGATGACTGGTAAGTGACCCTGATCAGCTCTGATACAAATCAAACGCAAATTTGCTGTCAACTTTGACAAGGAGCAGCATCTTACAAAGCTGAGAATTGGATCCTGAATGATTTATCAACTTGTAAACATAAACTGCAAACTTCAAACCAAACAGCTTTTAGCTATTGTTTTTTGGGGGTGAGGGGTGTTGGTTTTTTGGGGGTGGGGTGTTGTTTTTTTGGTTTGGATTTTGTTTGTTTATTTTATGTTAGACAATAAAGTAAACCAAACAAAAACAAGTTAGCAAACATTTAGATGCCAGTTTTTCATCTGGCAACCTCTATCTATCTTCTGAAGAACTGCAAGCTAAGCTCTGCTAAGCTCAAAACTCATAGACTTTGTTTTTTTAATTAAGAGAAGGTCAGGATGCCTCCTAATACTTGAAATGCAGCTGTTTCCAGACAAGTGAATATTTAATATAACCCCTTATACTAACCTCCTAGCTTTGAACATTGCTTTAACAATTAAGCTCTTCTGGCCCTGTGTTTAAATAGCTGTCCACAGCTACTGCAAATTGATTTATTGCTTGATGAGGATCAGGGATGCTGAGCAAACACAGAACAGTTTCTAATTTAAGTAGTGCACCAGTGGTTTTGTTGTTGTTGCTTGATTACTTGTTTTAACATCAGTATATGTTATCAGTGTGGTTTTGCTCTCTGCAGCTTTTAGAGGATTAAAAATGGAGAGAACATAACACATTATAACATATTATAACATAACATATTATAAACACAGGGTATCTAATATTTTCTTGACAATCTCTGCTGGTAAATATTTTTTAAGTTACTTATACACCTTTGCTTAATTGTAAAGATTTGGCATGATATTTTCCATGCTAGTGTCAGCTATGAGCTGATTTTCAATTTTAATTTCTTCATCAATCTTTGTTTCAGAATGTTAGCTTAAATTATCAAGGAAATGAAACATGGAAATATATGAGTTTGATCCTAATAAAAAAATCACAGCAGTATTTTTGGAAGGGCTTCAGTAAACTCAGCCTGTAGGAAATGTAAAAGTTAAATCTTGAGCAGAACAGAAAGAAGGAGAATATACATCCTTATGTAAAGAGATGTATCCTTTTTTTTTCTTGTTAATGTTGGTATGGACTTACACATCACCACAGCCAGCTTTGAATAGATGCAGTTTTAACAGCTCCCTCACCCGAGTGTGCCACATGCACACAGTCATTTTAAGCAGTGCCTTGCTTGGATCTGTAACTTAATTGAGAAGAAGCTGTAATTCCAGATCCTTAATCCACCTCAGTCATACCTGTGGGATAGGGAGGAGAAGGTTGTCTCACTTGAATACATGGGAAGGAAGAACTGATTTTTGCAGCATGGTAGAGCCAGCACAAAGCTCCTGAGAAAGAATGTGGGGTGTGATCAGAAGAAATCAGCAGTGGGAATGCTGATATTTAGGGACAACGATATTTTTCATGTAAGGAAACTGTGCCTGAGAAATAACAGAGTGAAGAGGTAGATGGAAGATAGCAAACAAGCAAAAACTGCCTCAACAGCAATGTAAGGACTGCAGCGAAGACTTTCCCTCTGCAACTGGGAAATATGGTCAAGGAGCAAGACCAGCTTTGTGATGCACACCTGGAGTAAAGAATAGACAAGGAGGGTGGATGTCAGCGTAACTAAAAGTTAAATCACGTGAGAAGACAGAAGAGAAGGATCAACTAGGTAAAGGGAATGAAAACAAAACAACAGGAAAAACAACAACAAAAGAACCCTGCATAGCTAAAGATGAATCTGAGAGTGAGAAGTCCCAGAAGAAGATTAAAGAAAAGTGCAACTAGGGCAGCTGGAACTGGGATGAGAATCAAACACTAGCATTAACTAGATAAGAAAAACAAAAGTGGGATCAGCCAAGACTGAAGAGAGAATGAAGACAGGTTTGAAATAACAAGCCAAGATAAGGCAAAGCATGGACATGGGAAGCAAGCAGATGGGAGTGTGCTATTTAAAAACACCCTCTCCCAGAGCTTGGAAGGGATCCCAAGATTCTCTCTTCTGCCATGAAATCCAGTGGTGAAGAGAGACACATCTTTTCAAATGCTGGGCCAAACACAGCATGACATATTCATGCTAACAGGTAATGTGTTGAGGAGCAGAAGATTCAAAGCAGTGGATGAATTATGTGGGTATTATTCATGATGGGGCTGTGGCTGGCAGGAGTCTGGCTGTGTTTATTATAGAAACTGAAGGAAGCATTGAAGAAAAAGAGTTATAGGAAGACAAGTGGTGTCAAAAGTCTTGAGAGAGCTGAACAGTTTGAAATTCATGTCTTAGCTCTTGTCTCTGCCACAGAGTTCCTTGACAGAGCTGGTTCAAGGCTTTTAAATTACACTTCTTGATAATTTGCTTCTCATTTTCAGATACTTGAAAACTCCAGAATTTGATTAGAGATAGTTAGTCACTGACTAAAATTACTACAACAGAAAGCAGTGGGAACCAGGCCTTGAAGAAATAAGCTTTTCTATAGTGCCAAGTCCTGACAGGTCTACAAGATATCAAACCAGGTAATCTGTAACTGTTTCCCAAATGTAATATTCATATCCTGTCATAATATCCCCTCATCTGAGAGGTGTATTATAAAACTAGAATAGTTAATATTTTTGAAGCCCATGAATACTGTAGCAACAAGCTCCATAAAATGCCCATGAGGAAATTAATAACTCTGTATGCAGAATAGGATCTGAATAAATGTGTAATGAATAAAGCATGGGGCATGCTTTCAAAAGTAAAACAGAAAACATAACATTGAAGGGCTTTTTGTTAATTAAGCACAGAGGTTTGTAGGAAAAAATTATATGTGAACACGCAGTGAGCAACTTTCATAATATATGAGTACGTGTAGGAGAGAAGGGAGGAATATGGTTTCTCTGGTGAGCTCACTGCTGTTATGAGTGCTTGATTTTTAACTTCAAAAGTTTTATTTTAGTTTATATGGTTCCCTCAGTGTAGTGTTAGGATTGTGTATAGGCAGGTTTGTTACTGTAGACACTTTGTCACAATGTGCTTTCGGCTTCAGTATTTCCCTACAGAATGACCACTTGAGGAGTGGGAAAATACTTAAACATAACTACCGCTGTCTCAGAAGTGCTCTAGGTACCTCAGAGTGAGTATTTTTATCAGGAGATAAGGCAGGAAGGTAACCAGCTTCTGCAGAACTTCTCTGTTTTAGCCTCCTGAAAAGTCCCATGAGTCCTGGTCCCAAGGAGCTGACCCACCACGGTCTTCAGCCTTCAAAGCCTTAGGCATGTGCTGAGCTTGATGTTTGTGAATAAGCCCATTGTGTCCACCCACCTAAAACTCCACACTAGATGGAGGCCTAAGCAGCAGACAGATAGCCAAAGAATGAGGAGGAGGTGTGAGCAACGATGTTTCATATGTATTTTTTTTTAGTTCTATGGTTGTGTTTGTCTTTTGTACGTACTTGTCCTTTTTTTAAAGTTTTTTTTTGGTTTTGGTTGTTTCTTTTTTGTGTAGGAAGAGCTAAAAAGCCTCCAGCTTTCTGGATTAGAAAAAAAATAATAATAAATAAATATATATATATAAATACCACCACCACTTTTAACATAACTACATTTACCATTATCTCTGTCCCTGTAATATACACACAAATCAGGAAATTTAAAAGAAAAGGGAAAATGGCTTTGTTGTTGCTGTTGTTGTGTTCCTTTGGTTGGTTTCCTTCCAGCTTAAGCATTCTGTCTTCCTGGCTATGTATTCGTTTCTTTGGAAACGGCTGTAGGATGGATTTTTGATTGACTGTGTTGTCAGATGGATTATCAGAGTTGTGAGCTTTTTGGAATGGTAGACATGAATGTGTGATAAGGAAAAAATATTTTTTACTTAAAATGTTTCAAAAATTTGCATCATGAAAGGAGTTAGGTTGAATAATTAACAGGTTACTTAGGGAAAAAGTTTTTTTTTTTTAATGTGGAACAGTTTGGTTACTAGGAAAAAAATTCTTTTAATATAAAGAAAGCTTTTTACTAATGTGACTGATGGGAATATTAATACCTAAGCAATGCCGAATAGTTTCTGCAGAGCTGCAATGCATATTTTAAAGAGTAATTCTAATGTGTAGCTGCTCTGGGTTACAAGCAGAAAACAGCTTTTACCCTGACATATACACACATTTGTTACAGCACTCATGTGCCCAGATTTCTGCATGACTCCCATCTAGTGTTTCTGAGTTTGTTTCCTGTCTTAGTCAGGGCTCTGCAAGGCCAGCTGTCCTCAAGGCTGTGAGTGCTTGGTGCTGCTCTGCCTGGGCTGGGGATGCTGAGGTCGGGGCAGATTGAGGCTGAAGGTGACGTCAGTGCCTACCTTGCTGGGAGAGTTAATCCCCTGCTGCAGAGGCTCTAATAATCTCATCACTTGGGAGACTGGCGTGCTGAGGATTGCATGTCGTACATTCCTCTTCTTGGGCTGTAAAGCAATCGGCAAAACCAGTGTTTCTAAAGCTCTGTTGACAAACATGTGCTTGCTAGACAGAGATTGCTCCTTTTCTGGGGTGGAGGTGCAAACGCACAGGAAAGGAAATTAGCTTTTTAAAGGTGTGTATATATGAAGCAAGAGCAAGCAAAGTAACAAAACCAGGTTAGGGGGATCCACTTGTTCAAATGAGCATGTCATTAATAAGTCTGCAAAATAAGCTGCCTCCTTTGCGGACATATATAATATAATAACAGAAACCATATTTCAGATGGGATCATGCTGGTTTCTTTAGCAAAACACAGCCCACCAAACCATGGCACTGCAAACAGAGGTAGTCATCACCCCGACACTTCTCTGAGGGACTGACAGAAAGGATCTCTGATAACTTCCTTGGAGTCACTTCCAAGTGTCTGAGATGGCCAGTCATAGAAAGTATATTGAGGAAGAGGGGAAAAGAGCAGGCCACAAGTTTCTCAGGCTCTTCTTTCATCTGGTATGTGCTGCGTTTTGAGGGCTTTATGAAACACAGCAAACTAAACTGCTGGGACAAAGATTGCCTAGTGGAGGCTGCACCTTTTCAGTGGCGGCTACCCATTCCTTGGCTTTGAAGTTTGCGGCAAAAAGACTGAGTTAGGAGCAATGTGGACACAACCTGCATGCCAGAAATATAAGGAAGCAAATGGATGCTTCAAAGACACTGACGCTACTCGGTGCCAGACTTCTTAATATTGTTCAACACCTATTAGCTCTGTCTTAACCAACCTTTCCAGTTTAAATGTTAGGACCTGCCGAGAGTGCCTATCTATAGCAGCACTAACCCTTCATTCGCAGGACGGCAGGGGCAGACGCAGAGTGCCCGGGTAGGCACTACAGATTTCGTCATTCGAAAGGAGGCTTTGCACCTTGCCCCCACCCGACCCCCGCATTTTGGAGGCAGCTAAGTCTTGACAGCGGCGATAGGAAGTTGTGTCCCTTCTCTCCCTCGATAGCTGCGATAGCAAAGTGTGCCCACCCGGAGTTCGCCCAAGTGCTTTCGGCGCGCCCCCCGCCCCCGGGCACCTGGAGCGGCCCGCGGGGCCAAGGGGCGCGCCTTGCGCTGCCTGCGCTCCTGGCACGGCCGGGGGAAGGGACTGTCTCCGGATTTCCACCCCTGCCACAGAGGGAAGGCTACCGGGAAGTGCTGCGGGGAGAGCGAGCCTGAACGGGCTTGGACGTGAGAGAAAGGCGCAGCCACTTCTTCGCGGCAGCTCTTTCAAAAGTCCGTGTTAAATGTGACACCCCGGCGAAATGGGAGCAGAAGAAACACCCCTCTACCCGCCCCTCGTCATCCCCCCCGCCCTCTTCCATGGAAACTCGTAAAAGGAGGAGGAGTACAGTTTGCTACGGAAAAGTCTCACCTTGGTCTGAAACAGTTTCAGGCGTTCCTGCAGGATCGGAGCTGCCCGTCTCGGGGGAGGGGAGGAGGCAGGCAGGGAGATCTCTAGCTACCTATACGCGTATATCTATTTTTTTCCCCCGCTTGATCTTATTTTATTCCAGCAGCACGTATCTCTACCCCTCCTCCCCCTCCCTCTCCAGGTTGATCGGCTGAAATGAGGCTTTGCGCGCTGATCCCTTCTCGGGCTTTAAAACAAAACCCGGCCCCGCGCAGCCGGCGGCAGCTCGGGGCGCCTCGGCGCTGAAGCGCGGCGGGGCCGGGCGAGGCGAGGCAGGACACTGCGGAGCGGGGCGGTGGCTCCCGCGGAAACTTCGCTTGGAAAATAAACCTCCACCACTTTCCTGGAGATCCACGTGAGAGCAGGAAAGCCCGACCGCAAGATCTCTGCGCTGCTGCTGCATGCTGCAATTTTACTTTTTGTTTGCCTTGATTATTTTTTTTTTTCTGTTTGTTTGTTTGTTCTTACTTTCATTTTGGAACCGGTTCCCAGCTGCTTGGCTGAACTTCTGGAGACCAGTGGACCTTTTATAATGCCTTCTTCTGTTTTAAACAAACTGTGGGCTCTTAAACTTTTCTCTTTCCCCCTCCCCCTCGCTCCTTAACCCCCACCCTGCAGCTCATGGGGCTAACACTGCAAAGCAGCAGCAGCAGAGGGGGGAAATATACAGACACTGATTTATTTTCCTGTCTCCTAAATTGTAGTTAATTCTTCTCATCGTCCTCCTCATCACCCATTTTCTCGCGCTTTTTTGGCTCCCCGGTGTCGATCTGTGCATTGTTTTATCTGATCTCGATCCTTTTGTTGTTGTTGTTTAAATGCCATGCACTGCTTATCTGGAGAGAAAGCTATATGGAGATAGAGGCGTATAGTGAATGCGCGTGTGTTTCCATAAGACACACTATCAAGGGAGCAGATCAGAAGCAGCCCGGATCCTGACCCTGACTGTATGAATAAGTAAGCAGGATGCTGACGACTGTGTGTTAGTTGCCTGTAAGGTTTTCGTAAGTTAAAGGGGGACGGAGGAGGGGGGACAGGCCAGAGACAGAGCTTAGAGTATTTGTGCAGAGGGGGGCGAAACTCTGACACTTGGCTCCTTCCAGCAT
Source organism: Peucedramus taeniatus (assembly GCA_013400575.1). Lineage (NCBI taxonomy): Eukaryota > Metazoa > Chordata > Aves > Passeriformes > Fringillidae > Peucedramus > Peucedramus taeniatus. Next base: position 74,963 of record WBNO01001352.1, on the reverse strand, counting down.
AGCTGCTGCCTCCCATCAGTAGAGCTCCGCGGTTTGCTGTAGTGCACCCCACCTCCCTCTCCCTCCTCCCCGCTCCCTTTTCTTCCCTTCCTCCTTTTTTTTTTCTCTTTTCCCCCCTCTCCCCGAGGTAGTTTGCTGATGTGCAGCCCGGATCCATCTTCTGGCAGCATCAGCGGGACCGGGNGACGCGGGCAGCAGCCGCCGCCGCCGCCTCCTCCTCCGCGGGAAGTTTGGCTGGGTTTTGACAGAGGCGAGGGGAAGCCCTGACAGACAGGATCTCCCGGACTGAGTCCACCCCCTGCGCCCACCCACACATCCAGAGACTTTTCCCCGGCGAGGGGGCAGGGGGGGCAGCGACGCTCATGCTCCTCACTCTGTGTCGCACCCGTCTGACTGGGGGTACCTAGGGAGCACCGTCTCTTGGAAGAGCCTCCAGGTGGAGAAGGAAAGAAATACCAACCTCCCCCAAAACCTATGGTTTCTCCATCCCTTACCCTCCTTTCCCAAGCCGGCGTGGACAGCAGAGCCGGCCGCCTAGTTCACCCTCGCCCTGCTCGCCACCTCTCCGCCCGAGGGAGGATGAAGATGCTTTGCTGGAGGATGGCACTGTGGCTGGCCGGGTGGACTGTCTGCGGGAAGCCTTCTTCCTGCTCTGGCCTTGATTATGACTACACTTACGATTTCACTGAAGAGGATAAAGCCGAGGCGATAGATTATAAGGATCCTTGCAAAGCTGGTAAGTGACTTCCACGTCTAATGCAGCTCCCCGCCCCCTCCCCAGATGGTGACTTTGTCTCGGCTTTATTTACGCGGGGTGCGTGTGGGGGGAGTCCCGGGCTCACCTGCTCCCTCCCGGGGCAGTGGCGGCGAGCGCAGCCGGAGCCCTCCTACGTCCAGCCGCCTTAGCTGGGGAAGGTACCCGGGACCTGCTTTTCTGGGACTTCCCACTTACTTCCCTACGGTCTCCGGCTGGGCTGGGGAGAGGCGNGGCTCCTCCCGGGGCCCTGCCCGCCCCCGCGGCGGCAGCGGGTGCCGCCTCCGCCTGCCTCTCGCTTTCTTCCATCCCAACCTGTCGCTCCCCGGCCGGGCACCCCTTCCCGTGGGCCGGGGCGGGCCCTCGGCGCCGGCCGCCCCATGGATGTGGATGCGATAAGTGCGGCTCCGAGCGGGAGGGCTGCGCAGAGGGGGTGTCTGTCTGCCGGGCTTTCAGCCGGGCGAGCCCACGCGTCCCGCTCCCAGAACCCGGCTGCTGCGGGCTCGTGTTCCATCCACAGCGTGTGCCGTGGTGCCTGACACATCCCTTTCTACACTGTGCGGGAAGAGCTGTGCTCCAGCCTCTTCTCACTTTGTACAGTGGTTTTCTAGAACGTTTATCCTACTGATTCAGGACTGCAGCCTCTTTAGTGCCAGGTACAATTCTTCGCCCATTAAAGTTATCAGTAACAAGAACTGACCTCAGGAACCGGGTTCACTGGTATTTCAGCAGACAAGTGTAACTCGGTGATGCTTTTTCATCCTCCCCAAGGTGTTATCAACAGCAGTGGTTGTCCATTCCCAAGCGGTCTATTGTTAAACAAGTGCTCAAGTTTTCTAGCAGCCTCCTTTGCATTAATTAGTTATTTTATATTCTGAAAACTGGTTCAGCCAAAGGTTGTGTTCACTATATCTGTGTGGTTTTCTTTAATTTATTGAAGAGAATGTGGTGTACATATATGCCAAATATGCAGACGCTCTGTTTTTCTAATCACAAAAATATTTTGTTTCTAAGTGTGAATTGTTAGGTCTGACTTGCTTACAACTGAAGAATGTTCAAGTTCAAAAAGAACAGAAGCAACTGCAATCAAAACATTATTTTTTCCTCAGTTAACACTCACAAATAAGTATAAGTAACTGGTCATTGTTAACCTGAGCTCTTTTCTTCTGGTCTGTAATTATTTAAGAAGATTCATATGCATCATTTCATATAATGAGAAATGCCTATTTACTCTCAGTTTGCTGTGGGATTCTTGTTTCATAGTGGGAATAATTAGCAATTATAATTCATGATACTAAGTGTTTTGAGGTTATGCATGAGAGAAAGACAACAGTAGGAGACTGCAATTTGATCTGCATTGCCAATTCTCTGCCATCACTTTGTTTTGCCTTGAGAAAGAAGCATTTGTTTGGAAAATTTGGCCCATGGAAACATTTTATTGAAGTTCTTACTTGTGCTGCTTCACAAGTATAGGGAGCTTAGGTATTGTAGGAACAAGAGATAGGTTGGTGTATGAAGAGTTACCTGTGTGTAGTTCCTCTTAAAAGCTGTCACTCTGAGGTTGTCTTTCCAGTAAAAAAAAAAAAAAAATACCTTTTTTTTTGTTTGCTTCCTAGTGTGTGGTAGTTCTTCAGAAATAAAAATGTGCCTCACTGCTGCCCACTGGGTGTGTACCATGTGCCCATAATTTTTATTAAAAATTGAAAGCTCTGTATATCAATGAAACTGATCCTCCAAGAGTATTTCCCAATTTACTTTTCCTGTTAGACCTTCCTTAAAGGCTCCATTAATCTCAGCCTGTAAAGTGCCTGATCAAAGATGCTGGGAGCAGCGGGTGCTCAGCCTCTTTTAGCAGCACAGCCCAAGTGTGTGTTCTCTCTAGGTTAGCCCTTATCCTCTGGGTTTTGGGCTCCCAGGAGTAAATTTACTGATCTCTGCCATTAGGATGAGTTCCACAATGAGGCCCTATAGAAGGACAAAGCCAGGCTTCACACTCAGGGGTGTGAGACGTTCACACTCAAATTTGTGTGTCACTCTATGCGCAAGGTAACAGGATAAAATAAGAGAATTCTTGCTGAGATAACTCAAGGTATGCAAGCTTTGTAGATATAATTAACACCTGCTTTTACTGCATCTTGAGGGCCTGCAGCTGAGCCCGTAAAAGTGCCTTTTTTTTTTTTTTTTGAAGCCATTCAGGCTGGTCAGTTGGGTCACTGTTTTCTATTAGGAACCAGATATAAGTGTGTTTCTGTAGCTTAGCAAACACCCAAAGTCATTTATGGTTTTAGCTAGTTCAAAAACTTCAGTGGTACCCATGCAAATTTTAGACATGTTAGAATAATTTGACCTACCCCCAAATATGCTGATGCAAGATTGTTTCACCTGTATTTTAGAAGTTATTTGCATTCACATTTTCTCCAGTGAGTAGTATTTGCTGCTTAGTTTTTTCCTGCATAGACTACGTTTACAATCTTGTGACAGAAAGCACTGCACATGAGGCATGAGACCCATAGTTAGATGAAGTTACAATTCTATATCTCCTTATAGATACCTACCTCTGTTGAATAAATGTTCTCTTGGTAGGTCCCTTTCTCCCTGTTTCATTGTGAAAAAACTGAAGGAATTTACCAGAAACACAATATGACAGCCTCTGAGGGGTTGTTTATGGGCATTCTGTGGGATTTTTTATGGGTACTATGTGTGTATTTTAACTTTTTCATAAGGAAGGGAACATTTTAGTGAACGTGCCTACAATCACACTGTTCCTTTGACTTAAAATTCCCAGAAGCAGCAAAGTGCGGGATGCTATAGAGGCTGAAAAGTCATTTTATTACAATATTTCCAGCTTTGTGAAAAATCTGCAGCTGACAGGTGTCTGTCAGATGCCCTATAGCACTAGGAGATGCTTCTGGAACTGATGTTGCCATTTGCATCTAAAACAGCAGCTATTTTATGCAACAGCCCCTAAGTACAGTCTCAGTAGTAAAGCCCGCACACTGGGAGCCCTGGAGCTTCAGGCAAAAGAAGGGCCTGGAGAAATGTTGTGATGGTGTTGAGGATACAGCCATTGGAAGGAAGCTGTTGACATTGTGCAGAAGAACTTGATGAGCTGTGTGGTTTCCCATAGGTTTGTCTGCAGACCTTTAACCTGTGTGTGAATTTTGGGTCATGCTGCTCCTCCTTGAAACAAGAATCCTGGCACACTGTAACAGCGGGATGTGATGTAACACAGTTTCTGTGCTTCTGATGTCTCGGATGTTTCCTTGTGTCTCTCTGCAGGATATTGCCCTCAGTGTCAACCGTTGTGAGTTCAAGTGTAAGGCATTCTTAGTTTGTCTTCAAGATCTAATTTGCCAGAAGATGTGAAACTGGGAACACCATACTCTAAATCTAAGGACATAGATCAGCATTTGTGTAATCAGATATCATTCCAAAGAAGAAAATGCTGAGTTAGATTTCAAGGGGCATCATCAGACTTTTCAGATTGCAGCATGCACCTGCATTTATTTGTGGATTTCTGAAGTTTTTATTTTTTTTCCATTCTTACCACGGTTTATGACTTTTTGAGGATAACTGCTGAGAAACAGAGAGTGAGATGGCTAGAAGAATAATTTCCCATCCTGTAATACTTGTTCATAACCTGCCCTTAGTTGCTATTCAAGGTTTTTTGAAGGCTTTTGTTTTGTTTTCTCAGCAACTTTATTTTCCTAAAACAAAGCAAAGCAAATAAAAAAAGTGGGTGTACTCTGGTGTGGTCTTCCAATTAAAATACCATGAACTGTGGGAGATTAGGCAAGAAGTCTTAGTTCTGTTGTATAGCTACAGTGCTTAGGTCTGTTTCAGCCTCTGGACAGCTGACTCTCCTCAGATAAGTCTCTTTTAGCATTTCTTCTGTGAGGTATTTCACTTCCTAAAACAAATGTTAAAGGTTTGGTGAGTAACTTTGAAGTTGAGTTCCTTGGGCTATTATTTTTCCCTTTTGTGGGCCTGTTTTTTTTGGGGTGTTTTTGCACTAGAAGTTTTGTCTTGTACTAGGAGAAATTCTCCCAAGGCAAACATCACTGAAACTTTTACAGTTTGCACTGCAGTTAGTTTGGATTACTCCCCCTGCCAAAACCCAGTTAATTGGGATTTTTTTCCTTTCAAATGATGCATGAATTGCTTTTAATTTTTTTTCCCTCAGTGAAGCTAGATAAAAATGTCAAAAAAGAGAACATTGTAAACAAGCAATTAAATTTACAGTTTTATAACTTGAAAGTTGGTTAGCATGCAGTTATTTGACTAAGAACAAATTCTGTATGTATGCATGCCTGCCTGGTTGAGAATTAGAGAAAATTAAGACAGACTGTCCTTGCATGTCCATTTCTCCCTCCTGTGAGATTCTAAGGAACTCATTGGTTTACTTTGCACCTTTATAAATAATAATAAAAAAGTTTGGATTGTCTGTAGCAGAGAAATTAGTATTTCCCACATCCCTGAAGTGTTTAACATAATAATATATTTTATTTGCAAAATAGCGGAACAGGAAAGTTTGATGGTAAATGTTGAGTGCAATTATTATGCAGTGTCATCTGTAACTGCTGTCTAACTATTGTTTCCTGATATTGTAGTAGAAGCTTTCCATACTGCTACATTTTTATTTTAGTTTCCCTCTTGTGCTCTGGGATGTGTGTTCAGTTGTAAGCATTCTAATTGTGCATTCTGGTAATAGGAAAATTCTTAAAACCTCTGATTCTATATTTTGAATCTGTTGCATGATTTAGGTAATTGAGATCTTTCATATTTATTGTTCAGTCATGTAGTAGACTCTTAAAGCTATATTGTGCAGTTTGTACTAATATAGAGGTTGTGCTGCTAATATCACTTGCCAGATTGACAGAACTGTGACTGTTCATGTAGTAAATGCATAGTGTAGGCAGCTGAAAGGGAAACAAGCTTTTCTGAATAGTCTTCCCAACTGGTTTCCATCCTGCTGTGGATAAACTTATAGGGTAAATAAGACTACTGACAAATTTAGCTTTTAAATATTTTTTTCCCCCAGAATTCTCCACCATTACTTTATCTTTTATGCCCTTAAATGTGGTATCTCAACACCTTTCAAAGATATTTGTGAGAACATAAAGTTCTTTTCCTCCTCAGCGTCATTGAAAAGATTAATTCAATATGAAACTCTGGGAAAACTACATTAGATGAATATGTTTTATGTTCTAACTTTGTGAGTATCCTTCCATACCAAAGGCTCAATTTCATGTCCAGACCACTTTCCACAGGCGTCTGTTTCTGAATATATATCCGGTGTGTCGAATGAGTGACCTGCAAGGAGCAGTATTACATCACTGCAAAACAAGTCTAATTGACAAATCTAATTGAGCTTGGAATCAAGTCCCCAAGGCAAACTCTGAAACATTCACCACACCTGGATATCTGCCTTATGTCATTCTGATTGCCCCTCTGGACAATAGGGTCGATAGGCTTATTACATAATTTCATTCACTTCTTTTTGTAGAGAAAGTCATGTCTGTGGAGCATGGTGGTGACAGATGGTCTGTAAAATGGAAGAGCTGTAAGACTGGAGAGTCAACTTCTGGTTTTCACAAGCACAATGGACCTTGTGGAGAGGAAGACTTCTTTTTTGCCTTCCTGGATGCATTATAGTAGTCTAAATTTAATAACAGTGAATTGAACAATGGAAGAAATCTCTAGTCTTTGTTTAGACAAGATGCATTTATGCTTAAACTGAAATAGCTTTTTATAGTCTGGCTTTCAACTTAAGAAAAATATTCTAGTATTTATTTTTCTTTTTAATATGTATCTGTAGAAAAGATGAATTCTAAGAGCAGTGTTACAGAGCAAAACTAAGTTTTGGCCTTTCAAAGCTTTCAGTTGGATGAGCAGCATTTTATAGGGTTTTTCAGACTTTTCTCAGCCTCTTTAGGATCTTTCTAATCTGCTTGTTTCAGTCATTAGTGAATGCAGTCCATACCCCCCATTCTTAACCAGAAACAACCTCTCCCCACTTACCTATTACATCTCTTCAGAGTAACAGACCTGAAACTGTGACTAGAGAAATCTTTGTGTATTTTTAGTTCTGTCTTGTCAGGATATTTTTCTTGGCTGAGAGCTAATGGCCAATCTGTTAATGTGTTTTAATGCATATTCATTCTTTGTGTCTGCTGTGCATCTTCTACTTCTTTTCCTATAATTTCTTTCATTGTTACTATGGCAAGTTTCCTTGCTTCTGGATTCCCCCTCCACTGAATGCACTTTTCACTTGCTTTTCAGCTTTTCCTTGTGCTGCCTGACGGGTCTTCTACTCCTCCCTGTTTTCTTCCCTTGATGTGTTATTCTCTTGCTTACAATTATCAGTTATTCCCTCCAAATAGAACTTCTAGCTCATCCTCAGGCTTTCTGTAAGATTGTCCTCTAATGTTTTGATAGCTCTGTGGCAGAGAAACTGGGCACCTGTGCGCACAGCTGGAAACGAGGAGGAGGAGAAAGATGAGTGGGCTGTGTGTGACCAGCATGTTCTCAGAGACCTCGTGCTGGATGCTCAGTGGGCTGCAGTGATCTGTTAAGCACTGCACAGCCAGTGCTGAAATATCCAGCTACAAATGTTTATGCAGAAAGCATGCATGAACCTTCTTTCTCTGCTGGACTCACGTAGCTAAATATCAAGATTTGATGTGGAGACAGTCCCTTGCTGACCAACAGGAACAGGAGTACTCTCAGTACTGGAAGTGTAAAGGTTGTATAAATAGTAGCACAGCTAACAGGTTGAGCTGGGAAATATGAAGGTGGAGGCTGTGCTGTGGATGTATGCGGAGTGTCGGCGTGCGACCCATGTGAGTGACTGCTCCTGCAGGCTGCTCTGGAGGCAGCTCCCACTCAAACAGACACTCTCAGATGGCTTTTTGGGGGAGTTTTGCCTGAGTAATGGTCTGCAAGAGCAAATGTGGAGTGACTATGGGTGTCAGGTGTTTGAAAATACTTGAGCACAATCAGATAGCTCTTACAGAGCAATAATGCTCCAAAATGTAGGTTTGTGGGTTTTCTCTTCAATATTACAAAACAGAGATTGTCAAGACCAAAATGCCAAAAAATCAATATTATTCTAAAATAATTCCTATTTTTTTTTTCTTGAGGTGTGTGAAACATGATTCCTAATAGGATATGCAGTGTTTATTAAAACAGTTTCTTTGCTATATATACTCTAATGATAAAAAGGTCCATCAATAATTGACTAGAATTGATTTTGAATTTTTTTTCTTCAGTTTGATGGTCATAAATGATGCCTGATCAGGAAATAATCAGCAAAATAAGGACACAAAAGTGCAAAGGAAGGATGTTTATTTAAAAATTAATTTCCAGTGCATTTAAATCTGACTTTGGAAATTCTCTGTCTTGCTGTCCTCGTAAATTTAATGTCTTTTCCTACAGAAACTGAATGACAGAGACACATTGCTGCATTTGAAAGGTGCCAGTACCTCTCCAGCCACACTGTGATTCTTGGATATTGTAAATTGTACAGTGGAACTTAAGTATCAGCTCTTGTAAGAAGTGAGGGGACAAGGACATCAGCTGGGGAGGTTGTATCAAAATAGTTGCACATATGAATTACATTATTCTCATGCTGGTAGCAGCAGTTAAATATATTCCTAATTACAAGTTTAATAGTTATTAAACAAAAATAAATTTATTTTATTGGTGTCTGATGTTTTAATAGGTGCTAGTTAGTAGTTACTAACTAATGTTAGTACTTTCTTGCTGTCATGGGCATTGTAGCACTAAAGGCCTTCAACATTTTTCCACTTTCCCAAAAGTGTACAGAGAATTTTGCTTAGGGCACAGTGATTGTCCAAAGAGTGGCCAAAAGGCAGAGCTTCCGATGTTTCCAGATGATGTATTCAGATAAGCAAAGAAAATAATTTCAGATGGTCCTTATATAATATCAAGATTTATTTAAACAGTTTACTTGCAGAGTGAATTATATTTGCTTTCATGAGGAGTAGTTTTAGAACAACTCTGCGGGTGTGAGAACATGACGATGAACTGCCCAATTTCTCCATCTGGTAAAATGTCCTTATATTTATAACAAATTTGCATACATCTTCTTTTTCACTTGTACTTGCTTTTTTTCCTTACTCAACATTACTCTTACAATTGTGCCCTTACTTCAGCTTTATTTGTAGCTAGGTTATGCCACACTACTTTACAATTGTTTCCATACTTATAATTCTGTACTTCCTCCCTTGTATAAATGTATAGGCAAATGGATGAACTAAGTATCTTGTGTTCAGGCAACGTGCTTAGCCCTTTTCTAAAGAGCATAGTTTGTTTCCATGAAAAATTGCCATCACCATGTTGAAGGCATGTTTTATGATGTTCATTTTATTACCAGGGTCTTTGATATGTCCATCAGCCCATCCTTTGGTCATAACATAAACTGCTCAGTCTTTAACTATGGAACTCTTCAAGACTATTGATTCAGGACTGAATTGTGGAATCCTTTTTCTGTTGTTACTGATATGCCATAACTGCATTATGTTCTGATAACTTAGAGAGATTAATCTTTTATGCTTGGAAAAGAAATTATTAAAGAAAAATCCACAATAAACCCTTAGACAAAAAGCATTAATTCAGCCTGTAAATCGCTAAGGAATCAGGCTTGCATGGGTATTTAATTCCCCCAAGGTTGCATTATTGGAAAAACTGTTTAATGAAAACAGGGTAAAAAGATGTTCAAGTTAGCAAAGAGAAAATGAAAGAGAAAGAACATGATAAACATGAGCAATTTCAGAAATTATACAAGAAGATAAAATAGAAGATATTTGTTTCCACTTCTATTAGTCTGTTTAATTCTGAAGTGGAAAATTCAAAACAGAGACTAGATGACGTGGGGATTTTATGCAACTTCTTTTTTTAGATTGAAGTCTGCTAACGGATTCCATGGAGTCAGTGTTTGGATATATGATATGACATCTACATAGGTAGTAGGGGTATCTGGAGGGCTGATATTTAGTAATGGTAGCAATAATGATTTTCAAGTGGACATATACCTCAGGCTTCAGGGTTCAAGCCAATATTTAGTAGCTTGAAAAAAGGATGAACCCCAATATGTGGCAAGATTATGCCTGTCTACCTACTGCAAATTCTTGTTTCTTTCTGTGAAGCAGCTGGTGGTGACTGCTGTCAAAGACAGGACCTTGGATATGATCCAGTGTTGCAGTTCCTTTGTTCCTCAGCCCTCCCTAAGTGCTATTTCAAAAACTCGTGTCTTGTAGCATGCCTAAAAGATAAATGCAATTTAGCTATTTTGGGATGTGAATGAATTTCAAAGCTCAATATCACTGTAAACATTGACCAACTATAGCTGCTGAAAATGAATGTATGCAGGCGTACAAGAAAAAAACCTGTGTTTACCTGTGTTTGTAGATTGTCAGTATGGGTCCAGTGGAGCACTTGTACACATTTATCTGTACACCACATGTATGAACACACTCAGCTGGCTACCTAAGGAGCTACCATTAAAGCATAGATGCCTGTGGAACTATCTGTAGAGGCTCTTTGAAGTCATGTGTACAGATTGTGTGGGCGCTTTCCTTCTTTTTGCTTTTCCCCCACTTATAAATGCCAAGGTAACTTGTGTGTATATCTGACCTAGAGGCCATTGGACTCAGTGTGTTTCCAGTTACTTTAGAGAAAATGTTTATAGGTGAATAAGTAATAAGCAGAGCTGACTAATTCACTTCTGTGTAGTTGGGCTATGGCTTACTTGTATGCATGTGCTCACATGCTTTGCAGGCACATCAATGAAGGCAGTTGGATTTTTGCCCCAGTTTCTGTAGTTGTCATCACTAACACGAGAGTATCATGAAATCTTGCATTCAGTGACCTTGTGATTACAGGTTCTTTCTTGCTGGACTGGGGCGTGAAAAAAATCCAGCAGCTTGAAGAGCATCTGATTTTCTCTTTTTTCCCTTTATGAGAAGCCGCAGGATAAGACTGGATTTTGATTACTGCAACAATTTCTCAACCTTTAGATAGGTTTCTTCCTGTCATAGCTGAATGCTCTATTAATTGGGCAATCTGATAAATGGCTCAAGATGCTGATGAACATGATGGTTGCAGTTGCATATACAGTTCCTTATCTGTATAATTTCAAGAAATGTAAAGTCAAAGATAACAAGCCATTTGTTACAAAATACAGCAGGCATGTGCCAGTCATGTACCATTAGGTGAAGTTTGACAAGCCCTGAAAGTTTCTTCAGTGATTTGCTATATCCCCAAATTAATACATTTTCTAATCCAGAGGCTACTAGGAGATAAAGAGATCTTGGAAAACTAGGAAGAGCAGGTGTACTAATGTTTCCATTTATTTAGTAAACTGAAGAGTTAGTTAATGGCAAAATAAGAAGTTAGCAGAAAGTTTTTTTTTCCCACAGCTATGTGTATTTTGGATGGATTGGAAAAGCTTGAGATTGCTGTAAAGAACCAAGTAACCTTACAACATAGCCTAACTCTGTGTAAATCTTGCATTAAACCACATAGTTTATTACTTTTGTGTTTTGAAAACTTCTGTTTTCTTTCTGATGTTTCTTCAGTGTGTTGAACTTAAATTATGGCCTGAGTGAGAACTGCAGCAGATAGATGAGTCTAGATTTGACTGAGGATTCTTGTTGAAGAAAGTTCTTGGCTTTAGTTATGGAGTTTTCTGGAGTTACTTGGTAAGGGAAAGAAGTAAGGACAAAAATCTTTCCCCTTCATGAAAAGATTGCCTTTCTACAGTTTTTTTATCTTTTGATCAGTAAATTGCAGGAGCAGTAGAGAGCAGAGAGAGTAGGAGAGGGGTTTCCTGGTTTTTTTTTTCCAGTTTTTTATCTGCATTCTTGAGGATGAAACCCTTTCACACATGAAATACAGGTGAAAATACAGAAACCTAGTCCAAGCCTTTTGGATGTTTTCATTCATAATACTTTTAATTTGGAAGAAGCTGAATTAAATATAAATTGTAGTGCTGATGGATCACAGTCAGTGTGTCTACACAAGTGAAGCATGAGTAAAGAGGATTTATAACATACGCTTCCTTTTGCATTATGGAAGAGAGCCAAACACAAAGATGCCTCCTAGATCAGCAATGTGTTTATGGAGATATGCAGATCTTTTAGCTAAAGCTGAAATGTTAGGGAGAAATGCAAACTATTCTATGGTGCTTTAAATCAAAAATGTGGAGAGCCAGCTAAAGTCATGACAGTCTTTATCAACTTGGACAAAATTAATTTTTCTTGGCTATTTTTTGAGATTTTTAATAACGTGTCTTAGATTTATTTGGTCTATGGTATAGCATTCCATCACATATTGTTACTGATTCATTGATCTAGGCATTCTAGGCTCAAGTTTGTATAAGAAATTGAATAATTGAAATATAATTTAATAATTTCCTGAATTACTCACACTTATAATCAAGCCTTTCCAAATATTTTTTTTGTCTTTCCTAATTAAGAACAAGGTCAGATTACATTACAGCCATAAGAAAAAAAAGATCCACAAAAATAAACATAAATAGTAATCCTTAATTGAAACTACATAATCTTATAGAAGAAGAAAAAACATTTGACCCTTGGTTTCTGCTCACATAATCTGTCTTGTCTTCATTGACCTAAAGTATCCTAGGTTTTATCAGGGGAGAAATATTTTTCTCCTTCCAACAAGCAGATATGTGTCATCAAAATTAGCAAAGACCTAGATGAGATTTTGGATGCACTTGCAAGTGCTAATGAAAAAAAGTTAACATTCCCATTCTTTGTGTAATTCCTCAGTTGTGATTCCTTTTATGCTGTACTGATATGGAAATAAACCCTTTGCACAGCTGCCTGTCCATTGGAAAGGAGAACATGCAATATTTGCTCCTGCACTAACGGAGCTACAGGGATTCCTTGCCCTCCAGGGCACAGCCACACACACACTGCATCTTTCCTTCCTGCCCTCTTCAGAATCACTTCTGGATTTAGTTTCCCTTCCTGCTTGTTGCCTGAGGAGTCACAGGTATCTGTGTTTAAGGCTGGATAGGTGCTTAGAGAAATCATAGAGAATGGATTATTTGCCAGGCAAAGCCAGGTAACCAGGTAAAACTTAGATGCAAATGATAGGTAAATTATCCTGTACTGAGCCTTCTGCAGCCATAGAGGATTTCCAGCAGAAATTTCTGTGAGGGCTTTTTTTTCTGCAGATCAAACTGACCTCTGTAGTTTATCTGCTGCTAAAGTAGTGACTTTTAATTAATGATACACATGTTGAAATTCCTAGTGGGATTTTGTTGCAACCTGTTGTTCAGTTAAATATGGATGAATTGTTCTTGCACAGATCTTTTGGTTTTGTTTTTTGGCACTGCTGTGAATTGTTCAGTAGCTCTTACACCTGGTAAAATACCTTGGCTTATAAAGATTTTGTGTCAGAAAGTTTGTTACGCTTTTCCTTTCTGTGAGATTTGTCTAAGAAAAGGTAGCTACCTTCCTTACAAACTTTGAATTTCATCTCTTTGGACTATCATAGCTAAAATAGCACTGCCTTGTACCCTGCCATGGGATGCAGCAGATCCAGCAGGTGGGATGTGGAAGAACCCCCAGCAATGATGTGTTACAGACCCTGGGTTGTATTGGATGGGCCATGATGTGGATGGTACAGCAGGGAGCTGTGCTCTGGGCAGGGACCACAGCAGCCAGTGAAGATGGTTTCTTTGGGGGCTTTCTCTCCCTTTATGATAAAGCAGTGCTTTCATTTTTTATCTGATTTTTGTGTCCTGGCACATTTATGTATGAATACTAAATGCTTTATCTTTATGTGCTGCAATGTGTAAGACTGAATTCTTCACTAAGGCTGTACTTCCTCTCAGGAGCTCTTGCAACTTCTAATGAGATGAATGGCATGGTGGCATTCACCTTAATGAAGTCAGAATTTAAGGCTGAAGCAAAATTGTATTTAGGGTCACTTTACTGAAACTTACTGGAGGTGTATTTTTTTCAACAATCCATTACAGTGGAGTCAAGAGGTAACTGGGTAATTATGGTGTAACTGGTTTTTTTTGGTGTTTTGTTTTATATATATATTGATATCTATAGATGTGCAGGCATTGCAATAGGAAAATATTTTTGAAATGAATTCCCAAGCATAATCAGCTGTTTTAAAACAAACAAATAGTTGTAGTTAATACACAGTGAGAAGTAGATAATCCATGCAGTTTAACCAGGCTCTTTGAGTTGGGTGCAAAGAAAAATTAATTTTAAAAGCTTTTGTTGTCGTTCCCCCTTTACAGTAGGAAATTATATGGAGAGAAGATGTTGTGGCAAGGAGGAGCATGGAGGAACTGTTCTGAGCTGTGAGCCAAAGGACACCATTAGGAACACTCCTATTATCTGGAAGCCTGACTTCCTGTCTCAGTTTCCTCGTGGGTCTCAATGAATGGCAGAAGAAATGGAACACTTTCCTGCTTGGCCAAAACTCTGCTAAATTACTCCTTTGGCTGTATGCCACACCATGCTCTGGAATAAATCCTGCAGCTCCCCCCTGAGTCGGGAGGGTACTTGCTGTAGTTCCTTGGGGCTGGTGGAGTGAATTTTAGGAAGCCCAAGAATACCAAAATGCTTCACATGTCCTTTGTACATCTTGAAAAATTCTTTTTGTGATAGAGATCGAGAGATGCATTGACATTTTTTTAATGTAAGCTTCCATAGGTGGTTAAAGAATTGCAAGTATATTAAGATTGTCATATTTGGTAGATGATTTTACTACAATGGAAACAGTGTAGCATGCCTTGTAAAATCTACCAGAAACATGTAAAATAAGATGCTTTTAGACATGCATTCAACTAAATAACTAATTTTCTGGTTTTTTTCCACATAGTTTTAGCACATCAACTAGTGTTTATGTGCTAAAGTTATTTTATTACTTTTATTGTAAAATATAAAAATAAGGTAGTAAAGATTTTTGTATATAGAATAAAAAAAAGCAGACATCTTATTAAGTGTGGTAGATGGTACATCTTATATGCAGAGAGAGGAATTAAAATAATATTTTCTATTTTTTTTCTGGTCTTTGGTACATTTCTTTAACATGCATATTAGCCCCCAAAACTTTCAGTATCTTCTCTTAGCTCTGATTTTAATTAAAACTGCAGCACCAAACTTTTGATTCAGTTGTTACTGTCAGTTTCTATACTTTCTATTTTAACTACATTTGGCAAGTAAGAACCTCGCAGCTGACTCAAAGGAAACTTGGCGAAATATACACCATTTCCCAATAGCCTTTCTCTATAACAGAAGATATATGGGACAGTGTTTAATAATTTTTGTCTTGTTTTGCATCCAAGAAGAAAAATATTCTTAATTCTCTGGAGCAGGGAAATGCTTACCATAGTTAGTGTTCTGTATATGTCATCTTTAAAGGGTGACAAGCAGCTGTCCATCTGGAAATGTTGGGCATACTCGGAAAAAAGTACAGAAAATACTTAATGCCACTGGTGTATTTCAACAACAAAGTATTGATCAGGTTCTTGTTTGTTCAGCTTGTTTTGTTTTGTCTTTTTTTCCCCTGCTAGTTTGTCTCATAGTTTTTACTGTGTGTTCCTTGTTCAGGCTTCCCTGAATTTCAGTGCAAACTTACTGTACATGACTTTCATGGTGTACCAGTGCAGAGGGTGATGTGAAACAATGCTTCTGCCACTGAAACAGCTGTCAGCTTTATCTGTAGGTATGCAATTGTGCCATACAGGCTTGATGCTGAGGTTGCTGTTTTTTTCCCAAGGGAGCAGAAGTTGGATTATACTCATCATGATAACCCATCCTGTAGTCTGTCTTCAGACTTTGTATAGGTGGCTAAATGCTTTCTAACATTTCTTTTTAAAACCCCTGGCTGACAATCAGTGCTCCCAGCCTTGATACCTGTGCATTCTGAGACTTGGCATACAGGAGGAAAGCAGAGAGTTCCTTTTTTATGGCAGTTTATTGATATTAAGTTCATGATTTTGAAAGCTGAAAGTTGGGAGATCTCATTTATTCCCATTGCTTCCCCTCCTTGAGCAGCAATACAACCTTGTCCTTCCTGTTGCACCTAAGAGTTCTCTCCCAGATGTCCTTTTCCTATCTCCTCCTGATTCAGAGGAAGGAGAGACTTCTGTGCCTGCCCACAGTTTTCAGAGAGTCACTGGTAAGATGCCACCAAAAGTTTCTCATCCTTTACAGTCATGGCACGAAATGTAAGATTTCAGCTAATACAGTGGAGAAACCTTGATTTGTATTGTTGACATGG
This sequence comes from Peucedramus taeniatus, assembly GCA_013400575.1. NCBI lineage: Eukaryota > Metazoa > Chordata > Aves > Passeriformes > Fringillidae > Peucedramus > Peucedramus taeniatus. The sequence continues at coordinate 58,909 of WBNO01001352.1, read as the reverse complement.
GTGTATTTCAGTGTCTGTAGTTAAGAATTTCTGGTTATTTTAAAAAGGTGTCATGTAGTTAAACACGATAAATGAAAAACAAAAAAACCCCATCCTCCTTCATAAAAGGATTTTTTGAGCTCCAAGAAGAGAGAACACTAAAGGTGCAGAAGGCAGTGTAAATACATATTTCCAAGTTCTTTTGATTCTGTATATATTTTAATTCATTGTATTTTTATTTTTGTGCAAGAGGAACTCTGCTCACCTTCTGTGGTCTAAATAAATTCCTATAGTTAAACGTAGATGTTTTTTCTGAAAAAAATTATAAGCTAGCAAATTCTGCTATTTTCCTTCTAACAGGACAGAATTTGGCTCTATTTATATTATTCATATTATTATTATACTATTTATATTATTTTCATCCTGACTTTTGAAGTAAGGATGTGGGTACAGTATTGAAAGTTTATCTTTTAAGGACTCAAGTGTATTTATGATTTACCACTATTGCATATCATCATATTATTCAGCTGTTTAATATCTGTATTCACTATGTAACATTTGTGGAAGGATTTCGTATCACATCTATAATTTACCCCAGGGAGTTTTGCTTTCCTGAGTTTGTTGTGTTTTACCTTTTTTTTCCCCTCAAAGAGTTCTCTGAGATAAAGTTTGCAGAGTTTCTTCCTGATGTTTTTCTGACACTAATGTGGGAGAAAGTAGGTCTTTAGTAGACAAATGGTACTGCAAGTTTGTGAGAGGGAGTGGTGTTTCTTTATGTAGACTGACCTACAGATTGATTTGGTGTGGATGTAGCTAGTAAGAAAATGCAATATTGGTGCATCCAGTGATGTGACTGTGAGGAAAGCTTGCCAGTGCATTGCTTGTAGGTATAAACTGAGTTAAAAATATTCCCAAAGAGGACTGCCTGAAGGAGATTGTTAAAGTTTGCCCTGACTAGATCTGTCAAGTTTCTGTTCAACAGCAAAGCTAGAAGAGTAGTAAGAAACTGGGTAATTCTAAAATTCTTATTCCAGTTGTTGCTTATATAAATGACATTTTGTTTTAATTCTTATGTATTTGGGTAGCTGTGGCAGTTTGAATTTTTTTAGATCATCAAATTAGACTTGAGATACTTATTGTACTAAAACATTAGCAAGTCTTGGTTATAAAATGTCTGCTTCATTTGTGCTGTCAAAATGAAAATAGTGTGGTTACAATGCAAGACCTCACTCTCAGTCAGCTCCATAAGGTCAATTAAACTGAGGGTGCTGGAACATCTATCTGCAGTATATGTTGACTCAGAAACAGTTTGATAGATCAACTGTAACTTGAAGAAGTGCATGAACTTGGGTTTTAATTGTGAAGGTTTAATGTAATTTGGTAACATTAATGAAAAATGGGAACTTGCTGTCATTTTGTGTTCTAGGTAAAATGTTAAGGAAGCTTTTGCCAGCCACTTCACTGATTTACAGAACAGACTAATATTAAATTTCGGGGAGTAAAATCTGTATGGGGGACACTTTGTATTTGAAGATGACTTGCTTTAAAAGTTTACTGATCTATGCAGTACACAGATTTTTCCTGGAAACAAAGTATGTCTTTGTTTCAAACATTTAATGTACTTGCAGAAATGTTTGTGGTATAGGAGCTCATGTTATTACAAAACAAGCCATTCCAAAGTGAACTGCAAATACTAGTGCAAATTCTATATATGTTGATAAAGGTAGAAAGGACAAAAATTTCTTGGTCACCTGAATACATTATTTCAATGTTCCAAGCAGCTGAGGTCACTTGGTCTGCTCAGCCTGGAGAAGAGGAGGCTGAGGGGAGGCCTCACTCCAGCTGCAACTTCCTCATGAGGGGAAGGCCAGGCCCTGATCTCTTCTCTTGGTGACCAGTGATAGAACCAGAGGGAATGGTCTGAAGTTGTGTCAGGGTAGGTTTAGGTTGGTTTAGGAAAAGGTTTCTCACCCAGAGGGTGTTTGGGCACTGGAGCAGGCTCCCCAGGGCAGTGGTCAGAGCACCAAGCCTGGCCGGTGGTCTCAGATACATGCTGGGGTTCTTAGGGTGCTCTGTGCAGCACCAGGAGTTGGACTGGGTCTTTGTGGGCCCCTTCCAACTCTGATTCTGCAAAACACACTTCCAGTTGCATTATGTGAAGCAGTGTAACCAGTGAAACAGCTGGCTGTTTGTGTGTCATGTCTGTCATTTAGGGTCTTGCTCTCAGATCTAGCTGTGTGTCTTGGCTTTCAGCAGCAGCGAGCAACATGCCTGTGCTGCCTGCTGCCAATGCCCCATGAAAATACTCACTCCCTGATATACAGAAGTTAAGATGGAGTAAGAAGAAATCATCATAAATCTGAGGCTTCATGTCGACTCTGAAGGTTTGGCACTGTGGAAAGCAGTTCCTGTTGCTCAGCCTCTTAAAGCTTAAGCATGGAAAAAGCAGTGTGGACTGAGTAACAGGCTGGGATGAGCTGTAGGAGGGTGAGAAGCTGGATGACAGAGGGAAAATGAAATGATGCCTTTGCTGTGCAGTTGCTGGGTAATTCCTAGAAAAGCTAGAATTCATTATAGCCCAGTTAAATGGTTCCACACACAGCTGGTCACTCTTTTTGCATGTCAGGGGCAGGTTTTGGTACAAATGGCATATTCTAAAGAATACGGGTCCCTCTCTATGGTTTAATCATTTTTCCAGTTAGTTTCATATTCAAACTTGAGTGTTACAGCTCCTCAGTTTCAAAGACATTTTGTCTTCCACACTGGTCCTCCTCCTTTTGCATTCAGGACAATACATAGTTTTGTTGTTGACATACAACAAATATTTTATTTTAAATTTTTAAAATTAATAAAAGGCTCTTTTCTGTATACATAGCCTTTTTAGGTTTGTCTGTTAAAAGGCTTAACAGAGGTATTTAATGAATTCCAGGATTTCTGTCTCCTCATCTTTTAGGTGGATATTGCTGGAACAAAATCTTTTAAACTTGCTTTTGGTGAATGAAAATTTGGACGGATCAATTTTGTTTGTTTCTTTTCTAGTTAGACACATTAATTCCTGAACAGTCTCTGAAAGCTTTTATTGCCCTCTCAGCTCATCACAGATATCCTTCCCAGGAGTGCACCTCATGGAGTCAGGCTGTTGTGCACCAGTAGTCTGGAACCAGGCATCACCTTTCAGTTTGCCCAAGATGCAGTTTTGTTAATGGAAACAGCAACAAATAAAAGCTTGAACCCTGACTTCTGAATAATCAGGTAAAGTTTCTTTAGTGTAGGTCTCACTTCCATCAGCACAAAAAACACCCCGAAAAGCAATAACAGAAAAATAACTTTCATCTTACAAACCACAATCACCTTTGTGAAACAGAGTTGCTCTGTAGCATCTCCCATCTATCTAATATTATTTTGTTTTCCAATGGACTTCCCTTCTAGAGCTTGCAAGTTATAAGGTTGTCTCTGGTTTTGTTCAATATATTTAGAAAAGTTCCTATTATGTTTTTCTTTTCTTTTATTGCTTATACTGGCTGGAAGAACAAAACTAAAACTTTCATCTCAGGTTGGAGCATAATTTGGTGTGACTGCTCAGCTTCTGATCTCACTACCAAAAACGTCTTCTTTTAGGAGTTGATAAAAATATTTGGCTCTGTTTCACCTCAGTCACTCTTGGCAGTTCTTCATCTGCTCTTCTGGGGTTTCCATCTGCTCTTTTATTGTGCAGTTTCTTCTTCAGGCCCCAATTCAGCAGCAACAATTGCAAATAAGTGAAAACAACACTGATTTTTCTGAGGGTATAGGGTTGAATGCAGGTGCTATTCTGCATCTCTGGCAGAATCTTCCAGGATTTTATCTCATTGCTAAAAGGGAGAATATAGCAATTCCCTGAGGCTTTCAGTATTCCTTTGTTCTTCCTCCCTCACAGGTGTCCAAAGATTTAGCCTAGAGCTGTATATGCTACTCGAACCTGAAACCAACAAATCTATGAAATTAAATATGTTGCAAGGGCTAAGGAAAATATTTTTTTTATCTAATGAACTTTTCAAATGGCAGTCCTCTTAGTTACAGAAAAAAAAGTGTATGAAGGCATGTGAAATTAGATTTATTAAAAAGCTTTTGTTAAGTTTTTTCCCAGTAACTTATACTTGTTCTGTTATTTAAGCATTTTTAACTTAAAAAAAATTCACAACTCATAATAGGGGTTATTGATGCTGAATAATCATTTGCTCTCAAGTGATTAAGCTGCTAACCAGCACTCTACATTATATTAAAAAAAAGTCACACATATACATGACTGTCTGCTTACTTACATATTTCACTTTCAAATGTGTTTGCCATTTCACAGCGTTTTCCACCTCTTATCCATGATTTTTTTTTTTTTACAGAAAGCACAATCAAAGTTTCCTTGATCATCTAGCTGGTGAAAATGTAATTGTAGTTGTGTAGTGCTGGTGTACCAAAAGGCATATCATTATAGCAAAACCCCTATATTCGTTACTCGTAGGAGACAGCTTGTCTGACTTAATGTAAAGCTTAATCAGAAGGTTTAGAAGGGGAAGTAACAGAAGAAAAAAGACCTTAGTAGTGAATACATGCATAATGAATTGATTCATTCAGTGCTTTCCTTGTATTTTTTTTCACTTGCCGTTGCAATGTACATTTTGTCATACTGAGAATTTAATTAATGGTAGGGAAAAAAAAGGTAATAGTCCTGTGTCAGCCTGGCACTGACATTTATGACAGCCTCTTATTGAGTTAGCAGTTTTTTTTTCCCTGTAGAATGCTGACAACTTATCATGTAAAAGCTTTTTAATAACTTCAACAGCAAAAAAGATTCTTGAACAAAAAAGTGGTTTAATAAAAATCTTTACATTATCCATTTACTGAAGCATGCCTTCTACACAAGCTCTTGGTTTCCTTTCAGAAAACTTTATATAGTTTATATAAACTAGTACTAGTATATATAAACTATACTAGTATATATAAACCATACTAGTATACACACTAGTACTTTTTGCTGTCTCAGAACTATTGTGTAAACTAGAGACATTTACAACAGAAGTGTATATGACAGATTTTTTCGGTTTAAATTTTACTTTGCTTTCACTTTCAAAAATAAATGAATATTATTTTTCACTATAAATGAATAGAAGTGCTTTCCTTTGACCACTAAAATAGTCAGAATGTAATATTCAGCTGCCTGTACTGAACAGGAAGCTGAGGGATCCTAAAACATCTTCTAAACTTAAAAAAAGAGTGAATTTACTAACGCGTGTTGGCAAATCAGCTTTTCATGGTGTTTTCAGGCACAGTGGTAGACAAAACCAGGAGGAGAAATGCTGTAATGATTCATCTTTCATTCCTTACCCCCAAATCTTCCTAAGTCAGCTTTTAGTGTTTCCTACCAACTCCGACAGTTGAAGGCAGGTGCTTCTTTCTTTCCCACCGTACCTGGGGCAGCTGCTGGAAGAAACAGGAGTGCAACTGGGAGCATTGCATCAGCACTCAACAGAGTTTGCAGACCTGATGGCTACTGCTGTGAGCCTCTTAGCCAGTGCAATCTTCTGTCTTTTTCTCTCTAGTGTAACTTGCTGACTAAGAGTACTTTCTCTCTTCTATCCACTTTAGAGTGTAAGAAGGCACCTGGTTATGTAGAGTCTGCCTGGGACGCTGCCTCTGTTGTTCTTTCCAAAAACAGAAGGGGAGAACTGATTCATCCTTTATCACAGGGGAAACTTGTTCCCTGCTTTAAGCCCGAGGGTTTGAATTAAACTTGGCAAGACTTGCTGTGCCCTTAGTCACAAGAATCTGTTAGATGCCCCTACTACATCATCTTCTGTTTTCAGAAGTGACCTGGTTTTCACACAGTTGGTTCTGCAATAAACAGATTAATGTGTGCAGGTGCTTACTATTACTGCCTGTTAAGTCCTGAAAACTTCTTCCTGCTAATGTCACCATCCCTAAGGGCTGGTGGATGATCTCTTGCCTGCATGGCCATGAGGAACTGCTAGCAGGTAGGGAAATCATCATGGGGGGACCTTTCCCATGATGGTGGTGGCAGGGAAGAAGGAGTGAAACAAAAAACATTATTTCCTTTCTTGTTTTTGGAGAATCTGTGGAAGTGTTAGGTTTTTGGAGTTCCTGAAGAGTCAGGATCCTGAAGAACTACTTGTGAGTCAGGAAGATGTTTTTGAGGAAGGCACTTGCATAAAGGCTGACTGGCTTGTATGGGATGAAACAATACAAGTAGTGTGGTGAGGCAGAAGGTCTGGTCAGATGTTCATTTACTACTTCACTTTTAGTCTTAGCTTGAAAGCTTGGGAGAAATTTTACTACTGGGTTCTATACAGTCAGGAATTGTCCTTTTGGTTTATTGTAATTAAGGAATTGTCCTAAATACTTTTGTTCTGACATAGTTTAAAAATTTATGGTGGTCAGCATTACTGTTTGTAACATACTGAGTGTCACTGGATTGCAGTGTAAATCAGTATAGGCACACATAGTTAATACTGCCTAAAATACATTGTGAGACAGGTGGTAATGTGTGTCAATGGAGTTGTTTGGGGTTTCTTTTGGTCATTTTAACTAACTTTGTGGTCAAACAGCTGCTACTTATAACTTCACAGTTAGGTCTGACTTGAATCCAAGAAATTCAATGTGGTGGATGAAACAACAATTTTGAGAAGATGATGATTGCTGAGATGAGATTTGAAGGCTCAAAGGGAGATGAACAGCTTCCCAGTGGCTCTGTTTTTTGATGTGAAGTACATTGTCTACAATCTTATCCTAGTTATTTATTCTACCTTATTCATACCATTACAGGGATAAAACTAGGACCTTTTAAAAATGGTTTTGTTTCTATAGCACCTGAGGGCCTCAAATTAAATATATCTTGCACTCCATCTGGAAAAATGATCTCTTGCAAATTCTGTTCAGGCAAATCCTATATTTGTATAGATGGATGTTTGGCCTGGAAGATCATCTTTGGTGACTCAGTGCATACGCCAATATGTTGCTATTGACAAAAATGGAAATTCTGGCTAGAATATTTCTTCCAGGGACTATGTTAGGAGCTGCTTTGGACGATTTGGCCTCCTAAGCTCAAATTATATTTACCATTCTTGTGGTAAATATACCACAAGAATGGTATTCCAACACTGGTTCTAGGTGGGAAACAAAATTTCCATGAAAGATGTCAATTATTTTATACTTTATTCCAGAAATTCCCAGTTCCATTGCTGTCTGAAAATGCAGGGTAATGCTCAGTAAGATGCCCAGGTCAGTGAAATAGTGAGTGAATAGAGCTGTTTTATAAGTCATGTTGGTCTTGTGAGCAGGTGCATTGGCTGCAAAATGTAAAGGAGAAGACAGACAAGTTTCTCAGCATCATGATTGTTTCCATGACACTGTGACACTGATGTTAATAGTTTTTCCGTTGGTTTAATGAAGTAAATGGACCTCACAAATGCTGTGGTTTTCTGCCTTTGTATGTTTGTCTCTTTAGAAAAATACATTATGCAAGTTACAGTGTAGGGTTTGGATACTTTCCTTTATGTCCTTCCATGAGTGGGATATTTTTCCAATATTCTTGAAATCACTGTGAGTTGCTCAAAACACTTATTTTCCTCCTAGTTTCTTAGAACCCCCTTCCTCCCAGTCTTCCTTAGCTTGAGAACCAGCTTTTCACAATGAAGAAAACCCCTTCTAACTACACAAAAGACACAAAATATTGCCACAAAAGAAAACAAAACCCTGCATATATGAAATCAAGTGTGAAAGCAAGAAAATCTTACTACCTATCCCCTTGGCCCTTGAAGGGCATGATGTGCTGTTTATCTGTAGAGCACCTTGCCCATCTGTGGGAAGTGATCAGGTCAAATAAATAAATAGTAGTCCAGATTCTTGAGCTTTTTACTCTGGCAGTAAATGAAATGAGAATTTGCTCATGTTAAAAGCTAAATGAGTATTTCAGAGCAATAATAAGGTAATGGAAAATACCCAAATATGCTAGTACTGAAGAGCTGTAGAAGATCAGTGCCAAACCCTGGATCAAACTGTACACCCACACCACAGCTGACACCAGTGGTGGGTGTGGAGTTCAGGGAAGAGCCAAAAATGAACTGGGATTTTTACCTCCATCAAAAGAACTGTAGTTTGACCCTGTGCAAATCACATAGGAGGCATTGAAACCTCTGCTAGCTTTTAAAAAATATTTTTGCAGAAGTTTGTTGATTTCCTCATCTGTAAGGGATAGTCTGCAAGAAAGCGAGATTTCCCTGTCACACCAGGAATGTATTGGTGGAGTGGTATCTCTGACCTCTCTCACTTGATGTAGGATAACTGGCAAAGTAGGAAAACCCAGAAAAAACTATGTCAAATCCTTTGTTAATGCTGCTCATTGTCCCAGGTAGCTTCATTTTTGAGTTGGCTACATCTTCCCTTCTTCTGATGCAGCTCCATTCTAGAACTGAAGACAAATGAGGCAGCCATGACACATAGACAAGACTTCACATATTTAATGGATTAATACATTAGAAGAAAAATGTGAGGCTTTTGCCTAGGTTTTTTTAAACGTTCAGTTTTCATCTAGACCCAGGTGAAGTATGGATCTGTACTAGAGGAAGCTGTCTTGCCTCTGAAAATCTGCTGGAAAGTGAAAGACAAGAGGCATATAAGGCAGGAATGTATTCTGGTAATAATCGTCATGATCTGATATAGCAAGAAGAATTGGCATTAATTTATGCAGGTGATAAACTGCATTTTATGTGCGTCCTTACTCTTAAATCAGTGTTCTGTCTCCTGTATGAAGAAAGGAGGTTCCCCTCTGCTGTTAGTTATTCTAGATGTTTTTACTGGTTACCAAGGAAGGTGAGGTGAAAGGGGAAAAATTAAAAGCATGAGAGAAAAATCTCTGAGAAAACAGGAATGTGTAAGAAAAAAGGTAGAGAAAAGTCTTACTTTTATTTTTATTGATCTGGATGTCAAAATTCAAGCAAGTGAGGGAGAAAACAATAGAATAACAAACCCATCTCTCATATTTTATGCAAGTATAAAATCTGAAGAAGCGGTTAAAAGTATTGGAAAGGAGGTTATAGGGCAGGCTGAAAGCAAACCACTGTGAGAGTCAAATGCCTAAGAATCTTGCAACGGAGGTGTTTGTAGAGGTCTCTACAAGCTGCCCTGGGTTATCCTGCAGCTGGTGAGAACAGTGTTAAGTGTTGCAGGAGGAGAGGGAAAGCCACAGCTGCTTGCCCTGGGCACAAGGACTGTCAAGCACCTGTCAGCAAAGGAAGTGAGGTGGGGCCCTGCCTCACTGAATTATGGTTTTCTCCCAAGGGACTGTAACAGGAGCATGTGCACTGTCATCCACACAGGTTTCTATTATACGGAAAAAGACAAGTGCTACTGGAGAAAATTTCATTATGCAGATTGCTTGTATGTGAAATTTCCTTTCCTAAAGATATTCTTTTGTTTTACTTAGGCATAGACTGTAGTAAATGAAATCCCTTTTGCTAAATGTGTATTATTTTCTGAGTAATGCCTTTATTTTCTTTTTCTGTGTGTGTGTTCATATGGTGTTACATAGATTTTGGAAAAAAAATATTAGCCTATCCAGCCTTGGATTGCCTGAGTTACAATGTTTTAGTTCCGTGTAGTGGCATAATAGGTCTCCACTTCTTCTACACCCAGACTAGTTAAAAATCTCTTCTTCCTTGTTGTGCAAATAGAACTATCCTAAGATCTGTTAGCGTAGGGCAAGCTGGTTAGGAGGGAGTAATCAAACAAAGCCTTGTGTACCTAATCTGCAGCTCGTTTTGGATTCCTGGTCCATCAAGCTTCTCTCAGTATCCTTGAAGCCGCTTTTCAAGGGGCTGCTGTAACACAAAGGCCTTGTGTACACAAGAAAAGTGTAGTGATTAAATCACTTAAGTTTAGAGATCAGTTTAAACAAGGCATTGCCTTTAGACATTCTTTCTTCAATTTTAGAGCACCTCATGGTAATGTTTCCAAGTTAAATCAACAGAAAACATTCTTACAGCAAAGAACTCCAGCAAACCTGGTGTGTAAACAGCATTAATTAGTCTAATCGATTGCTAAAACAATGTTCTCAGATACAATTGAAGGTTCTTCTATGACGTTTCTTCTCCTTAATGCTTTATTGAAAACACAGTAGGAAATTATGGATTAAGATAGGATTGTTAGCTTTACCTTGATAGAACAAGTAAGGATAGATCTGGCATGAAAGAAGAGGTTGCCAGCACACCTCCCCTTACCTGTCAGTGGTGCCAAGTGCTGAACCTCTCTTTGTGCATTGATGTACTGAGCGGCTCTGTAGAGGATGTTGGGAAGACAAAGCATCTTAAAAGTCAGTGGCAATGATAATTAACTGGTTGCCACTAAATGGCTTTAGATGAGAGAGGAAGTAGTACATAATCAAATGTTATTTTAGCTTCCATAGTTTGGATTTTTTTTATTTTTCCTAATGTGAAGCACTAGGTCATTATAGTGAAATCACAATGACATTATACATAGATTATTTTCTGATGGGGAAGATTTTTCTGAAGTAAAGTTTGTGAAGAAATATGTTTATATTTGTCTACCCAGCTGAATTAAAAAGTGCCTCTTACCAAGTATGTATGAAGAGTTGCATTTTTTTAATGTCTAGTTTGTCACAAGCATTTAAAATTCGTTTTATGAGTTTTTTTTTTATTTAAGAACATATGAGCAATGAAACACATATTGAAAATCCATTGGTGTGATTTGTGGGATACAATTCTCAGCTGAGCTTTATAATATTTGGTCATATACCTGCTTACCATTTAGGACATAAAGAGTTGGTTTTTTTGGGATAATCCAAGAGAAAGACTGACTGAACGATACCATTGAGATGACCTGATTTGGCAGAGTAGAGAATAAGATAACATAGATAGTGATTCCACTGAAATTTAAATTAGTTTGGTTTTGGATCGAATTAAATGCTTTATAAAGAGTGCATCTTAGAACTGAGTTATTTTGAAAGCATGCTGACTAAACACTGATCTGAGCTTCTGTTTAGGTGTCTGATTTCTATCAGCAGCGCTTCTATGTGTGGAATGAGAGGAAATCTGAATAAGGCAGAGTGTGTGAAATGTTAACGAGGCTGAATTAGTTATACAAACTCAAAGAAAGATTGGAGAAAGCAGCTGAAATATTTAATTATTGAAGCAAGTCATTATAAAAACTCTAAGTATATGCTTTAAGTTAAATCTGTTATTCTGTAGGTATGAGAGTCTAATTCTTTTAATTACATGGGTGCTTTCAGTAAGCCCCTTAATTTTTACAGTGAAGGCTTTTGTTTGTCAAACACTTTTTGATCCAGTTTAGCTGACAAAACAGATGTTTTTGCTGTGAATAAGGGCCTGGTGAGCTAAGATGTTTCAGAAGTCTCTGTTCCTAACCACTGCAAGTGAAGCTCATAGTTGTATGTTTGCTAAGCTTGTGCTTATGGCTGTTCTCCCACTTGCTCTGCAGCTGTAGTCAAATTATCTGAGCAGCTAAGGTGGGCCTGGTGAGTGCTTTTAAATTGAAGTGGTAGGCGTGGTCGGGTTCCTCTGACTTTCTAAGCGTGTTATCAAGGAAGATAAGCAGATTTTTGTCTTGTGGGCACTTAGCTAAAGTCAATAAATAAAGCTTCTGTTGACATCCTTGGCCGGTTCCATTGGATGTTCTTGTAACTAAATATTTGCAGGAACACAGTTTATCTCAGTACTTTAGTTGGATGTGCAGTGTTTGGTTCGAGGAGAGATTACACATCCCTCTCTGCATTGTGTTTCTCAGATCAAGCTTGAAGTCATCTTTGTTTCAGAACCACTGATTAACAGCTTATGGAATAAATTTCTGCAGTTAGTGGGAATGTAAAGTAAATATTTATATGACCAAATTTTTAATTTGAGCTTTGTAGGTGTAAAATGTGTGCTTTGTAGCTATACACAGAGCTCAATCTATTTGTATATTTAGAGGATAAAAATAAAATCAGTTTATATAAATATGTGCAAATTTCTCCCTTTTAATCCTGACTTTTTTTTTCCCTTGGTTGGGTTTTTCTGTGGTTTTTTTTTTTTTTTTTTTTTGTTTTTTTTTTTTTTTTTTTTTTTAGAAGAAACTAGACAAAGTTGTTATTGATAATTGGGTTGGAAGGTAACTACTAATCATAGAACCTTAGAATATCTTGGGTTAGAAGGGACTTTAAAGATCATGTAGTCCCAAACCTCCTGCTCTAGGCAGAAATGCCACCCATTAGTTCAAGTTGCTCAGGGACCAATCCAACTAAATTAAAGGATGAACATTAAATTGAAATATGAAACTAGAAAAGGTTGTAAATTTGTATATCTTTCAAATGTCACTGGAGGTGCATGTCAGAAAGCTCTCGCCCTTTCTGTGTCACATCTGTACACCACTCTGATTAGGCATTCACCAATGAATACATTTGAAAGAATTCCTGGTAAGTAGGCTAGTGGGTGAATTTTTTCTCATGGATCCACATGAGGGATTTTGACACTGATAATCCACTTGTGATTTCTCAGAATACTTTTCAGATTTAGAAATTGTCATCAGCTGTGATACTGGTGGGTTTGTGTGTCTAAGAGGAGAAATTGTGTACAGTCAGGAAAATAAATACATTTTACCTTTTTGTGAATTTGGATAAATGTATTCTGTAAATTATGTTTTGTTTTTCTTCACATAAAATTGTCTCCTAAATACCAGCTGGCAGAGAAGTTGCTTTTTGCAGAACAGATGATTTTTTCACAGCAGTTACTTGATTCATTCCATAGCTGTCATTTTTTCAAGGAACAGATCACAGCAAACATTCCTAAAAGTAAGAATTTTCTTGACCCTTATCAACACTGAGTTTGAAATGATGGAAACCTTCAGAGCTTTTTTGTTGTTTTCCTTTGGATTTTTGTTCTTTGTGTTTTGGCTGTTCTCATTATTTATTTATTTTAATTCTCGTGCCTGGAGCAGTAAGGATGCTTTGTTGCTTTGAGGGACTAGAGATTATACCTAGCTTTCCTGAATATTGGTGTTACCTTTCTTTAAATGTTAGTCCCTTTGTCAATTATGCACTAGTCTATTTGCCTTTCAACTTGGTTCTTCCTTTTCAGGGATTTACAATATTATCGAGTCAAGGATTCTCACAGTAGATGGTAATGGAGAAATACAGTTAAGTAAGTTTGTTTAAGAGTGCTGATTAAGTAAATGTTTCTGAGACTATTGCCTTAAGGCACTGTTCAAAGAGGTTTCATTTTACTTCTTTTAGCTGAAAATGTAGTTTTATTGAACTCTGTTTGTTAAGCACTAGCTTTCTCCTACCTGATATGCTTAAGAAAAAAAATGTAGTGATATCTTCATTGTTCTCAATAAAATGGATTAGTAAATTGTAAGAGGATTAAGCATTTTAGCTTCTGGCCTTTGCACTTAATTGCAGAATACCGTTCTGGAGAGAAAGAAAAGACCAACAGCCATTGCTTTATGCTCTGGTTTGAAGTACTTCACTCCTGAGATAGTTTCCACATAAACTAAATGGTCTCACTTACAAGAGTGTGTCATTTTCAAATGTCTTTCATTAGTGGATAGTGAATGATTCTTCCTTGTAAAAAATTTGCAAATTAGTAATTTAGCGGGTAGGCTAAGTTTTTCTGTAAATTAAAGTAATTGAAGTGTTGCAAATTAAGAGTTGGTGTGATATCATAAATTACTTGCTTTTTGTCCAAGGACCTTAAAGACTTTCCTAAATGCTAAGCAGTGTTCCTTTGAAAACATATAGCTCATTTTTTTGAAAAACACAATCTAGTACCCAAAGATATCAAAGGATTCTATTAAGTCTAATAAGAAATACTCTTGTCTCTGAAGCACCGCTTAAACTTTGGCATAGTGCTGCTGTTCAGACCCTTTTTTAAAAGTTTTGAGAAATGAAGAAAAGGCAATTTTCATCATCTTTCAGCTTCATAATGAGACCCAACATTGTTTTGGGGACAAATTGATGATTGTGTGTACTCTTGTTGGCTGAAAGCATGAAAATAGGGCAAGGGCTGTGCTGTGTTCTACTGAAGTGATGGGGTTTTATACAAGAGATGAAGGGTGGGCATGCATTGCCTGCCCTGGGGTGTGTCAGGAGAGACCAGACAGCCTCTAGGGAGCTGAGCTGCTGGGATCTGAATGCTTGAAGTTTTGCTGGGAAGTGGTCCCTGGAGTGAACATTTATGAGCACACTTAAATTTTGTCAGGAAAACAGCAAGTTGGAGCAATTTGAAGCAGTGAGGGAATGACAGGGAGAATGGATAATCACATGCCCCATGCTCGGATCTATTTGCTTTGGTCCCCTTTTTACTTAGCAATCAATGTAAGACCAGGAAAACCATGAGAGCACTCTTTCTTCATGTCTCTGAAGCTAGTGGAGTAACTGGTAAAACTCTTGACAGGCCCTTAGAACAAGCTTTTCTAATGTACAGAGTTTTATGTGTGGCTCAATTAATTTCAGAATTAAATCAAGATATGGGCTTAAAATGAAAACTGTACTAAACTTTGCAGCAATTACAGAAATCAGAATAAAAGTAGTTACATTAACTGTGCTACGTTTTTATACTCAGTATTTTTTCAAGTTTATAATTGTTTGGTCTTTAACTTTTATATAATTAGTCTAAGAATCTACAGGGAAGATTCTGCCCCATGTGGACCTTTTTTGCCAAAATTACTAATTATCTTAGTAAGTGGTAATTGCACAGTCCCCTGTGCAAATTATGTCTTAATCTATTGATGGAAATTAAGACATAATTTTGGCAAGCACATTTGAGTATTCAGGTTGCTGCATAGTAATAATAAACAAAGCTATTAACTTGTGTCCTTAGTTTAGTAGGTTAACATTTCAAATCCTAGAAACATCATTTGAATAGACAAAACAGAGGTAACTTGCATCTTGAAATGTGCAGAATTGTTTTATAGGAACTTAATGCGGTGATAGATTTTTTGAACTCAAACCCAGGGTTTTAGGGTGTTTTGTATCTTCATTTTAAAAATCACCTGCTCATGTATATATATAGCCTTGTATTACCTCATTTGCACACATGCCATGCTTGCCTGAAGATCAGTTACATTGCCACTTGTGCCTCCATTGGAGAATTTAATTATCCTGCAACAATGAATAAGGCGCAACACTCTGCATCCAATTTCTCTATTGCATCTGAAAAATACTGGGGAGGAAATGTGGTAAAGCATTAGTAACACACAAGATAGAATTTTTGTCCCTTAAGGCCAGCCTTGTAAAAGGCAGGTATTTAGTTTAAATTGCTCATCTCTCATTCTACTATAATGAGTTGAAGAGAGATGTGGCATTATCAGTCAGTCACTAGGTCTGCCTGTGTTAGACATCTACATTAGACATGGGTGCATGGCCTGGGCCTGAAATGCCTGTTTTTATCTTTTTCCTTGCTGGAAAACTGGGTATAGGTGTGTATGATCCAGTGAGATGCACTTTGGATACTCTTGGGTTTGAAGGGAACAGCAAAACTTCCCATGTAAGTGACCAGATATTCTATTTCATTAAATTGTCTGTGCAAATGCCTCTTTACCTAGTAAATTCACATAACTGGTATTTGATTTAATTCTACACAGACAGACACTTTTTTTTTCTCTGAGTTTTCCTTGCAAAGGACGACAGTTCAGAAGCACAGTACCTATGCACTGGATGTATCTTCACTTTGCAGGCATGGTGACCCTTTTTTTTTTATTTCCCTGGTTTTCACTTTTCCCTGTTTTTGCATGTTTGGTAGGCGTTGATATTTTTACATTGAAGAATGGGCTACAAGACATAAAAATGGAGTTGAGACACACTTTCAAAAGATTCCCTGGTCTGTAAAATGTCCATTTGGAGAGTCAAGACTTTCATTAATGGTTGAGAGGAACTATTGCAAAACTGCAGGGGTACGTTGACGTTACTGGAATTCACACAAATGGAGAGGAGATGTCCAAATAGAGCTCCTGAGGCATACCTGAATGTTCCCTTTTTACATCTGCTTCCTGTTCAGTAATTTAGCAGAGGTTTAGCATTAGATGTAGAGACTTTCAAAGGATATTCTTGAGTCAGTGGAAGTAAGTCCTGGCTTATGTGCTCTGCAGTCACACTCACTTATGAAAAATAAATATATTCCATTTTAGAAACAGATAATGCTGTTAAAGAAAAGAAAACATTACAAATTTATTCCTCATTAGCTTTCCTTAGTATTATGTATTTCTTCTTGGCTCCAACACTAGCTTTGTCCTCATAGCAAAAGTAAACATGATTTAGCAAAAGCTAAACACTTTTTCTTGCTTACAAAGAAGGAAAACAAGCACTTCTTTTCATAAAAATAGCCAGTGTTTTATTTTAAAGAAGAAATAACCCAAGACTTTAAAAAAAAAAGTAGTGCCAATTCCTCATCCTGAGAAGCAGATGGGAAGCAAAGAGCTCTTTGAAACAGCTGATTGCATTTTGAAGTCAGTAAGGTGTTTGGTGTTGTGGCTGGTGGGGAGGGACTGTGGGATAGGCCACTTTTTATTCAGTGGAAGTAACAGCAGTAGGGTAGTTCCAAAAACTGTTACTAAACCATAGAAAGCAAGTAATAGGCAAAACTGTATATTATTCTTCTGTGGTTGGTGAATACTCAAATTTTGCACATATAGCAAATAACAGTAAGTTTGGGAAAAAGGCTTCCTCAATGCATGCATGCCAGCCTTACATAACATAACTTTTCTGTGAAACTTGCTTTTCTATACAGTTGCTGTGTGCTTCCTGGAAATTAGCTTTTGATTCACACTTAATACTATTTTTGCGTAATAGGTAGTAACTGCTGTTATCCTTGACTTCAAATTTATTTTGGATTCAAGAAAGATGATAATTTGACTAACTAATCAAGTACGTATTTTAATGTTTTCAGATAATTCAAGAAACTGAATATTCACTTCCAAAGTTTCAGAATAAAGAGTTGATAGAAGCACCAAACTGAGGCACAAAGTTAAAATAGTGTAGAAAAAAAGTTTGCACAAAACAAATGTTAGGACATAGTGAAAATTGAGGAAAGGCTATGTGTCAGTTGGATGTTAGTGCTTTCAGTCCTCTGGGCATTCATAGCCACATGTCTGCCTGCCTGTTCTTCCATTCACCAGTTACTTGGAACACAAGTATCACTTGGGGCAACAAAGACAAATCTGTAAAATCTATATGAATCTGCAAACACTGTGTAAATCACTAACTGTACTTCATAGTTAGCATTTAGAAGACAGCAAGCCAAGGACAGGAATTATGCTTATGTTCATGGCTTAAGTAAACGGCAAATTTTTGTTTTACTTTGCTTACAAAATTTTTCAAGCTATCAAGTAGATATAATCAAATAAGTATGAATGAACCCACCCCATTTCCTCAGACTTTTGTACAAAAATTCTCACTGATAAAATATTAATTACACTATGGTTCCAGGCTAGGTACACAAAATGTATGGACAAATAAATTTCTCAGTGTAGCTTTGTTTTTTCTTATCTTTATAGGTGAAAGGAAGTGATGCAGAGCATGAAGTGCCCAGATGGCAATTCTAGGCTGTTGTGATGAAAATTCTGATGAACATGATAAAACTGATAAAACTCTCAATTATTTATAGTGTTAACATGTGTACTGGTTAGTGTAGGCTGAGCTTCACAAATGCATTTCATGTAAGCTTCCTCATAGTTAAGTGGTAATGTCTGCTAATCATGACAGGTTTTAGACTGCATTTTAGCTACTGATTTCAGAACAAGGTTGGGCTTTTATGCTGGAGAGATCTCTCTTGAATTGTCACTTGCCCTAGCCTGTGTTTTCACATTTGTCCATTTTGCCCTCTCTGCCATATTTCAGAGTTAAAGAATGGGGGCCACAATCCTCAAATGCAAATTCCTACAACTTGCCATAATTTTATAATTGGAGAGGATTACTACACTCATCTGTAGATTTGATATCGTCTTTGGTATTTTAAGATTATTTTGATTATTGCTGGAGGATGGGATAGAGAAAAGGTTTTACATTGCAAATCTTTGAAATTTGGAGGGAAAAAACCCTGGAGCAAAAACCCCACTTTTTTGTAATTCCCATCCAATTGTATTCAGATTTAACTGAGTTTAAACAGTTTGGTTTAGACACCCGATTTCCCTTCACTTGATTTTTTTCTCAGGAAACTGGTCTCAGCCTGCCAAATCCATGTCTGAACGTGGCTGTTCCAGGGAGAGGGTCCCAGGCTGCCACAAAAGCAGTAGACTACATTATGCTGGGAGCTGACAGAGCAATGTGATTTGGAGGGAAGCAAGTTAGTGAAGCCCTACCTCCTATCCTTAGCCCCATCAGGCTCTCAGAATACCTCCTGGGAGAAAAGGTTCTCACAATTGCTGGGAAACTTAGAGAAGCAGACAGCCTGACCAGGCTATCTCCATTAAACCACAGTCTCTTTTCCTTCCTTTGGGGGTACAAATATGTGGCCTAGATCCCACCTCCAGAGTGGGAGAAAAGAGTGGGATAAATGGAGCCATGGCTCCCCTGAGCCAGCCTTACATAACATAACCCATGAGTCCTCAGCACTCAGCTCCATCTCCCTCTCTGGGACAAGCCCTTCCTCTATTGCCAATTAACTTCCTGCATCTCAGCTGACAGAAGTCTCTGCTGTAATTTCAGGCTCAAACCCGTGATGATGGGTGCATGGTCCTTGTTGCTGGCCCTGCTAGAAACTGACTTTTTGCTTTTTAAAGCAAAAGCTAGGAAATTACTTTAAAACAATTTTTACCTGTTTTGTAACAGTACATAACAAAAGCATATTATGACACAGTCCTCGATGTTGCAAATTATTTTGTTTTCAAAAATAATCCTACAGTAGAAAAGATTTAATGTGTCTGTATACCTGTTATGTCTAAATTTAGATTCTTTTCCTACAGAGTTTTTTCCTCTAATCATAGTATATCGTAATACAAGGCCCCAAAACAGGAAGCACAGTACAGTACTTTATTTTACCTTTCTTTTAAGGGATTAACTTACGTGAAATATCATGGGAGAGATGGAAGAGTTTCAGCTCCTCCAAAGGGTTTGTTTCAAATGTGCTCTCTCAATGAAGTTTAGGTACAAGGAAAACTAAACATTACCATGAAGACTGCTGTATTTGCAAAACAGCCTTAGTGTTATATCTGTTTCTTGAATTCATTAGTTAAGGTATTTTGGCAGAAAACTCTATGAGTTTTAGTAGTGAGATAGTCTTACATTTTATAGTGGTGAAATGTATAACAATGGCTAGATAGTTATCAACTTTACAGAAAATTGTCTTAATGAGTTACACTATCGCTTTCTTTTCAGAAAGAGTAGTTTTAAAATTCAATTTTATCTAAATGAAAGGTCATCTGAGCATACAGTTCAGATTAATTTTTCTTCCAAGCAAAATACCATTAAATTTTAGTATTGCCAGGTATTCCTGTCCATGTTATTGTGAGGAAAGACACGATGTGAATATTTGGCTGTCAGCTTATCTGATACTATCTTTTCTATTAAAGAGCAGAATGCACATTGCCAACCTTTTGTTATCTAGTTTCCCGACTGCAGCACAGTGTTGGGTTCTGCCAAACTGGCTTACGTTTGTTAAGTGCTCACCATGGACTTTAGTTATCTTTTCCTGGTAGTCTGCATCCTGCCACTTAGCTGTAAATGTCACACACTCCTCTTCATTCATGCTTCCTACTTAGAGTTAGTTTTATTGAAATTGTGTGCAGAAATAAGCAAGTGAGAAAAATTAAATTTATTCTAGCCATAGGTGCTGCTGAAAAGACTTCTGTAGGGAAAAAGTAAAAAATACTGCTCTTGATGGTTGTACCCTGTCTGGTGTGTAGAAAAATGGGAAATGTCCCATAAAAAATGTCCAAATGTAGAAGATTAAAAAATTTATTCTGATACCATAAAGCATAATTAGTGTGGACTAGTCTTTTTTCTGTATTTGCATAACATGTAAATTTAATTTTCATATTTTAGCTGCAGGCATTGATTTTTCAGATGTAATCTTTCCCTGTAATTAAAGA
This sequence comes from Peucedramus taeniatus, assembly GCA_013400575.1. NCBI lineage: Eukaryota > Metazoa > Chordata > Aves > Passeriformes > Fringillidae > Peucedramus > Peucedramus taeniatus. The sequence goes on along the minus strand of WBNO01001352.1, from coordinate 38,851 downwards.
GAGGACAGAAATAGTAGAAATGGAACAGAAATCAGTATACAGAATGCTAGAAAATGTTACCATTTAAAAGGAGCATATCCTGCACCCAGTTAAGTAAGTATCTGATCTGCTGACAGATTGAAGCTATAGTGTAAGTACACCATCAAACCAGCTTCTTGGTACTTCTGAATAATACTTCACTATAGGTCTTCAAAAGTGTTTTGCTTTTTAGGACATTTCACTGCAAGTAAAATCTTGTTATATATCCACACAGAAGATATTGTGTAAGATTAGAACAAAATGTTTTTTTGTCCCAAACCAAGTGAAAGACAATTTTCAAAACATTTCCATAGCAGGGAAGAAATTCCATGTACTCAGAGGAGGAAAAAAAAACCCAACCAAAAGAAAACCCCAAAACATCTTATTGTGAAAGCAAACTGCCTTTACATTATTCTGAAGAATGTCAAAATCATAGTGTTCAATAGCACAGCATACCTACATAATGTGCTTCTGACTGTTACAGAAGCAATGAGTGTAGGATGCAAGTGCTGGAAGATATTTACATAGCTGCACACTAGTGTACTCTAGCTGATGTTTATTGGTAGGAAGTCAAGCATTTATCTCCAGTAGCTACCTATCACTAAGTATTTGTTATGCTTTAAAACTTGGTCAAAATTTTTTCTTTTGTCTGGCTTTTTTATGGTGACACAAATTTCTGTTAAGGATTTTCTTTTCTTTTTTCCTCTCCAAACCTAAGCTACCTTCTCTTTCAAACTAATCAGACCAAAGGCTCAGTCTTTCTCTTTTTCCTGCCAAGTGCAGACATGAGATTTTTACTTTTAGTATTTCTCTGCTGAAGATGAGGGTGCTTCTGGGAGTTGCAATTTCAGTAAATACCTTCTTCAGTGGTGCGTTGTTAATAGCATTGTACAGTGCTCCATGTTAAATTTCACCTCATTGATTATCATAATACAGAATTGCCTCAGAAGTTTAGCTCTGCCCCAGTGGAAAATACCAAAGATTCCATTCCTGAAAGCTTCTTTTGCTTCACTGACAGATGACTTTGTCAGATCAAATAGGAAGATAGGAAAAACACAAGATCAAAACTGTTCATTTATCTGTCCATCATGTATAGCCAAGAGATTTTTGCTTTTCAGATAACTTTACCACAAGTCAAATCTTGTTATATGTGTCTTTTTTGTGATTACCTTAAACTCAAGGATCATGAGATTACTGTGAATCTTTACTGTCATTTCCTGTTCCATTTAGAAAAAATAATGTATATTTCTGTCAAGGCATCTGAACCAACTGAAACCAGATGTTAAGAATTTTTCCTGTCTTTTCAATTCAGAATTTATATAGGTTTTTTTAGGGTATTTTGTAGATCCAAGGTAGAAAGTGGTGGGAAGCATGCTCATCCTAACATGCAAAATTACTCCAGCTGGTACCAAACCTGGTCTGAAGTGGCACAGCCACATCTTGGTGGCAACAGCTTTGTTGTCAGCTGTAGAATGCTCATTCACTATCTGCTTACCACAAATACCCTAAAAAGTTTTTGGGTGAAGCAAAGTTCTTCTGCAAAACATCAGGCATCAAGGACAGCCAAAAGAAGCCAGATCTGTGAAACATAGGCTGTCTTGTTAATGTGTTTGTACTGACCTCTCACTAAGCGGTGAGAAGGAAAATGTTCTGTCAGTTTGTGTGTGTCAATTAAGGCATCATATGAAAACTGCCTTTTGTGACTGCTGGGATGCATTTTCTACATTGGTTAAACATCAAAATATTCTACAACAAGAAGTTTACTTACAAGGTATGAACAGTAAAGAGCAGGTTTTCTGAAAGCCCTGGAAAGTGTATATTTGATCTTAGTATTAAAAAAATAGTGTGAAATTTATCCTCTGAAAAAGATAAAAGAAGTTCCACATGGCCTTCAGAGATGAAGCTTATTAGAGCTCTCTGTTACTTTGCCCATGCCAGATATGTTTTACATACAGCTTTCTTGAAATTGAGATAATTTACTGTTCCTGAACTTGATAATGTTGTTTTTTCTTTGTTTAAGAAACTACTTAACTTTTGTTGGCTGCTACTTCTGATAAATTTGTACAAGAGTGATTTTGTTTTCTCATTGTCTCTTTTCCAGATATGTCTTTTGTCCTGCTCCAAGGGGAGGCTTTACTCTTCTGTGGGATCTGTAGAGCAATGACAGTTGTTTCTCTTACCTTTATACTCAGGGATTGGAGTTCAGTAACCATAAAATGAGTATTTTGAACTGGTAATTCACTTATTGTAACCATCACATCAAGCACTTACACTTTTGACTGCCTACCACGATTCTGTCCAGTTCCTTGCTTTCTATTATCTTAAGGTGGCAAAGAGTGTATTTGCAACTCACTTTTTTCTGGAGTGTGGAATACAGTCTCATTCTTGATGAGCTACAGATAAAAATTAGAGGAGTGATGATTAATGATTAGTAAAGTTAATGATCATTGCTACACTGTAAATGCCTTCCCAGCTCCAGTATGTCTTATTCCATAACAGTGTGTTATGTCCAGTTTGATCTGTCTTGTTATCAATTTCAGTATCTGTCCTGTTATCATTTGTCAGCGGGACTAAGAGAAGTCACACAGTGAATAAACTTCTCTTTACTATTTTAAGGGTGATCAAATAATTTAACATTGTTTCTATTACATTTTATACATAGTGACTTCCTCAGGTCTCTTGTTGTGCCTTGAAAAATGATTTGCCTGAATCCCTTATGAACCTGTTCCAGCCTGTAGCGTTCTGTTGAGAGAGCATATATGAGAGCTGAACTAACTGTTCTGCCAATGGCCTACTAAGTTTGTTTACCAGGTGAAATATCTACTGTTCTTTTATGCCATTTGTCTGTTAAAATAGCTTACACTTCTGGGGCTACAATGTTGCCCTGAAAACCGTGTTTGCCTGGTTATTCACCATTCTGCTAATTCCATGTCATACTGGTAAGTGGGTCATTAGCAATTTCTCTTGTTTCTGTCCAGCTGCATCCCCAGTGAACCCTGGCCTTTTTCCCAGCTCTCTCCCTTGTTGTTTTCCATTGCTTGCCAACTTGATAAGATACCAGGTTCTGTTTGATCCACAAGCCTAATATTTCTCTGATAAGGTGGACAGAGGTATGAAAAGTGAAAGGGTGGCCTCTCAGTTGTCAGTCAAGGCATGCTCTGCTTCTTGGCTGCTGTTGAGCCAAACTGTTGATTTTGAGGCTGTATGTCATGTAAACTCACAATCCTTTTGGGGAGTTTCTGTTTTCTAGGATACATCTGCTTCCTATAATGTGATCTACATTCTTCACAGGTGCATGCACCTGTGTGCCCCTGTTCTGAATGTATGAGTTTTTTAAAATGTGCCCGAGTTAGCTGTTAACTCTTGGTTTGGGCAGTTGTGGTTTCAGTTTAGTGAGAAGTCCAGGTCACTCTGCATTTAGGACTTGTCTCTCTCATTGTATACAGTTACTGCAGCCCCATGCTAAATGCTGATTTTTTCATAAATGTTTCTCTATATTTTTCTAGCTGAAAAATAGTTGTATAGCTTTAAGCTAAGAGGTTAATTGCAAGAAAATAGATGCAGATGAATGATAATTCTTTGTACTTAATTGTGCCTTCTTTGGTCAAAAGGTCATTTTAATCAATTTAATGTGAATGATTCTAATTAATGGTAGTAATATGAAGATAACAGCTTCAATTGTGTACAGAAGAAACATTTCGTTTCTGACATAAAAGTGTGATATAGCTACCAAATTAAAGACAAAGCTAGTTCATCCCTCTTTTATTAAGCTAGAGATTTAGAAGTATTAGAGTAATTATTTTTATCTTTGAGTATAAGGTTTTTCTGATAAGTTGATTCCAGCTGGCATCATGCCTTTCTCTAAAAGTACACTTATCTTCATTACTTTGCTAGTAATTTTAAGCTATCTATATCTTGCTGTGCAGTAAGACTTCAATCCTAATACAATATTATTATTATTATTATTATTATTACTATTATCATTATTATTATTATTACTACTATTATTATTTTACTACTTGACGGATGTTCTCAGTTAAATGCTCTTACAGAATTTTATTGCATGGTAGGAATTCCAGTGATACTGCCACAAAATTTCTCTCTCTGGCTTGATGTATTTTAAACTCTTATAGTAGGAATGGTCTCTACATTTGTATTTATGGTATTGCTTTATGAAAATTGAGTGGCAATTTTAACCTATTTTTCAAAAAGTAGGTCTAAAGTCAAGTAAGAAAGGTCAGCTTCAAATTGACTCAGAAAAAGTTTTCAGTAGGAACAGTGGAAGAAATGTACTGTTTTCAAAGTGGTTCTTGATAAGTTATGGGAAGGTTCATGCAATAAAGTTGGTGTGCCAGCAGGGATCTGAATTTAGTAGCTCAACCAGCTGCATATTTCTGTTAACAGAACTTCGAATGAAATCTTTTTATTGTATTGCTAAGTACTGTGTTGTTAAAACAGTGAACTTATGGTATTCCATGAAAATTTTGATTGACTATGTGGTTGAACTTTTATTTTGGACACTATTGTACAAAGAAACTGAAAGTAACATGGAAAAGGAAATAAAAGGTATATTGCTCATAAGCTAGGTTATAATGTTTTATAATTTCTACTTTTACTCACTCATTGTTTATGTTTTGCAATTTAAATAAAAGAAAATTCCAAGACAGACTAATCAAAAATAGTGACTTTGATTTTAGTTCTATTTTTGAACCATAGAGAATGGGAAAAATCCATTTACCAAATGGAAAACAATTTAACCACTAGAAAGAAAGGTTGTTTTCATACTCCCATGCTGGAACTAACAATATTCGATTCCAAACTTGAAAATGTGTTGTTCTAGTGACAATAGTCAGGCAAATGATGTTTTTGTGGTGGATACACATGAAGCTTTGCTGGGTCTGGGGGCTATGGGTGCTCTTTGAAGAGCAGCAGTGCTTCAGGAGAGAGAGATGCTGTGCAACACCTGCGAGGCAGGGGACCCATGGGCTGGTTGTCACCATCAGCTCAGCAGTGGCTAGCACTGCTCCTTGTTCAGCACAGGCTGGGGAACCAGCAATGGCTGCTGCATTTTGCCTTTCAGGCTTTTTGTTAGTACTGAAGGATCCCTGTGGAGTTAGCAGAGTGCCTTATTTCCTTGAGATGTTTGTCTCATTTTATCAAGATAGCTTATTTTAGTGTAAATCAAAGAAATACCTCTTGAGATATCACAGATTGACAAAAATAGGTGGGATCAATCAAGTAACTCAGGCACCGGACTGGGAATAGAAGTATTGGTTTTAGTAACTCTGAATCTTTTTGGTGTTTTCTTCCAAATGGACTAAACTCTTGCAGGTGGAGTAGCACTGATATGAGTTTTGTAAGTTTTTCTTTTAATCTTCTAAAATCCATACTTAATAGATCTTTAATTTACTATATTTTCTCAAGATTTATAGGAACCTTGCAATCCTTTCTATGCAGTCTTGAGCTCTAAGGTTCTAGCTCTCTTTCTCTAGGTCACAGAAATGTGGAGTACCCTTTGTCAAAGCCAAACAAGCACTCAGAAAAAAAAATCCAGCCCCCAAATCCCTCCTGCCAATTTCAGCTCTGATGCCTTAACTTGCTCCAGAATGCTTTCCTGTCCTGACAGATGTTCCTCCCATGTTTTATGAAAACAAATGAAGTAATTTTAGCACATGAAGATGTCTTCTGTTCTCAACCTTTGTGTTAGGTCATTTACTGCTCTCTGAAGTGTCCCTTGTGCATTCATGATTTTCTAACACATTCACCAAAGTTAAAAGCTTTTGGGATGCCACAAAGACAGTTTTCTGGTATATGCACAACCCAAAGCTATGCTTCTTACTTTTGTCTGCCATGAAAAAAACAATTAATTCCTGTAGTACAGGATTTTTCTTTTTTCTTTTTTTTTTTTCAATGTTGTGTCTTGTAGATAAAATGACATTTTTTTTGTCTATCCCCATTCTACTTTGTATCTTGTTTTGGTATTTGTTAGCTCTAAGATTAATATGTCAGTCCTTCAGTTGGAAATGAGCATGACATTTCTAAAAGATTCTGGTGATATAATTCTACTGATTGTACTAAAAAGCTGACTGTCTTTAAATGGTTCTTTTTTTTTCCTGTTCAGGTATAGAAAGAAATGTACTTTCAAAACTAGTGCAAGAATAATTTATAATTCATAAATGTCACTCCTTTTCACAGTAGTGAAGGTGCTTCTAGTTCACACTTTTATAGATTGGTTTCTTTATTCCATTTGCATGATTTGTCCACAAGAATGTATTTATACCATAATAGTCATGTTATGATAAATTTTTTTTTCTTTTTGGGATCCAAGATTTTGGGAATATTTAGTAACTGAATAACTTATGATTTTCACAAGAGGGCTGTGATATTACAGCTGTCTAATAACTGAAGCAGTATTCATGCTACCAACCCACAATCTGAACTCTTGTCTTCCTAAAAGAGCTTCAAACAGATCAGTTTTTATAAAATGACGGTCTGTGGATATTTTCATTGTGAACAGAAAATTTAAAGCATTCGTTTCCAAACATAGGGAGTGACTCAGGATCATTCACCTGAAATGTTATCTATCCCAAAATACACTGTATTATTTGAGCACTCTCATATTCAAAGACCAATGCCTTAAAGAGCTCTGCTTTACAGCACTGGCTCAGCAAATCCTTCTGTTTTGTTCTTTTTTAGGAATTCTATTTTCGGTTACTCTTGTATTAACTTGGAGAAACACTTAAAACACGTATGTGTACTGACACAGTTTGTACGAGAGAAATGTGGACATGGAGGATTACGATTTACAGAGCAGGATTCATGTGAGAAGAGATAGTGGGTAGAAGAAAGCATGTTTTGTATGCCTGGCTTTTTTTTCCTCCCACATGTGGAACTCAAGTCTCAAATATTTACAGGAGTATGCCTTTTGATAATATAGGATTTGTCTCCAGCACCATGTCCAAGAGTTAAATGAAAATGGTTTTTAAACACAGAAATAATACATATGGTCTACTTAAGGGGTAAGTGATACAGTAGCATGTTTCCTGACTGCTCTTTACTTGGTCAAGTGCTTTTCCTTGATTTTCTACATATTCACATTTATTTCTGAACTGTTTGCTTTGAAAGCATAAAAGAATAAAGAAAGAAGATCATCTAGGAGTTAACCTACTAGAGTTCTCCATTTCTAAGATGTTAATAGTCAAGGAAATTTGAAATATTAGACCCTTAATGCCATAGGCTAAACAGCAGTCCTCTGAAAAGGTTAATATTTAATTTGGCATATTTGCTCTGAATGTTAGCTATATTAAATATTTGTATTTTCTCTGAGCTTGAAAGAAGCTTAGTATTTTCAGCATCTTGTGTAATTCCTATTTCCAGAGATATATTAAGAGGTTATTTAAGGTCACCACTGTGTTGCTGTCAAAAGACACAGCTCTCATAGCCAGCAGACCATGCTAGCCCAGGGTGAGCTGGCTAGAAACATCATGTTTGGCTCATGTACTTTGTTTCAGCTGCTGAATTGTACCGAATGACATCTGAAAGTACTCTGAGAATAATTTAGGCAGTAACATCTTTATTAATTAAGAAACGAATCCATAAAAAAAATTAAATACTTAGTATCTGTCTTCTCTGTGTTCATGCAAACAGCAGCTGCAGTTAAGGCTGTTGTAGCTGCAAAGGGAGAAGCAGTGTCTGCGAGTGGGATGGCAAATGGACCCCGGTACGCTGTTCCTGCTAACATATGGGCTGCTATTAGAAAGGAGCACAAGAAATCTGGTGGTGAGCAGTACATAAGGAGCTGCAGTGGCTTCATGAAGGCAAGAAGAGAAGAATAATTGACATGGAGAACAAGCCGGGATCTCTTATTTGAATTGGCCCTTTGGTGCTTCAGTTTTACATGCAAGCTAAAATGCCCTATAAAATGAGGATCAGCGTGAGACTGACTTTATGGAAATAGAAAGCCTAACCAAAGTATAACTGTTTGCTTTCTTTAAAGATTTGTGAAATTCTTGAACCTTCATATACCTACCATTTTACACCACAGAATGGTCTGTATTTAAGTTCATGTGACTCAGGTATTTTTCACCATAGGATTGATTTTATCTTATTTTGCTTGTGATGCATCAGCCTGATAATCAACTGCAAACAAATAGCAAACTGTAAGTCCTTATGTAAATCCCACTGCAAATTTGCACAATTTAACCTAATCAATTTGTGGCAGCCTGGGGGTGGCAATAGTGATTGCAGCCTCACAGGTCTGGAGATAAATACAGTCTTGCAAAGAAATTATAGGGACAGGAGAAAGCTGAAGTTGTGTATTTTTTTATTGTCCTCTCCCCTGCCTCCCCCGCTTAAGTTCTGTGGATGACACTTGAATTGCCACCGTGCCAAAAACTAGGAAATGAGTAAGTGTGGACTCAGTGCCATAATTCTCTTCAGAATGGGGTGGGGATTCTGCTGGCTTGCAGCAGAATACTTGCAAAAGGCTAATACTCTTTACTGGTTAGAAACAAGGATTTAAAAAAGCTTTTAGCAGTTTGCTGAATAGTGCTTTTCAAGACCAAACAAATAAATGCAAAGATGAAATGAGGTTTCATTGTTTCCATGAAGAGGCAAAATATCACAATGATGGAATAAATTCTGTCTCAAATATTCTCATTTCTAAAATTACTCAGAAAAATAAGCTATGTAAGAATAGAATGCATCAAATATTAAATTCTACTTAATGACTTGGTATTAGGCATTGGACAACATCAATACTTTTCCACTGTACATTTACTGTCACCTCACTAACTCTGAGGATAATTTTTCACTTTCTCTTTTACTTGCTATGTCCAAAAAATAATCAGCAGCTGTACAGAGTCTCCATGGGAAAATAAAACCCAACCACTTAAATTACATATGTGGGGGGAGGGAGAGGGAGGAAGCAGTATTCAGAGGCAAGCAAGGAAAATACTTGTGATGCCTGAGACTCATCATTTCTATTTTAAACAATTACATGAATTGGATGATACAGAGTTAAAGAATCAAGCTTCAACTTTTTAGCTTTATTGACTAAAATTTGTACTCTGGTAAGAAAAAATGTGGTAGGAGACAACTACTGAATATGAAGACAGAAATGTAGAATTGCCTTGGTCCAATACCCAGAACTGACTGTATTAAGCACTGGATCACTGCCAAAAAAAGCAGCATTAAGAGCTATTTAGTCTCTTTCCTTGTCTTTTTCACAGAGCCAAGTCACAGAATGATGTGCTAAAATATGAGATGGAATGACTTAAGTGAGATTCATGACAAAAATGATGGAAACAGGAAGCTGCAGCTGATAATGAAAATCACTTCTGAAACCTATAATAGGGGTTTATTTATATACAGTTTAATAATTCTGCATGTTTAAATATAAGATGATGCAAATGGAACAATATTTATTTCATATAGTATGATGACAACCTTGATCCTGAATGCCAGATAATCCCTTAGATATGCATTTTGCTTTCTGTGCCATTTGGCTCTCTGTATAAATCTTTGGTTGCATTTAATGATTATTCAGGATTTTCTGATTTTGAGGTACTACTTTAGTCTAGTTGGGATTTTATGTCTGTGAGAAAATGAGTGACATTTTTTAAATTTCCCATAGATGAGGAGAAGATACAGAAGGGAAGGGTTTCCACATATATCAGTGCTGCTTTATTGTAACATTATTGTGGCATGCTTATTATGTTCTAATGTCAAGTTATAAAGAAGGTGTTGCTGTGGCCTCCTATTGTCATAGCAGAACAAAATTACTGGGGGAGTTCTCTCCCTAATTACTGAGTTCCTTATCCCCTTCTACTCCATTGTAACAACCTGTAACACTAGAGGAAAGATGTTATGGTTGTGGAATTTCTTGAAGACTGGTATGGCCAGAGCCAGATAGCTTATCTAAGTAGTTATTCCTTTTAAATTTTTTTTATTGTGTTTCCTTTCCCCAGATTGCTGCTGCTTCCCCCTCATGGTTGCTGTGCAGGGCTTGTGCTCTGTTGGCTTGTGCTGTCCCTGTACCAGGATTCTTTCAGGGGAAACCATTCATATCTGACTTGCCTGGGTGTTGTGGAAGAAGAAAGCACCCAGGGAAATATGCTTACAAAGGTGTAAGACCAGGAAACTACTATTCTCCTGTAGTGTATATAAATTTAATCCTTTGTCTTATCAGAAACAATAATTTTTGCTTGATTTTGCTTTTTGATTGATTGTAACTACTGTCGCTGAAAGGCTGGTATGTTAAATTGAAGTTGAGATCAAATCTGATTTGCCCCTTATCAGCAGTAGTTTATTTATGTCTAAATGTTTTATTAATTTTGTTCTTCATCTTTGAAAGGGATTTTATTCTCTGAAATCCTTACAATTCAATAATACCTCAAGTCCATGGAATGGTTTGGAAGTTACCTTTTTTCTTTTCTGAAGTCTGGAGATTGGAAAAGCTTAAAAAAAATTTTACCTCTGTCTTTTTAGCTACTTAAATGAATCTTTTGGCTTGCGCCATGCATTATCTGTTAGCTTGTAATTCACGTGGTTTGGTGCTGATATTCTGTTTTCTTGGTGTTTGAATGAAAATGTCTAAGACTTGCCTCTTTGGGGAGGCCTTGTAGCAGCTGCCGTGTCTGTCTCAGCTCTAACAGCTGTTTCATGTAGGTGGCACACTCAGACTGACAACTTTCTTTCCAACAAGGATTTTTCTCCATTCATCTATATGTGGCTTATTTCTGAAGTTATCCATTTCCCCATTCTCTGACTGAAATAATTAAAATCTGTTCTTAATTTCAGAAGAAATTAGATTTTTTTCTTTCCAGTTTTACATGTTTATGAGTTTTCAATATTTAAAAAAAAGATTTCGCTTTAAGAGTGATTCTCCTCATCATTCTTAATTCTACCTCATGGAGTCTTTTTTTTTTTTTTTTTTCTATTGTAAGATAGCTTAGCCATATAATTAATTTTGTAAATCTTGACCCTAAGGTTATCCAGGATAATGGAGTTTCAGACTAAAATGAAGGGGAATATTATAGCATCCTAGTGGTCACACAGGACTAACTGGGGTAATTATGACTGTTGTGATATTATAGATCTGAATTTGCCCCCTGGTGTATTTTTCTAGCCTCCTTCTCCTGCTAGCTATAGCAGAAGTCAGCATTTGCAGATGTCTGGGGACAAAAAAAAACCCTTATGACCTGTTAGCCTTCTTTTCTTATGCCAGAAATCACAGTCATTTGTCACTAAATTGAAGTTCAGCTAATACTGCTGCAATGGTTTCTGCTAGGGGTGATGAGCAGCTTTCCCAGGAAGATGGAGAATTGTTTTATCCACTCCCTCTGCTATTCAGAGGCAGAAGGAGTAACAGGGACAGCAAATGATGGTTTTATTGATTCGGTTTCATATAAAGCAGGTCAGCATTTGCTGTGGTGACAAAAATTAGCTGTGATTGCCCTATATTTTTGGCACTCATGGATCTTCCTAAGAGTCGTTGGTTTCTTGCTATGGCTTTCCTTTCAAAGTTAATAACTGCTCTGAGGAAAGCCTTCCATTTATTTTTTATTAAGCTTCTGTTTCTGCATACTAAAAACTTGAAATAGTAGAAAATCATAATAAGAAATATTAATAGCAGGGTGGATAAGTGGGTCTCCTTGAGATGATTTCTCTGTAGCTTTGTTTTGCCAATATCTGGCCTGAGGCAGTTTTGAGTGGTGAAGAAAGTTCTCTGCGTAGCTGCTTGCTTTGCCAACAGTGTGCAGACACCTTTACTGTTTGCTGAGCAGTGTTCTCTGCATTCAGATTCCTCGTCTAATTCCCCATTATATGAGGAATCAATCTTGCCAGCTACAAAGCATGTGTGGTGTTGACGATGATCTTGCATAAAAAAAGAAAATATTTACTGAAAGTCAGGAAGCTTGCCAGGTTGAGCAGCTTAACCAAGAACAAAACCTTTCACGGAGTAGCTGTTGCAATATTGAAGAGCCTGTCCTCAAAACACCTTGCAATAAATTTGGGAGTGAAGCTTGTCCTTTTATCTAAGATTGTGACTTCTGTCCGAATTATCTTTGCTTTTTTTAACTTTTTATTTTTATTGTAGTTTTAAAGAATTATGAAAATTGTCACTAAAAATAAAGCAGAAGGAAAATGGAATTGGAAAAATCACTATTTTGAAATTAAGTACAAAGTAAAAACTGGAATTAGTTCAGAGTAAATGGATATTTGTAAATTGAGATTTATCTGTGCCATGAAGATGCATATTTGGCAAATTAGTGTCCCCTTTCAAAAAGATCAAACTCTACAAGTGCCTCTTTTGGTAAGTGAAGGTTCTGCTCAGATAAAGGGTGTCACAATTGTTTCATTTTCCTCATGAGTATTGATTTATATCAGAGGTGTTTCCTACTTTGAAAAAATCAGGACATGCCCCAGTGCTGCATGCCACTCATCCCGTGGCCCACCTGCACTGTGATGTGATTGCAGTGCTCCTGGAAGGGCTGTCTGGAACTAGCTGACTCTGTTGGTAGATGGCTTTCCAGCAATTATTTCTCTTCTCCTACCTTTGGCTCTACAGCTGCTTTTGTGTCCCCAGTCAGGTCCTACCTGGTTATTTTTCTGTCCTAGCCAGGTCAGTTTGGTAGTCACTTCCTGGAAAATAGAGTGGAATGGCTGTAGTGAAATGCTACCATACCTCAGATGGGGCTCCATAAGTGTAACTTGGGAGCAACAATAAGGAGATGGTTCCCTGTTAGTTGCCCTGTCTTGTTTAAGTGATTTCTAAGCAAAGTATATTGTACTTGAATATCCCAACAGGGATGTTGCCTTGCCAACATCCTACCTATAAATGTGAACATGTGGTCAAAGGAAGGAAGTAAGCCACAAGTGTTGTGCATGGGGAACACTGGGAAGATTTGTAGGAGTGGATGACGTGAGACATTGGTGAGTTGCAGGTAATGCTGTCAACGTGGGAATAATGTCATAAAAGATTTGAGTAAATTGCATTACAATTTATTCTTCTAAGTCTACATCACTACCACATACAAGCTAGCTGATTTCTGGATAACTTTGTGCATCCATGTGAGCTGTTGTCAAGGAATGCCACATTCAAAAGTATGGATGAATGAATTTCCAACTGATGTACAGGAGATGGTTAAAGTACTCTGTCATCATTATTTTCTTTTCTGATAGAAGTGGAAATGATCCTTTGCTTAGGGAAAATTGTTTTCTGATTGTGAGTGTGAAAAATAGAGTTGGTCTGAGTGTTGATGAACTTGCTATTTTATACCATTTATATGGAAACATGGAAGCAGCCTGTCAGAGATGTTACATCCCTTTTCAGGTGTGCCCATGTGAGCTTTTCCAAGTATATAAGCTATTTCAGTAAATATCTTTTATTTCCATGACAATTGCTTAGAGTTGCGCAGATTTGGAAATGCTGAAAATCATGAAATAGCTAATTTTTGATGTGTCTTTGAAAATAGCCTACCTTGGTCTTCTCTTTCATGCTGTTAAAGTTTCACTTAACTTCCCTTTTCTGACATATTTTTGTCCAATAAAAAGGCAAATTGATTTGGATAATTATTCAACAGTTGATTAAAATAACTTTCTCTTGAAAGTTTTGTGGGCTCTGTATGGCAACATGGGAATTTATTGCACAGTTACAACTGAAGGTAGCACTGGATGTCCCAGGATGAACAATGATAGAAAGAGTTCAGGGTATGGCATTCAGTGTTATGATCATGGTTGTACACAAGGTCTTTTGCCATTTATTTGCCCTGTCTTGTTCTCAGTTTGATAATTTCTTAAAAAAAAAAAAGTGTATTGCACCTGAAAATCTTGGAAAGACTGAAATAATTTGAAGACAATGGTAATACAGAATAAGGTTAGTTATAGAAGTGTTTGCTGCTTTCCTTGTAATGAGGTAAAATTGTCTTACTTGCTTTAATCTTTCCATTTTCTGTTCAGATTTAGAGGCAGTTATGTAAGTTGTGAATGGATTTTATAGAATAGTGACTCATCAAGATAGAACATAGTGCATATAGCTATGTTGTTACAGGGAAGTGCTCAATGACTCAGCTATAGAAGAGTCTGCTAATTAGAACTGCTGTACATGTGGATTTAGATTAATATCTGCCCTGAAGCTGTCCAGCACAATTTGTGGCACCTCCTACTTCATGAATTACTGGCCAGGCTTTGCTTTGTGTTGGGCATTCCACCTTTAAAGATGTTAAAGGAGCTCTTCCAATTTTCTTGTTGCGCCTTGCAGTTTTCTATTTATTTAATATTTTTTGTTGTCTATTCCTGACAGCTTCTGCAAAGGAGATAAAGCCCAAACTTTTAGTGCTTTGCACTCCTAGTAGCATACCAAAATTTAAGGCTTTGCTTTTGAGATGTCTTCTAGTATTGCCTTAATCCTTTCACTGGTATCTTCTCGGTATAGGAGCAATCCCCCTGTCAAAATTCTGCGTCTGTTCACAGGACAAGATCACAGTTTACATCTCAGTTTAAGAAGGTCTCAGTCAAACATGTTTCTAGCCTGTGGTGTCATCAAAGCAAATCAGGTCCTGGGAATGGTTCCTGGGTGGTGTTGGTCTCTGCTGGGTCACTGAGTGATCCCGACCTACCCCCAGTTGGTTTCCTTTGGCTGTGCTGTAGGGACAAACACTAGCAATCCCAACTTACTTTCATTTTATGTTGTTACTAACATTGGTATGAATGCTAGCAGGAATATATTTTATTAAAAAATGGCTGCTTATGATTTGAGTTTTAAAAAGCAAAGTTGTAGGAGGAATTGTGATGAAGCTTGAAGCAGATAATTTTGTTATTGCAATTATAAGGACGTATTCCTTTCTATATTTTGTAGACTTACATCTTAATTGATATTTCAAATCCTAGAATGAGCCATCCTACTACATATTGCAGCCCTATGGTCTTTAGCAAATAATTTCTTTCTTCCAGACATCTTGAAAGTTGTGAAAGATGTTTTGATTCTCACTATATATGCTCATTGACTGATACCATGTGTGTACATCTATAAACATAAAATAGTTCAAATACCTTTTTTGAAAATTATTTTATAAATTTATGTTTCTTTCCTGTCCTTAATAGCTTATTTTATTCCTTTAGAAGACTGGGTACTTTTTGTGGTGATGATCTTCTTAGGAGAGAGTAGATTAGCACAGAGAAGTTTGCAGATGAATACTAATTATTTATCATGAAATAATAGATCCTGTTACAAGTAGTAGAGCGTAGCTGTAGTTCCTGTGCTTGAGCTGTAGCTTATAGATAATCTTAATTTTCCTTTCCATTAATATGGTTTGTGTGGCAACATTAAGGTGTGATTCTCTGAATGGAAAATGTATTTTATGACCTACTTATTTTCCTGTTTGTTTTCATGCTTGTGAGCTAATTGGTTACAGGTTGCAAACTTGGCTGCCTTCATGGCAGTGTTTTGTCTTAATAAGACCTTTTTGAAGGTGCTGTTTAACTGAGAGCTTTTGAGTTGTGTGAAAGCAGAACTGCATCTGCTGGTTAAGTGTCTTCTCTATTTTAACAGCTCCACAAAAATCCTTCTCCACTGTTACAGAAAAGCATGCCTTTTACTGCATAACCAGGTTTTGTCCACCCCTCTGAAACAGATGTGTCTATTTTCTGTGTTGAATTTGTGTAAGTGCATCATGTTGTAGCCATATAAAACATATGAAAATAGAAAACAAAAACTACCTGGCATGAAATCTGGTATGACAGAGTATTGTCTTTATCAAGTATTGGACAAAAAGGTCCATTTTCTTATTTTTTGAGAACTTTTATATAATAAAAGCTATTTGAAATACTTTTACTCTGCAATTAATACTGTCTTAGATTTTCAACAGATATTTCTTAAGTTTATTGTCAATCTTGCATTTTCAAATTAAGTGAAAAAACCATCTGTAATATCAAGTTTTTGTGATCACTTAATAAATAGGTAGGATAAGAGATAATATGACACAACCTTAAACAAATAGAGGCACATTAAGTTCTGTTTGGATCACTTAAAATTTTTATATCAGTTTGTTTCAATTTTGTTTCATTGCCTAGTCAGTTGATTATCAGATTCTTGTTAATTTTCCAGATGAAACATATTAATTAAATATGTGTGCAAAATGAGTGAACAGCTGAACTGATCAAGTCTGTCAGAAGTTCCTTAGAGGGAGCTACTAAAGCTCTTAATCCTAACATGCTCTTAGCAAAGCCTTTAACATCATGCCTTGCATACCCAAACAATCCTCTGCTTGCTTTCTGTAACATTAACATTGGTTTGTGACATGATGAAGTATACAGAGTGACTTCTTCAGATGGTTTCAGGCCATAAAAACTTTAAGACAGGAGATAAAACTATGGTCTTCTCTTGTTACAAAGCATTTTGACACTTAAACTGGCATTCCCAAAAATTAAAGGATACTTTTAATAGTTATGGGGGATAATTTTTTAACTTTTTTGATAACTCTGTCAGGGTTGTGCTTTAGGCTTTGAAGGGCAGAATTAATATTTAGTGCAGACCTTCCATTGGAAAAAAGGTATAATTTTAAAAAGCAGTTATCAGCTCCCTTTTTGTCTCAGCTGATGATTACTTGGACTACATTGAGATTAAAGAGCATCCAGTTAACTGGATTCTTTCGGTAGGTAAAGTTCATTTAACTCAGAACATCAGAGCTTTAGTTCAGTAGAAATAAAGTGACACTTATTAAATTCTTGCTAAAGTCAAATGAGATAATTTAATCAAGGTTTCTGTGTTTTGGCATGTTTATTGCCTTCTGCAAAACAGAATTGCCTTGAGTAAAATAAGCCAGTGGCTTGAAGAAAGTTCCAAACTTTCCATTATATTTTAATAAAATAATCTTATCTATTTCTGATGTTAGTGTTTACTCATATTTCTTTAGTATGTCAGAGAATGTGGCTGCTGTTGGTCACATAGCTTACTTGTTTACAGTTATGTGACACTTGTATCAGCAGTTATTATTATATTACTGTGGTTACATAATTGGTTAAACTCAAACTTGTCCTTGGTTGCGAATCAAAAACTAACTAATGCTCCAGATGTTTAACAAAAATAGCTTTCTTTTCCTTTCTAAGGCAACAAAGTTAATACATACTGCCTGAACACTAAGGTATATTTTATATATGTACACACAAATTCGATACTTTTATGTCAGACAAATTCACATGAATTAGTATTTCTATTTGTGTTTTCATCTTTAAGTGAATGTTACCACAGTGAAGTGGTAAAAGTGATAAAGATGCAGCACAAGGACTAGGGCAGATATTTTCCAGTTTTTTTCTACTTTATTGTTAGTAGGAAGTTTGATTTGCCTTGGGTTTTCCTATTTATACATCAGTATTACACATAGAAACCAAAGTGATTTCTTCTAATACATTTCTGTCAGTGGGTTATCTTTTGCATCATCTGTTGTTAATTTGGAATCTTCCTTTTGTTAACTCTCAATATCACCAGGAAAGAAAAATGGTCTTCCTACTGAGCTTTAGCACTTCATTGAGTTTGGGGTGGGCAATCTGTGTGACCTCTGCTGGGGCACACTGTGTCTCAATAGACAGAAATGTTAATATTTCTTCCTTTTACAACTTTGTTCCGTTTTTTCAAGTTTGCAATCTTTCCACGGGCTTATACAGAGGTACCCCTTATGAATGACATTCAAGAGAAACCTTTAGAAGACGTTGATAAAAGTAAATAATATTTAACTCAACCAGATGGAGACTACTGACTTTCTTCTTTCAATATTCAAAACCCTGATAATTTGAGTTTTTTTCCTAGAAGCTTAAGTGAACAGAGACCCAAACATCTCTAGCTGTCACTGGCTTTGTGTCTTGATGGATGTGATAGTAAAACCATCAGTGGTGAGAACAGGTTAGCTAGATGATTGATGTCCCCAGTCTGTCCAATGTGAGCATGAGAACAGTGACCCTTGGAAGGACAGTGTTCCACAATGTGCTACACTGAACAGTTTCAGTAATGGTCTCAAGTACTTGTGGTTTCTAAGAACCATTATCTTGTGTAAAAAAATTATATGCAAGGAAATATTAATATTTGGAGGAGACATAAAATGTTGGTTATGTTTTGAATTGAAAATGTTAATTTTTAATTTCACTAATAATTTCATTATTAAGACTGTGTAGATGATCTGGGAGTGTTTTAAATGTATTTTACAAGGCAGGCTAAAGACATATTCAAAGTAATTTCTCATAGTCACCTTTTGTTCAAGAAAAATCATGTAAGTTGGAAGAGGCAATGCAATAGCTTGGAATTATTTAAAAATATCTATTTTTTTTGCTTAAGTAAAAACTTCTTTTTAAGTGGATTTAATTCAACACCAATGAATGTGAGCATCGCATTCTGAGAAATAGGTAACTTTTGCAGCAACATGAAACTACTGTGATGAGAATATTGTCTGATGAGTGGTCTTTAAAGTATGATATAAAAAACAGAGAAGAAGAATACAATTAACAGTAATGTTTAGGATCAGTTTGAATGGAGGAAGATTAGAGAGGTGGATTTGGTAACAGCTGGACTTTGAAGCAGGGTTTATGTGGGTGGAAGTGAAGAAGTTTGCTGTAGAGCTGTGTAACAAACAACCGAGCAGTTACTGATGTCTCCCTTGATGGGGGAAGGAAGGAAAGGAGTTGAAGATGACACTGAGATTGAATCCAGGGGTTTTGTGACTCTGAGGGAACAGGAAAAGGAGGAATTTGGATAAAGATGATAAACAATCACTTTCAGCTCCTGTTAATTGGCACATGCTCTGCTGACTTCATTCCCAGCAGTTGAAAATATGGCTGTTGAGTTCAGCTTTAATGCTAAGTTTGAATTGGCAAGGAGATCTCAGAATAAAATCTCATAAAAATAGGTGGAGATGAAAGTCTGAGGTTATAGATCCCGAATTCTTGGATGTGGGATTGTATCATGGTCCACTGAGTTGTAGAGGGAGCTTACGGAAGATGAGTTACCTATGCAAAAGTGAAAAATAAAAAATATGAAAGAAAATAGAGCAAAAGAAAAAGAAAAGAGAGAAGAAGAAATCCACCAAAAAGGCCAAAGGAAGGTTAAAAAGAGATTGGAGCTTTGAAAAGTAAAGAATTTGAAAGCATCCTAATTGTGAAATTAACTATAAAAGGAAAGCATACAAATCAACTGAGAGGAAAATAAAAAATAAAGGGTTTTTCTTTTCTCAGTTTAATAGAAAACAGATAGATTTAAATAACTAAGTAAAACATAATATAGAAAGCAACTGAAACATAATAAAAACTCCTTCAAATAATTACTATTTTTAGAAAGATGTTAGGAAACGTAAAGGTTCTGTTTTCTCAGAAATGTATATAATTTACTTCATAGTTCAAATGTTAACATTTCAGGGTCTTTTATGCTTTGTTGTATTTACATAGAAAAAACTCAATGCTAAAAAATTATTAATAGAATAACTCAATTTAAGTTACTGCCTTTAGGTAATGTACAAAGAAACCAAATAGACTAAGATTCTGGAATAAGTTATTAGTCTTTTACAAGGTAGTTTACTTTTTTTCTTCATATAAAAATACAGATCAGTAAGGAAATATATGTGATGTAAATATATGTTTGTCATATACTTTCCCAAAGGTTGTAAACATGGCATTATATTCTTCAGATTGGCTTTATTGTCCAAATAATTCTTTAATTAAATTGAGCTCTTTTTTATTTAAAGCTGTCTTTTGGGGAGATATTGCCTTAGATGATGAAGACTTAAAAATCTTTCAAATTGACAGGACGATTGACCTTACGCAGCACTCCAACGAAAGACTTGGCCATAATACAGGTATGCTGTTTCAACCTTGTTTTAATTTATTTTTCCTGTTAGTTAATTCTGTGCAGAAGGCAATCTGTGTTTTAAATGTGGAAAGTCAATTTAATGTCTTGGATAACATTAGTTAGCACTTAGAAAAGTTATTAAACAAAAGATTCACTTTAGGGAAAAGAGAAGCAAAACATTTAATTTTATTCCAGCATTTCTGTTTAAAAATATCTTGTTGAATTGAGGAGCAGAAACTGGTAGGAAGATTAGAGTCTACTCTGCAGGTGGTCATGTGGGAAAGGAAATTGTACAAAGCTTTGATTTCATCACTGAAAGTTCCTGATAGCAGAGCCCAGACACACTATGGAGAACGTATGTGGTATCCTGGAGGCAAAATTGGAAGCCTGGCATTGCAGCCCTTCCTTTTGCTTTTTTTACTGTTTCATCCAGTTCTATGCCCAGACCTAGAAGAAACACTAGAACATGTCCTTGCTACGTAAGACTTGCCTAAAAACCCAACTATTTGTTTGACATGTTAATACACGTTTCTATGCTGTTGTTAACATACAATGCATTAGCACCAGAAGCTGCAATCTGATTAACAGAGGCAGCTGGATATCCAGACAGATAGATAAAGAGATTTTTTTTAATGTGTAAATGTCTATTTGCAAGAGAGAAAACATAATCCATGCCTAAATGGATGTCTGTCTAATAATATTTATGCTTTCAGGCTGTGATTTGTAAATTGATAACTGAGGATTTGTAAACTTTCAGGTTATGATACCAAAAAAGCCAACTTACTGAGAAAAAGTCTGGAAAAAATGCTATTAGAAATGCAAAAATTTATTTTTGAACTTTGTTTTATGTTAAGCATGTTTTATGTGTGCCTGAACTGAGGTACCATACCTTATTCCTGATATGTGGAAAAAAAATTTCAGGCCAAATAAGCAATTTTGAATTTAAGCTTTCAATATTGATACATTTAAAAATATTTTTACTCATTGTAGGTAGATGCTGTGATTAGAGTATTTTTATGACAACTTGAAATTTTATCTCCTTTCACATTCAGTACTTTTTTCCAAAACAGGAAAACTTTTGATCACATCTAGATCTGGACTGATTTTTAAAATGTTAATGGAATTAGTGGTCTCTCTGCTCTCCTCTCCTCCAAACAAATACTTTTAATTGTCTTTGAAGATATCTCAGTCACTAATTTTGTTGAAAAAATGTAGAACAACATCGGTCGTTTCCCCTTAAAGTGGATGCAGTCAAGTGATTTCTTTGGCTTACTGACTCCCATTTCTTCTTGCTTTTCTACTTTTTTTAATTGTGAAGTTATTATTTTTTTTAATGCCACACAAAAATATACATTTCTAAGCAGTTTTAAAATTATATTTAGTATTCTATGACTTAGGTTTTTCCTTTCTTACATGTTTTGTGATATGCACATTACCTTTTCTTGTGGATGGTATCCAGGATATTGAATCACCCTGTTAAGTACTGCTAATGCATTTGCATCAGTTTTTTCTGCCTTTATTGCACAACAAGAGTCAATGCAATTGTGATGATCAGTGGGACTAAACTTTGGAGAACAAACTCTTTTAAGTTAATGACTGCTCTCAGTGAATCCTCAACAATCTTGATCTTTCCAAAAAGAGCATTAGAGAAGTCAATTTTACACTTCACATATGTAATTTTTTTTTCTAAATTTACAATATTTTGATGTGTAAACTAGGAATTGTGTGCTTATCTCCCCTAATTCCAAAAGAACAAATTGCCAGCTAGCTCATTAATACTAGGTAGCAACTGGAAAAGGAATAAAAGGAGTGCTAGATATCTGTAATCTAGATATTTTGTCTTAGTTACAGATACAATGGCAATGAATTGTAAGCTTGATTTCTAAGCACTTTCTGTTGTTGATTTTCACAGACTAAAGGTGACATCAGGTAGAAGGATTAGGTACTTGGTTGTAAACCATCAAGATGAAGTGAGGGAGTCACAGTTGTTGTTGCAAATCTAATTAAAATCCTGAGGCTCGCAGGCTGCGATTCACATTATGTGACTGCTCCTTTTTGTGAGGATTATCTGCCTGGATTTGCAGGGTCAGATAATCTCTGAGCTTCTTGGAGTATGGCTCTGTCTTTTTATTTTTCATTTTGTACAAGCAAAATGCATAATCATTGTAAATAGAAAAAACCAGTAAAGCTGATATCATTTATGTGTATATTTTTATAAGTCCAAACTGCCAAAAGTATCCTCCTTATCCTGCTTGAATTATGAGAAAATGCAGTGAATAGGAATTAAAACTTTTTTAGTCTATATGGTTTGGCAAGGCAGCATGTTAGTCATATAAGACAGCTTAGTTAGGTGAGAGACTTTTTCTTTGGTTTTTTCACTAAATGAAATACACAGACTGCAATAAGACATAAGAGTGTTTTGGGGTTTCTTCCCCCCTAAAATTATAGTACAATACTTTAAGTAACTTATGGATTCTTTAGGGGTTTTTGATTATGTTTGACAGTTGATGCTTATAATGATTTTTAAAATATTTATTTGGAATGTTTAGCTATAAGCCTTATGTTATAAGATGAATGTGAACATGAGAGACAATTACATTAATGATTATCAATGTTATATCCTCTGCACTTTATGTTATAGTTACCCTGTAACTTGTTGGAAAGGAATGTGTTGATCTATTACCTCATCTATTTAAAATGTTTTTAAAAATTTGGAAAATTTTTCTCAAGGGAGCCAGCAACTATGTGACAGTGTAATGCAAATAATTAGGCACGTTGTTATTCACCGAGCAGCCACACACTCACTTGCCTTATATGGAATTTTCTCATCTATAATATGAATTTAAGCTGCTGTTTAAAAAATACATTTTCTGCATAGATATTAAAAATTTTTATAAAAAGTTGGGAAAGGCCTTTCTAGTGGTGGTTGGAGATATCAGTGGTCTGTTTCTTTCTATCTTTTTACTTTTTAGTTGAAAAAGTTCTTTAGAAACACTCTTGTCCTATAACAAGTAGTGACTTGTAAAATACAACTTACTGCAAGCCTGTAAAATCACAAAACTTTCTGAACAATTCTGAAGTATTTAATTCACTGATGTAGTGTAGTCAGTGTTATTGCTTCTGGTTTACTGATGTTTGAAAAGCAACTTGTAGCCACAATAGGTTTATTGTGAAGGGAGGATGTAGCAGACTGAATGCAGTAGACCCAGAAATGTGTTTTGTTTCTCTAAATGGCACAGTAAATGTTAAAATAAACTACTTCCTAGCTTAGATTGTCATTGACTGCTGTAACCACACAGATTTATATGTATAGATGCCTGCCAGGTCTTACTGCAATATACACCAGCAAATGGTGTTTCAAAGCCTTAAAAGAGCATTGATATCTATTTGCATGCTAGCAAAGAAAAACAAATATTTCATGGCAAAATAACCATATTAAGTTTGCATCAGTTTTGCTGGGTTGGTTTGTTTGTTTGTTTTCTGATGAGACTTTGGCTGTTTGCTTTTTCTCTTTCCCCTCCCTTGAAATGAGAAAATTATGGTATGCATTCAGGAAATTTCTTTGAGAGTAACCCTTTTAGCTGTCAATCAATATGGCTCTGAGGATGTCAAGGTCACCAGGAAGAAAAAAGCTCCAAATAATAATTAGATGATGTAATTGTCATGACTTGCCTGAATAACAAAGACATGTTTGCTTACATTCATGGAATGCATATTAGAAAAATATTCAGCTAATCATGTGTTTTTATTGCATTGTCAAGAGTACTTGAAATGTTTTTTTGGAAATTGTCACAGAATATGAAGCTTCCTTTAGGATGCCTCTCTAGGTTAATATAGTTGCTGTACATGTCAAATTCCATGGCTTTAACTTTTGAAAATTCCTTTCTTTTTTTTTCTTCTCTTTTTAAAGGTGGCTTTGGTGAGCATGGAATGTCAAAAAAACGCAGTGCCCTCTATCAGCTTATAGAGAGGATAAGAAGATTTGGCTCTGGTATTTTCACTGTTTAAATTAGCAAGTTGCCTGATGTGATAGTGTATCATGAACATTAATGATGATAGTGCTTTAACACATTAAAGCCTTTCTATATTACTATTGGCATAAACAAATTATAAAATCATTAGAGCAAAAATAGTAATGAAGAGATTAGTTCTTTGTTCCATTTTCTTAGAGCTCTTCTTCCAGCATGAAATCTGAAAGCTAAAACACATAGTTTTAAATGTCATATTAAAAATTGCTTAACTTTGTTTTATGACTGCGTTCACAGTTATCAGCTTAACTAATGTCAATACAGTGTCTTTTCACTGCAAGTAGACTATGCTGCAAAGCTGCTAATTTAGTTTGTTTCCTACTTTTTTCTGGATCCAGGTGGGGCATTCTGATGATTCATATTCTGAAGCATTTGTGGTGTGTTATGCTGAACAAGCATATTTTTATATTAATCATACTCTTGTCAGTATGAATGTAGTTAAATTGAGCAGCATATAGAAGTGGAATCCCCCCAAACTCTGGCTGAGATTATATTTGATGCAAGAAGACATCACTTTAATGTTGTGTGAAAACTCACTTCAAAAAGGAAAATATGTGAAACTCCATTGTAATTGCACCACATTGTGTTAATCAGAGCATGGTAACTGCCTTTGCAGAGGTGCTTTAATATATAATCTTCATTCTTTAAAGATGAATTAAAATTTTAGTATTGTGTAAATTCTTGTAATCTTTTGGGTGCAATTTGGAATAAATTTCTTGCTTAGACCTCTGAAGAACACCAATAAAAATAATTTGGAATGGTTAAACATCTAAATAAACACGTGATGTGGTTCAGTAATGACTGCATACTAAGTGTAAAAATAGCTTTTTGGTAAAGAGTCTGCCTATACTCTAGGCACTTTGTCGTGTAATTCTTATTTATACACTCAGTTAATTACAAGGATAATTTATTCGCTTTACCTGTTTTTTTTGTTTGTTTTTGTTTCTGTTTTTTTTTGTTTTTTTTTGTTTGTTTGTTTTGTTTTGTTTTTGTTTTTTTTTTAACCTTGGAATTTTCTGTATAATTCCTGGTATAATTCAAGTTACATGTTGGTTATCACAAAGGCAGGCTTTTCTTCCCATTTATCAGAGCTTCCTCCCTGCCTTGGGCTGTAGCTTCTTCCTTGTCTTTCTATTGCTGCTCTCTCAGCCTTGGGGCTATGCCAACATTCCTTACCATGACTCTGCCCTGGAATCCTCCCTGATTTTGACATGGTCATTAACACTTAAGTGCAGCTGGTACCACAGGGGATTCTCACAGAGGGAAAATGTAATATTCCATGAGGAATAAGACAAAAGGCTTCAACTGCACTGAGTAGGATTTATTAACCACCTTTTGAGGGATCAATTTTGATCAGCTGCCCAAAACTAACTTACAAATTGTTCAGAAGTAGTACTTGTTCTGGTGTCCAAGTCCTTGTCTAACTACCCTCTTCCTTTTCTGTTCTCACAGTAGGTTTCAGCTGATTTAGAAAGATTTGCCTGTAATGGGATGAATGGTGGTAGTATCCCTGAAAATGGTAGACGCTTTTTTCTCTTGTAAAGAAATTCCAGCCATGAGTAAAATCTACCCATGGGGTTCCAAATGTTAGTTTATGAAAAATGTATGATTTCTTGCTGTCCAGTGCTATAAAGATGGTCATGTACTTGCTGTCATATAATAAAAATGAAAGAGATAGTGAATATCTTGATTAGTTTGAGTCTGTCCAAAGTCTGTCATTCTTTGCTGGAAAATCCTCATTTATTTAAAAAAAAAAAACAGA
Organism: Peucedramus taeniatus; assembly: GCA_013400575.1. Classification (NCBI taxonomy): domain Eukaryota; kingdom Metazoa; phylum Chordata; class Aves; order Passeriformes; family Fringillidae; genus Peucedramus; species Peucedramus taeniatus. The sequence goes on along the minus strand of WBNO01001352.1, from coordinate 13,212 downwards.
GCAAAACAAAAGCCAGAAAAAAAAAAAAAAAGCAAAAAACACCACCAAAACCACAGGGAGTGTGACTTCTTAAATATTTTTATTAAATGAGAAAATTTAGTTGCACTTACGCAATGCACATTCCAGTTGATAAACATATGTGCAAGATTGTTACTCTAGATACAGTAGAAAAATGAAGACTCAGACTTCATGTCTTTCTCAGAAAACTGTGTAATGATAGACTGTCACGTAACAGCCATGTCCTACTTTGAAAGGGCACAAAGAAACCTGAGTTTGACCTGCTAGAAAATAATTGCTCTCTTTTTTCATGTGTGTGTGATCTCATTCAGTGTTTTAATTATCATTGCAGGTTTTGAGCAAAATAATACATCTAAAGGAAGAACTACTGTAAAATCCTCAGGGAAAAATGAGAAAAACCGATTTCCCAGAGCTGCTACATCACGAACAGAAAGAATATGGCCAGGTGGTGTCATTCCATATGTAATAGGTGGAAATTTCACTGGTAAGCTTGGTGCTTTGCATGAAAAGAGGAGGTATATTTTTTTTTAATTGCCTTCCTTTTTTTTTTAAAATTTTTAAAAGTGAAATCATGCTATGGAAGTCAGTAGAAGGATTTCGGTTGGAACAGGCCTGAAGTACATCTGGTTTGAGAATACTAGTCATACTTAATTGTTTTCAAAGGCAAACTATGTAATAAAAAATGTATAACAGCATTTTAGAGGGAAAGATCTATTTCTTTACCTAATATTTCCTGTTGCACATTTGTTTCCATGAGCCTAAATAATGAAATGTCAAGGATTTTTTTAAATACAGTATATTTTGCACAAGAATATCTTTGATTTAACTGGTGTGACACATATTCTTCTAAGCTGATTTCACTTAACAAACTTACTCAAATGTGTTTTGTCATTCCTCAGTTTGGTTTTCAGATGGGTACACACAGACATTGTATCTGACAAAAAATTTTATATAAATATATAAAAATTTTATATATTTATATTTAATTATATATATTTATAGACATATATATTTTATATATAAAATTCTTATCAGAAATATTTTAAAAAAGTTAAAACATTTGTTATCCTTGAAAAATGTAAATGGATTAATATTAATGTGGTTGTAAGGGAATTTAAAACAAAAATGGAGCAAGGAAACCAAACAGATTAGGGAAAATATATTAAATAACATCTTATTTATTGTGCATGATAATACAGGGAACCAAAAGTAATATGCAAATGCTCACACATTGTATATGGAGAAACCAGAGTCATTCCTTTCAAACTGATAGCTACAGTCAGGCTTTCATTTTGGATATTTACATAGTACTGTGCCAAATGTGACCTTTGCTTTAGGATTACTGTCTTCTGAAATAATCGTAGTAAACTGAATGAAAGCACCATATTAAAGATCTTGCCTTTTTCATAAGGAAAGATAAATTCTAAAGCTTAGAAAAAATGCTTAAAGATAAAAGAAAAGGGCCAGATGGGATGGAATAACCTTTATGTTTTAGAATCGGATGTGATTTGAACTTGTTATTTTTACAAACTTTCAGGTTTTCTTGTCTGTAAGCTTAAAAAGATTAGGTTTTTTGTTTGTTTAATTCTCCTAGGTTTTAACCTGCAAGGTGAGTGTATTCCTGCTAGCACATTCTTGCCAAATAATACTCTGCTTTGTGGATTCTCTACTCAGAAGTATTATAGATATATTCTCACATGTTGCATCAATGTCAGTAAGCTTTGTCTTTTGTCACACAATGAAATTACATTACCCTGCTCTCTGAAGTTGTGTTCTGTGCTGAGAGTTGGCCCAGATGCTTCTGCATCTAGGGGATATGTAGTTCTGACCTTTTCTGGATGCATTTCTCATTTTTAAATCAAATACCTAGCTGTGCCTCTACCAATTTCTGAATTTCCCACTTTTGGCGGATCATTTGTTTTCTGAGAGGTTGTGATGCAAAGAAGGGGAGACTGGTCCCTTTTCACAATAGCACAACAGCCTTATTTTAATAAAATGTTTTTACCAGTATGCCTATTTACATGGCTTAGATTAAACTGGTGTCCAGACTTGAAGGCTGTAGGATTTAAAAAATTTTTTTCTCTTTCTACTAGATAGATAGCTGCGATGTAAAGTCAATTTTGCTTGTTCTTTTTCTTTCTGTGGTTTTTTTTTCTCCCTCAATGTGGTTCACTTGATAGTTTCATCTGGGAAATTGCTTAGTGAATGTTGTGCTGATGCAGGCACATAAGCAATGCTGTATTTCTTCTGCTGTCTTCCTCTGGTGCAACACAGTTGTGATCTTTACTGCAGGTTTTATATTTACTGGGGTGTGTCAGGCAGTGTTAGCCCCCTTGCAGGCATGTCTGTTCTGACAAACTGATGGCCTGAGTATCCCTTTAGCCGGAATCTTGCCGTACATGGGACTGCTGGGACACACAGGGCTGCACGATTCACTGACTTCTTCCAGGCCTATATTCCTAGTATATTGGTTGTTAGGAGGAAGGTGCAGTTAGGAGAATCCCGTGCTTTCATCTGCTGCAATTGCTGTTGCAGGCACGCAGCGGGCCATGTTCAAGCAGGCCATGCGGCACTGGGAGAAGTACACCTGCGTCACCTTCATCGAGCGCAGCGACGAGGAGAGCTACATTGTCTTCACCTACAGACCCTGTGGGTAAGTGTGCACCTGTGGGAACACACAGTCCTGCTCTCAGCCTTTGGCTCCCAGCCACGTCTGTCAGCTTTGCACCCATAAGGGAATATATACTTTACAGGAAAATCAATAATTACTGCATTTAAATGATGCATGTATTCTGCCTGGTTCTAAGTTCATTGAAACAGGTATGTGTGGTAACTTTGTAAAGCTGCACCTCTTTGGTCTATTTCTAGATAAAATTATCTTAATATATATACATATAGATATTACTTATTTTTTGCTTTCTGTCATGCTTCCAATATTCATGTGTTGTTCTATAGATATTTCAGGTTTATCATTTGTTTATTCTTAGCTTTCTCCATGTCACATATTTACTGCTGAATTAAATACGGACATCTACCCCACATCCCTTTTCCAGCTAAAGGGAAAAGTTTGTTGTTTGTTGTAATTTTAATTCTCATATTGCTAGACTATCCTTGCCCAGATTTGTTTAATCACCAAATTTATGACCATTTTGCAGATTTTTTCTTCTGGGTCACTGATGTGTAAAAGTGAATGGAACAGATTTTATTACTCCGGAGTGCAGCTTTCCATTAGTCACCATGTTTCATCTCCAATATTACTGCTCACAAATGCCTCTGTCAGCTCTATTTGCTATCTATTCCACTCAGAATTCTTAATTTTATATCATGCTCAGTGAACTTCCTGAGTGCACCATGATCATCTCCCAAGAAGAGCACACACTGCCTGTGGAAATTCTGTACTTCTGACAGTCACCTCCTGTTTGAGTTGTAGGCTCTGCAGTGAACAGCTCTCCATCTTACTGACTTCCTGATCATTGAGCCCTTTGCTTGTCTACTTTTGAATCATAATAGGACAGCGTAGTGAAAAAAAGTTTTGGGACCTCCTTGCATTGTAGAAATGATCCTGGATGTATTTAATTTATAGCCTCTAAAATTACATATAGAATTATCTGTTTAAAGCACCCATTCTATTCTTCTTAAGGCATAGGACAACATAAACATAAAACCTATTCCTAGGCTACTTTAGAAAAGTATAATAAAAGCATTGCCTTTGCCCCTGAAAGTTTCTGAGCCTCAGATGCTTGCAGCAGGGGAGCTTATTCTATGGCTTCCTGTCATGTTCTTGTGCCACTGTAGGTTTGTTGTAGACCCCCCTTAGAAACAGTGCCAAATGAAATGGACTTCTGTTCTGAGCCAGCATGGGTATTATTTTAGTTAACACAACCCCTGAGATAGGATTCACCCATTAAGTAAGATTCAGGGATACTGACACACAGCTGGAAGAAAAATGGAAAGCAGAGAATAATCATGATGGTTCTCTTGCACTCACAGAGGCAGAAAGCAATTTAAACAGAAGAGTGTGAAAGATATAGGTGTTTTCAGGCACTTATGAAAGAGATTTATGGGGGTATCTGCCAAATGTAAATTCTACAACTTCAAAATACCCAAAGCCAAATGACAAAAAAATCTCTTCAGCCAAAGAACTGTTCCTTAGGCTGCTTGATATTTCATGAGATCAAATCACTTCAGGGGATGGCTGGATTATAACCACCTTTAACCAGAAGGTTGGAATATATTGTGTCCACCTCCAAAGTCTATATTACTCTTTGTCATTAATGTTGTTTTATAGAAGGGTACTTTGCAAAATACAAATAAGTTACCAAGGCTGTAACAAGTTTAAAATAAAACCAAAGAAGAGTGTGGCTATGAAAAGTCCATCATTGATGAAATAAAGTCAGGCCACACAGAAGGGACAGCTGAACAATTTTTCTGGGGGCTCACAAGTCGTTTCAGGAAGACCCAGATAAATAGGGACATGCATTCTCTGGGTGAGCAGGAACTGTGCACTACCCACCAGCATCCAGTGCTGACGCAGGATTTTCCACGGAAAGAGCCCAGACTGAAGTGACACCAAACCAACTGCAAACACTTTCTGCTGCATGGCCAGTCAGCATTGAAACTGATCTTCAGTTCTTTCCCATGGCATCCTGCTGTGTTGGTTTGTTAGCACATTGTGTCACTATTGTTTGTACTACCATGGCAGCTAACATTCACAGATGGCGGAGACTTTATTGTACTTAGCACTGTTGAAATTAAAAGCTAAATGATAAACCCTGCCCCTAAGAGCACACAGTCAAAACATAACACATTAACTGAAACAAAGTGGATAGTCATATATGTGGAAATTCAGGTGGCAGTATCTACAAAAGTCTCATATGACAGCATTAGCACACTAGCAAGTGAAGTGTTACTGAGCCTTTGTAAACAATAAGGATATTTTGGAGTGTAATGCATCACATCTTTAAACAGTTCATGGGAAGATCATCCCAGAAAGGCAGTGATTAAAAAAGCATATTTGAAATATAGCAGCTGGTTATAAGAGATACACGACTTTCTTAAAGTTGAGAGGTTCCGTATCAACAAGGAATGAGAGATAAGTTTTGATTTTCATAGACTCATAGGACTGCAAGGGATCTCAGAAACATGTCTAATGTATTCTTAAGACAGAAACAGTTATTCCTAAATCCTTGCTGATATATGCTTATCTAACTTGGTTCTAACAACCTGCAGAAATGAATATTTCACAGCCTTCTAGGAATTGTATTGCTCCAGCATCCTTAATATAAGAATTGTAGGAAGTTTGGGTAGTATTTTTTGTCATAGCTAAACCAGGTATTTCTTATTGCAATTAAAGGACATTAACTTTTTTCCCTATGGTCACAGAAAAGAAATTCCTTTTACTTTTTGAGGAAATCTGTTGTATAGTTCGATACTGTTATTAAATCCCCCCTCCTTTCTATATTCTTGTGGACTAGAAGATACCTAATTCATTTAATCTTTCCTGTAAACAGTGTTTTCTAGGCCTTTAATCACACTGCTCTTTGAGATTCTTTTCAGCTAACCCACATCATTCTAGAAATTGATAGCCCCAAAACTAGGGCATATTTGTCCACATGAGTCATCACTTCTGCTGAGCCAGTGCAAGAGCTAATTCATAGAACTTGTAGCCTCTCCTTCCTCTTAGGTACATAAGCACAGTGCCTCCCTGTTTCTCAACAGCTGCCATGTTCAACACATAGTTGGTTGGGATGTTATTCCAAAAAAGAGCCAGAGCTCTTTGTGCAACAGACACCCCATTGTTGGTTTCAGTCTTTACCAGGTTTTGCACATCTTAAGATGTCAAGTAATTCCATATTTCCCTTTCCAGATCTCTTGTATAATCTCTTAAAGTTACTTGTCTTCATGGCATTTAGCAGTGTTTTCTATGACTGCAAGCTTAAAAGGTGTCTTCTCTGTCTCACTTTATGTAATATTTCAACCAGCTTTATATCCCCTTTGATATCAACTTCTCTAGTTTGCTTATGGACGGTTTGGAAGAATATCAAAAGCTCTACAGTTGCATCCCTCCTTCCCATGAGAATAATTTAATCTGCTGAAGTTGTGAACGATGATTATTTTTCATCATGTCTAGTTTATTTGACCTGAGTTTGATAACAGTTAATTATCAAAATATGGTTTAATAATATAGCTGAATCACTAACTCACTACTTTGAAATTTTCTAATTAGTAATAGTCATTTGTTGCCATAAACTGCAGATGTGAAAATAAGAATATAGTATTAAGATACTATTGTTTGTGATTCTACTATCAAGCAGTGTACACTGGCATTAATATCAATTACAGCAAGGATTTATGCCTTGTTGATTAAGGCAAATAAAACTCTAATGGGTAACAGATTTGAAACACTCCTTGCTCACTACTGCTTTTCTATCCTTATGTTTCTTCCTATCAAATTGGAAGGGCCCAAAGACTCAGTCAGTATACTTTTCTGTATGCAAAGCCAAAAAAGGGTCAGCATGTTAGCATGGCATCTAGTGACTGTGTGTTAATAAATATTATTAAGTACAAGATCAAGCTTCTTTCTACATCGTAGAGCTAAAAAGAAAGGGACAACTATTTATATTGTTCTGGTAGCTCGGCAGGCCTTTGATCCTAATATGTTCTCAATTAGAAGACTTAATTTTTATGATAAAATTTAGATGACTTATTGCAATTGCTGCTGTATCCCCTTGTCTAAGTATTTGACAGATCCATTTGAGATACAGGAAAATCAAATCTCTTTCATATACTTCTCTAAACAGTGTAGAGTGAACAGATGAATATTTTAACCTCTTTGAACTTGCCAGTGTATTAAAAAGGCATTGCAGGCAAGTTCTTAAAGTTGATGAAACAGGTAAATTCATTGTTTGAGGTGCACCTTTGTTGCATACTTCAGCTAAAGAACATGTTATAAAAGGTGCTCAATCACTCTTACAAAATGAGAAGAAACCAGAGTTGTGCTAAATAATCTGTGCGTGGGGGAGGGCTGACTCATGCTCTCAGGAGTTAAATAACCCTGGCAGCTGGCACAGCTTCCCTGCTGGCTGTGGTTGTCTCCTGTGTGCAGGAGGGGTGTGATCAAGGCACAGGTTGCTGCAGTCTAGAGCACAGTGGCTGACACAAACTGGGTGAGGGGTGATTTATATAAATACACTGGGATAGGCAGCTGCTAGCTGAGGAATGCTGGTTGTAGTATTGGGATGGACATCTCCACTGATAGATTAAGAAGCAGGAGACACTTCTGCCATCACAGCAAGTCCTCTTAGGGCAGTGAGTAAGGATATTCAGTAACCACAACTGTATCTCGATCCCTGACAAAAGGCAAATTCATCAAGCCAGGTCATAGCCAATATCTCCTTTGTGTAGATGGAGTTATATCTGTGATTGAAAGATATACACCAAGAAAAACACTCTGCTTCCTGAGAATCTGTTTGGAAATTTTGTGAACCTCTTTTTCTTGCTTTGTGTAACATAAAGGTGATCATACAGGATCCTAGTATGCTTATGAAATTCATTCACACCTTCATACAGTCAATGCCATGGCAAGCTGATGTCATGGTCTATGATGATTTTTACATCGTCACATTTTCAAGGGTGCAGCTTTTTTAAAAAAGGACAACATTGACCCTACCTGATTCTCTCTTCCTTTGTATCAAGAGTATTTTTGAGAGTAGTGTTAGAGAGTAGAAATAGTATTACTTAAAAGAATGAGCATATTGGTCCGTTCATTTCACTTTGTCATTTGTTTCTCATTGCTCAGTATCATTGATCAGCTAGACTGATTAAACGGAATTAGAGATTCATAAATAGTTACTGTCTCCAAATGCTGTCTGGTACAATAAAGATTAAAGAGATGAGCTTTAAAACCTGCCAGTTGATTCAATTTAAGGGTTGTGACAAGTGCTCATACTGCACAGAGATCTTGTTTTTTTGTCAAACACCCCTGGGGTCAAACCCATAATATTACAAACTAATTTACTTCATAGATTTTTTAATTTTAGTTTTCCTTATTCTTTGTCTCTGTGCAATTGTTGAAGTAAATTGTTGTAGCTTAATTGGATGTATCTGGTGTGCTTGACAAGACATTCAACCTAACAAATCCTAATGACCCTCTGTAAGTGTGAACTGCTGCTGTTATTTTAAGACCTGGTGTTAATTCTATTTTCCTTGGCATGTAAAGAAACACTCAATAAATGTCTTTATATTTTCTCGATAGTACTTGAAATCTGTCAAGTAACCAGTGTAAGGGAGCTCTCACCCTCTGGGTGCTAACTTTTTAGGAGCAGGTTAACATTAAAAATAATCCCCAGTATGTTGGGGTTTAGATATACAGTGTTAGACAACCTAGAGGAATATTATGTAAAAGACTGCAATTAATTTTTTTCTTCTGAAAAAAAAGCCATTTTAAAATCTGTCAGATGAGGTGCCCTCAGTCATTAAACACATTTGAGAATGCTCAACCTTTCTTTTTGATTGCTGTAAGAGTAAAATGTCAAATTATTTTGTCAGACACCTAAAATCTATCTGATTTGTGAAATACCACTAAAAGCTTTCAGGGGTGATCTAAAACACAGCCTTAAAAAGTTAGACTCCCATTTGGTCCAAAAGAAGTAAGAAAGACAGGAAGAGAAACTGTAGTTAAAATCTTGTTTTATTATTTTGCTCTTGTTATCAATAGTGTCAATAAAAGCAAAGCAGGAGATGTCACAGAAGGTACTATTTAGAATAATTTTTTTTCAGTTTTTCCTTTATATCTGTTAATATCCAAAGTATTACTGTGAAAAAAACTATATTGAATATATAGAAAAAAATTTAGGTCACCAAATATGTCTTTTCTAGCTGGAGCATGTAATGTATATGAAGTCAATAAAAGAGGCATGTTAAAACTATTAAAAATGTGTTAAATAGTCTACAACTTTAGGTCTCAATAACCTGTTGACTTGTTTTAAGCCATAAATAATCATTAATGTTTTTTAGTTCTGCATTGCACTTTTTCTCTGTAGAGTTTGCACATAGTGGCAAACATGAAGACTCTGCAGAAATGTTTAAACTGTTTTAAACAAGAGGATTCTTTCTGCTTTTTCACAATTATATGTGCTTATCCTAACTTTATTCTCATCAATCCCTTGCTCTGCCATCGTGTATTGTATTAAGATCATAAAGGTTTTTAACTACAAATTACATCCCAGGATTTAAACAAATGTGTTTAAATGTGTTGAGTCTTCAAGGTGATTTTTCAGGATTAGAGGTGAATCAAAAACTAAATAGGTTAAAATTCGTTGCATGGTTGGGCTTGAAGGGTTGTGGTAAATGGATGGGACTCAAGCTGTGACTGAAAGCACAGTATCACAGGGGCTTATCCTGCAACCTGTAGTTTTTAACATTTCTATCAATGACCCACAAAGAGATGATGGTGCGTGCTGCCATCAGAGCATTGCTTATTTTTATTCTTTTGCTGAAAACAAGTTCCTGTGTCATTCTATAGAAGGACTGAATAGACTGTCATGACAATGAGAATTCTGTTGATCAAAGCTGGCATCTCTTAAGACCTTGAATAATATTAAAAAAATCCCACTCATATGCATTTTGAATAATCAACTGTTCTTGTAGAAGATCTAGAATTTGTGAAACATATGAATCTATATTGTGCATTTATCTGTTGAATCTTTATATACTATTTTCTCAAGTTTTAACTGAATTTACTATGTGATTTGTAGACATATGTATGAAAAATTTTATCTGTGTTTGTATTTCAATTACAGGTGCTGTTCTTATGTGGGTAGAAGGGGAAATGGTCCTCAGGCTATATCTATTGGCAAGAACTGTGATAAATTTGGCATAGTTGTCCATGAGTTGGGTCATGTGATAGGTTTTTGGCATGAACATACACGACCAGACCGTGATGACCATGTCACCATCATTAGAGAAAACATCCAACCTGGTGAGATATTCTGATAAGTATTTTGGAAAGAAAAACTCATTTGTTTTCGGTTTTTACTTCATCTGCTCAACTCTATTGGAACAGAGGTCTGAATAGCTGAAATAGCATTTGTACCTGCTATTCTTCTTGCCTTGACTGATCTCAAATTGATTAACAAATAAAATACTGAAATTATAGCATAATGTTTTTTAAAGGTCTGGCCAAGTAGCAAGTAATTAAAATAGAGGGCTAGAAGGAGCAAAATAACATGCTCAAAAGCTTTGAAGAAGCCACTGCTCTTAAGGCTCTTTAAAAGTCATATTTCTGTGCTTGAGGAAGGGCATTTCTCTTGAAGGCTTTAGTGAATGATGAGTACAAATATATCTGTAGATGCTCAAGAGGCTTTGACCTGGGAGGTAAGGTGAAGGACTTTCAATTTGTGGCAGACAGGCACAGGTCCTGCAGTTTACACTTTATTCACCTTGCTCTGTACAGAACATGCAGCTTTAGTCAGTGACCTTGGTGTTGTTGAGACAAAGCATCTGAGGAACTTGAGAACTTTAAACTGTGACTGTCAGCTCTTTGCTGCCCTAGTGTTTGTGCCCTTGCTTGTGTTGGGTAGGCAAGATGGAAGGGAAGTAGGCGTGTTTAATTTGCAATGTTCATAGATGTGTATGGTCTTTGTGACACACTGATTTTGACTTACAGGTATTCTATGCTCAAAAAAGGTGAAATCAGGAATTGTCCAGTGATAGCTTGGAGTATTTCTGTTTCTTTAGAAAATATTTTAATATATTTGAGAAACGATTAATCTTTGCCACTTCATCTACGACTTGGAAGGAGATTGGCAGCTGATACACACTCCCTTAAGTCTGTAAAGTCCTGAAAGAGCATGAATGTTTGAGCCTTCTTTCTTGTCTTACTGTGTTATTGACTTGTACAGATGCTGTAAGAGCTCCCCCCCTTTTCTTCTACTATGATGAGAAAATCAGCTGGAGTCCCATCCTCAGCAACCTGCTCTCCCTTTCACTTGTCTCTCTGGTTTCTGACTGAAACTACTTCTTGTGCTGTGGCATGAGCTTGAGGATCACTAAATGGGATCAGGAAGCCATGACTACTGACACATTTGGTTTTTGTTTTGTTATGCAGCTTATGTTTGTTAAAATGTTGATGTCACTGCAGGGTTTTTTGCAAGACTCCAGTGGGAATATGAACTGGAGTAAGGGGTGCTTTGTATTGCTGATGTGCTGATTAGGTCTCAGAACTTCGGGTATGGAATTATGAACTAAGTACAATTCCTTTATTCCTGTTCTTGTCTTGTTAATTTGCAACAGCTGGATCTTGAAAATGTGACTTTGTAGTGTCTGTATTACATGAAACTTTACAGAGAAAGCTTCAGAATTTGCTGAAGCCAAGTCTCCAGTTTCTAGAAGTTTAGTGTTGTATTTAGTATCCAGTTAGACTCTTAGTATCCAGTCTAATGAGTGAGGAAGGCTCTTCTGCAGTCTTTGCTGTCAAAATGATTTCTTTTAGGAACTAAGAATCAAACCAGAAATTTGTATGGACTGTACATGAAGCACATCATGATGTGTGGGACCTTTATGTGTTAGCTGCATGAAACTAGTCTTTCTAAATCCAAATATACAAATTAGATGAGTGTTTCAGAAGATGTCTGCCTGATCAGTTAAGAGGGCAGAATAAAGTCACACACTTTCTCCCAAATTGCAAAGATTTATGAATGTCAGTGAGTAATTAGGTTAGGATCTTTGCTGGTTTTCTTTTTGTGTTTGGTTTTTTATCTTTACAGAAAAAGATATTAAGGAATCTATAATTATCAATCATTTGTAGGTCAGGAATATAACTTTCTGAAGATGGAGCCTGGAGAGGTGAACTCCCTGGGGGAACCATACGACTTTGACAGCATTATGCACTATGCCAGGAACACCTTCTCAAGGTTGGAGTCTCAGGTTATACCTTTTGACTTTTAATTCTATTCCTGTCTGTGAATGCTAAGAGCTATGCTTTTTGAAGTATTTTTAAATCCCTTAAAATGTCCCTTGCGACATAATATTCCTACAGCAGTCAAAGCACAGCTTGTTTATTTTAAGTCAAAATAATTTAATTATATTTGAAAATGCATTTCTTTTCTGTTCAGTTTCAAAGCAGCCTTTTGATCTTGCTTCAGTTCTTTAGATTTTCAGACAAGATAAACTGGAAACATCATTTTATATGATACTCACTTTCTTTTTGTGTCCACAAAAATTTGAATTTAGAAAAATCAAATGAGTGAAATGGCTAGGAATGTTATGTGTAACATGATCTGTTCTCTAAAGGAAAAATAACTCTCCTTTGATGCATAGAGTTTTGTAACTATGGATTATGAGGTAGAGCACAGGTTATTTGGACATCTATCACACAAGCCACAGCCTTTGGTAAGGACTGCAGTCAAGCATTTATAACAGAGGCTGCAGCCTTCTCTCCGTTATTTGTACAGATTGTTACTGTCATCAAAACCTTACAGTAAAGACTTCTGCTGTTTTTGCTCTGTCCTGTTGCAGGCTGATCCTTTCTCAGCTCCTTAGTAACTCAGTGGGGTTCTCTCTAAAAGGGTGCAGGGTTGTGGGGAGCTGTACAATGAGCTGGTCCCATAGGTCAGCCCTGTTCTGGAGAGGTAGTGAAGGGGGCATTCATCCAGTCTCCTATTACATTTCATCAGCAAATTATTCTCCAAAAATACCAGAGTAATGTAAAATTAAAAGAAAACTCCCAAAAACACCCAACAAAAAGTTTTAGTTTGGAAAGTTATGTGCTTGGGTGGTTTTTTTGTTTTTGTTGTTTGGTTGGTTTGTGGGGTGGGGGGGGGTTCTGTTTTTCTTTTTATTTTTCCAATTCATGCATTCTAAGGCAAAAATACTAGACAATCTGACACTTTGAAACAAAACTGAGGGCCACTAAAACCTCGCCAGCCTTTGCAAATTTGTTTGGCTTGGTCTCTGAATATAAATTCTATTATTATATAAAAATCCAACCAAAGGCTCTATTACTCAGCATTCACATAATTCACCCCTGGAAGAGCATGGGAGTGAGCCACATGAGGTAGCTATTAGTCACATTGCTTAATCCAGTTACACATACCATTACCTTAAGGAAGAGATTATAAGAACCTGTATGAAATAGAATAATTGAACAAGACAGAACCCCCCCCCCACACACACACAAGTCCTAGGGCAATGACA
>WBNO01001351.1:282690-312150 GCA_013400575.1 Peucedramus taeniatus | reverse complement strand
CAGGATTTTCTGAAGAGTATTTTGTGCTGAAGTTAAAATGTCATTTGGATGATTGTAATGGGGTTTTAAGTTCCTGCCAACATNTTCCAAGAAAAAATGGCAAAAAAAAGTAAAACTGCACTGGCACTAGAGCTCTATTTTAAGTTGAGGGTAAGGAGTATTTCATAGTAGTGTGTTGATAAGGCCTTGCTCTGTGGTGGAGTTTCCTTGGGAAACAAGCAGGGTGTAGCTCTGCATGGGAATGCAGACATGAGCATATTTACCAAACAACTTGGAGCCATGCCTTTTATCTTGTCCCCTACAGAGTAGTTTGGAAATCAGAAGGACATAGAAATAGCTCTTTGAAATTAAAGAAAACGAAAAGAAGAATCAGTGTAACAGTTCTAACAGAGACATTTGCCTGATATGAAGTTAATGATATATGTGTGTTTGTACAAATGTTCTCACAGAGGCAAAGGCTGGGAAAAAAATCCAGGAAACTGCATCTTGAAAATCAGTTTCCAGACTCAGAGCAGGCTCATTTAGGTTATGCATCTAAAATGTCCCTTTCTGTGCTTGTAAAGGCCAGCCACAATGAGCCTGAATTTTACTGCTCTACTGGTCTGGCACAATGCAGACTATGGAAGAACTGATGATCAGGGTTGTCCTGCTTTCAGCTGGAATAGGGTTAGTTATCCTCTTAGTAGACAGTTCAGGGCTGTGTTTTGGATCCAGTATGAGAATAAAGTGTGTAACACACTGATGTTTTAGTTGTTGGTAAACAACTATGAAAAGAAAAATTTTCAAGGTATATGTCAAAACAAGAAGGGAATCTTTCAAAGTTCCTAAAAGTGAAAGCTGTTATTCAGATAAAATAATTATGTCAGAGTAGAGAATTACAAAGCAACTTTAAGTTTTCAGAGAGAATGACAACAACAAAAGAAGAATTATCAAAAAAACAGTATGCTTTAACATACCATATTGAGCACATTCATATGCTACCTGGGCACCAGCAGCATCCGTAACTGCTTTGAAGACCCCTTAAATCACACAAGAAAAGCACACACATTTGTTAAATCTCCTCAATATCTCTACTCAAAACTCTACCCAACTTCTGTACTCTACACATACCCTGAATTCCTGTATAGCAAGATACCACAAAGTTCAAAACCGTACAGTTTCCCTAAGTACTGTCCATGACACACAGCTTTGGCTGCAGAGAAAACGTTTCCTTCACTGCTGGTAAGAAGTCATTAAGAACAACTCCTATTTCATTGTTTCACTCATCAAACCCATATGCTCCTCACCAAACTCTCCAATGGCTTTGAACTACATCATTTAGTATCTTGCATGCTTATAATTCACTGTCAAAATTCTCTGCTTCTTATAGGGCAATTTACTTAACCAGAGCTTTGTCTTACAGTGAAACATTTTAGCATAAGAGCATTTTTTCAGAATTATACTTAATCTAAAAATTCCATTTAAACACTTTCGGTTTTAAGCAAGAAAAATATGGTCAGATGCCTTCTGTTTGAAAATGAAATCAAATATTCACGATGTGTAAAAAAACCCGTTTAAGATCTCTTTCCTGGCTAACCACAACTCTTTATCTCTCATCTGAAAAATGCTTCATAAAAGATTCCCTTGTGTCAAAACACAATTCTTTCCTGTATCCCCATCTGAAAACTAGCCCAGATTTATTGCTAAGGACTACAGATTCAATGTAATACCTGTTTTGGCATCAAATGATGAATTTGCTATGTTTACAATAACCTCTGTATCTTCCTTGGTAATATCTCCGCTAAGTACTTGGAGTGTGATGGAACCAATCTTCATTTCATGAACTCCCAGTAGTTCAGCAGAAACAGGCTTAATGAAACCTGCACAGGAAAGAAAAACACATTAAATAATTTCTCCTTTAGTTTGGAGTATTATTCTCTTCCACTGATTGAAACTTCTACTTATCCTTTTAAGGAATATGCTCTAGATCAGTTTGATGGATGTAGAGTGTCTCTGTTTTTCTCTTTATTCCATTTCTGAAAGCTGAGAGGCACAGTATTCTTCCTGTTTGTGCTGTCAAAGTGAAACATTTCTATTCCTGTAAATTTATGCAATATGAATTCAAAAAATGGCTTCAGGGTTTATTTTTTTAAGCTCTGTAACAGAGTTTCCTGAATTAATTATTTCAAGAAATGGAGCATCCAGCTTAAATGTTGCCAGTAATGGAGATCAGATCACATCCCTTTTGTAAGTTATTTCATATTTACCTTCTTGGATACAAAACTATTCCTTTCTTCTAGTCTAAACTTATCTAACCTAACTTATATTTTATCTGCCCACTCTTACTTAATCTCTCTGATACTCAGCAGCTGAGGAGGAAGAGCTTTATATCCTTACAGGTGAGCCTCTGCCCTTGATGCAGTACACTCACATTTTGGCTATTGTGTCCACTACTGTCAATTAATAAAATGAAAGGAAATTATCCATTCTGTATAGGAGATTAAAGCTACAGAAATACATGGTATTTATAGCTTGTTTGGTCAAGTGATTGTAAGTTCTTATATCCTTTGAGCAGGACAAACTACTGTGTCTCCTATCAGAACACCCTTTTTGATTTGATAAGACTGGCCTCACTAAGAGTTCAGCATCCCCTCAACAAAAGAAATTCCTCCCTAAGAATTTTACAAATGACACTTAAGAATGCAAGTCCATTACAAGGACAAAAAAAAGCCCTGTGCCCTGATGATATTTGTTTCCTGAGACACATAAAATCACTTAACAGTATTTACATTCTGTCCCACCCCTACACAACTTACTTGGCTGTGCTGCTGCGGCATTGCAACTTTCATCTGCCCTAAGTTCTAGTTCAGTGGTAAAAGCCTAAGAAGAGAAAAAAAGTACCCAAGATAGTATTTCACAGTATGTACACTGAATGTTTCTGTAATTAACATTAACAGTCATGCAGCTCTTGCTGAGGCACCTCACACATTTTATAGTCATATTTAATGTTAATAACAGAGGAAGACCCAGTGTGGACAGTGT
The DNA here is from genome assembly GCA_013400575.1 of Peucedramus taeniatus. Taxonomy (NCBI): domain Eukaryota; kingdom Metazoa; phylum Chordata; class Aves; order Passeriformes; family Fringillidae; genus Peucedramus; species Peucedramus taeniatus. The sequence goes on along the minus strand of WBNO01001351.1, from coordinate 309,129 downwards.
GGTAAGAGATAGCTCTGCATTGCTAGACCTCCTCTGGTAAAAGATGAGGGAGCATCTATAGGCTTTTACAGTGCCAAAAGCAAGGCCAATTTTGTCTGCAGCTTCTGCTTGCTGAGAGTTTGTATTTCAGAGATACTGGAAAGACATCCCATTGTCACTGGCCCACAGCAGTAAGAAAGTGCCAAATTATTCCCTTAGAAAGCAGTATAAGTAAAAAAAAGATTATTAAAGTGTAACTAGAGCAGTATGTTACAAAGACAGATTTGTCCTGAGAAGAACTACCTGAATGTTATCAATATCTTGTGGATTCAAGAGAAAATGAACTTCCTGGAGATTCTTCTGAGTGTGACTGCTACTGAACTTGAATACCACATCAAACATTAACTTAGAAACAATGATTTTAGGAAATCCAAATCCTCCAGTCCCAATAGCTGGGAAAGTGATAGATTTCAGTCCAAGTTCTTCAGTTTTCTTCAAGCAGAAATTGATTGCATCTTCTAGGACCTGTAAAACACAGCAAAGGCACTTTTTTTTTTTTTTCCTAAAGGCATAATTTAATATTAGTTCCAAAGAAACTGGTATGATATGCAGCTCTGAGGGCATCAAGGCATCTTTAAGGCCACTCCAATGGAAGAAAATGGAGTCAAGTAATCTAAATCACCTACATTTAAACATGAAATTTCAGGACAGATCCCAAATAAATATGTAGCTAGGGTGGATGGGGGGGTTAGTAATTAAAATATACCTTCTCTGTCTGTCCTCCACCCCACTTGGGTAGTATGACATGAAAGATGGACTTGCAGGCCATAGCACCTCCGCTGGTGCAGAGCACACTCCCAGGAGCAGCAACCTGACTTTGTTTCTTGGTGTCAAACTCAACTTTGAGAGCTGGCCCAGCTCTTTCCAGCATGGCTTTGCAAAGAGGCCCCTCACCAAACAGCAGATCTGCGCCAACGCTGTTGACAACAACGTCCGTCTGCAACAAGATTACAATGAAAGTAGCTGCAGCTAGAATTCAAGCGAAAATATGCACCAAGATTAAAAGCCCTACCAATGCAACACACAGCAAAAGAAACAAGATGCCAGTGGATACCCAAAACAGCAGCCCAGATAGGTACCTATTTCCCCTAATATCAACCAAGATAGCTACTTTTACAAAGTACTTTAGTATTTTGTAAAGTATTTTTCCCTTTAGGAAAAAAAAGCAAACTCTTTGACATGTTGGCCTTAGATCTGAAAAACAAACAAGATCTAGCTGGGAATTTAAACATCCTAAAATTCACAGCTGCCCTCTAGAAATGGCTGCAGTGACAGATCTCAACCTACACTCAAGTTTTGCAAGCTTGCATCCTTGTTTAGCTAGCACACAGCTGTTCTTTCCTTATATAACAAGTACTTGTAAAACCTACTGTCTGACCTTTTTCATTTAAATTGAAAGAACTTACCATCAAGTTTGAAAGGAGACAGAAGAGTAAAGACTTACCACAGCTTCCTGAATATTTTTCTTCTCCACTCGGATGCAAAGTCCTTCATTTGTTGTAACCATCTTCAGATTCCCCTTTCTATTCTCCTTCTGGCTTTTTTTCTGCATCCGCCATTTTGGGGAGAATGATTTTGCTGAAAATACTGTTTTTACTGTCTCACTCAGAATCTGAACAATTTCTTCTGAATTACTCACAAGATGGACGTCCTTCAAGTTTCTGTCCTCCGTGAATTCTTGCAAGGTATCCCTGATGGAGGACACAATTGAATCCGCACAGATCTGTGGCGGAAATCCATAAATCCCTCCACTTATAGCAGGCAGAGCTATGGAACGATGATTGTATATATCAGCTAGTTGCAGACATTTTTTCACTGTCTTTTTCAACATCCACATGCACTTTTGTGATTCCTTCTCGTTCCACCTGGGCCCCACAGCGTGAATGACGTTCTTGCAGGGCAGTTTCCCGGCGCGCGTGATCACCGCGCAGCCGGGCTGCAAACTCCCGAGCTTCCTCACCAGCTCATCGCACTCCTCCTGCAGTGCTGGCCCAGCTGCTCTTGACAGTGCATCAGCCAGGCCACCAATGTGTTTTAGTTTTTCATTAGACGCATTCACCACAACATCAACAGGGTAGTCACACAAGTTACCTTTATACACTCCTACCAAAATTCCACCTGGCAGGTTTTTTTCATAGTAGACCTTTCTTTTCATGTTATCACCAGCTTTTCCACCCTTCCGTTCTTCTTCTTTTTCTTCCTTAATCCTAATGAAACAGCTAAATTTCTGCTTTGCTTCTAAAATACATAAATCTTTCCTCTCAGTGAAGAACTCCTTTGCACCCGGTTTATCAATTGGCACATTTTTTGAGTAAAGGGATGAGACAGTTTTTTCAAACATGGTGACTACTTCTGGCACTTCTGCTCTTGGTCCCCTCAGGGAAATACATGGTGTCTTGGTGTCAAAACGTACTGTCACACCTTTCTTCCTCAAGTTTTCACAAACACCAGAATTCTCATTCTCTACAAACTGCACTATCACCTCTGAATTAGTTTGGATTACTTTTTCAATGATTGTGTTTCTATCTACAAAAGCATTAAGTCTCTGATAAACCTCTGTTATAGCCTTAGAAAAGCCAGCAATAATCATTTTATTTTCTTTTCCAACAGACTGCCAAGTGATGACAATTTCCTGGGAAGAATTATGTGTCTTGAGCAAGGAGAGAAGAAGATTGTTCCACTGATCCTTTTTAATGACTTCGCCATCCTCCACGTTGATGCACTTGTATCCTAAACCTGTTTTTATTTGCTTTTCAGCTTCTAGAAGATCTTTGTGAGCATCTCCATATAACAACACAGTATCATCCTGAAGTTCATAAAAAGCATTAATTTTTTCCCTAATGAATAACATATTTGATGTTTTTTTATTATCTACACACTGTAGGTAGTGGAAAACATGGGGATCAATGGTAACTGATGTACATGGCATACTCAATACCTTTTCCAGTAACTCGGCTTTGATTTTATATACTTCTGCAGGTAATCCACACAACTGAACAGTCTTTTTTTTGTCATCATAAAAGAGTTTTAGGCATGGATATTCCTTCTGAATATTCTCTTCTAACCCAGCATTGTGCAGCACAGCATACTTCCCTGGGATAACTGACACAGAAATTTCTATGCTCTGTTTTTCCCTTTCATTTTGCTTCATGCATTCCCTCACTTCTTTCTCTGCACTGTCCACTGCTGCTCTGTTGCCTGCAATCACCACCATGTCCTCAGAAATATCAGTTATGATCAGAGCAGCATCTTTCAACAACTTTTTTTTCACATCTTTCCAACCTGATGAAGTGACTTTACATTTTATAGCTATGTAATGTGCCATGATACGTGAGAACTCAGTGGAAGCATCTTGCTGCCATGTCTTGAGCAACTTAGCCATTGGCTTTTTCTGCTTGCAGAGAGATGGTGATGGGCACAACGTAACTTCTGGGTTTGCACAGTCTGCCTGGGGCCATTTGAGCTCAGAATGGCAAACTGCCATTTCCTGGTTTATGTCTTGGGTCAGATTGGCATGCCTTTGTAAAAACTGCCAAACATATGGGTCTAGTGGCACCCCAATGGGTTCTGGCATCTTGAAAGTTGGTCTTTCTTCTCCATAAAGAGCTGTTCCCAGGGAGTGGTAATATGGATGCACAGAAATCACCTTCTGTTTCAGTAAATGCTGCTTTTTCAAGACCGTGGTTAGATCTAAAAGTCAGTACACAAATGTACAAACAAACATATATCATTAACTTCAAATCAGGCAACTGTCTCTGTTCTTAGAATGATTACATTGATTTTCCCTTTCTTTTTCTTTAATTTCAAAGAGTTGTTTTTATGTCTTTCTGATTTCCAAACTACTCTGTAGGGGACATGATAAAAGCCTTGACTCCAAGTTGTTTGGTAAATATGCTCATGTCTGCATTCCCCTGCAGAGCTACACCCTGCTCATTTCCCAAGGAAACTCCACCACAGAGCAAGGCCTTATCAACACACTACTATGAAATACTCCTTACCCTCAACTTAAAATAGAGCTCTAGTGCCAGTGCAGTTTTACTTTTTTTTGCCATTTTTTCTTGGAAGGGACAAAGCAAATTATAATGTTGGCAGGAACTTAAAATTTCATTACAATGATCCAAATGACATTTTTAACTTCATGTACAAAATACTCTTCAGAAAATCCTGAGAGTCATAAGAAAATCACCTGGCAGATAAACCTTTTTCTCAAAGTAAATTTACTAAGCCAGGAGTCTCCTAACAGGTATTTACCAAAAGTTGCACTGGCACAAAAATTGGACAGTGATTTGAGGAACGCAAGAAATAATAAGATTGTTCTTTAGCTCTTTACTTCCTTGATAATGAAAATATTTAACTTAATTAGCTTGAAATGAGCATATTTGACCTTACTTAGTTTCTGAAAGTTAACTGTGCAAGCTGAAGTCATTGACAGATTCCTCTCTGTCTCTCTACCTGTAAGTACCATTAATTTTATATTGCATATAAAAACCTCTGCAAATGGAGAAAGAGCACCAGTGAGAAAAACCCACGCACAAGGCAGATATTAAAATAAATCTCTGGTAACAAAAAACAAAACAAAGACACAAAAACCCCCCCAATAGATATGGAAGCCCTAGACATGCAGCAGTATTTCTACATCCAGAGCACTTCCTAGGAACAGGACACTGTACACTGACTTCAGCAACAGAAAGCCAGGCTTCTCTTAGTGCCCTTATTTTCAGTAACTTTCTTGCAGGTTATCTGCCTGTGAGTACCTTGGTCAGGCAAAGGACAGAGTTACCTTTGAGGTCACAGAATGTAATGATGGCTGAGTTGTCCTCAGGGAAGAGCTGGACATCTGACACGGGCCCCCCTCCGTTCCGTGCACTCTCAAAGTACACTGTGAGGTAGTCTGTGGAAATGCTCTCTGGTAGGTTTTCAGCCTTGATGCTCTGTGTTGATTCAAGAAGCCAGGCAGTCATTTGGAATTCTCTGACTCTCTTGTGTTGTGAACATTTTTCGACAAATTCCTTAGCATCTGTAAACAGAAGAGCAGTATGAACTGACCATGTTTTCCTGTGTCATTATCAGCCCTGGCTATCACTTCAGGTAGAGAAATGAGCAGAGTCTACTCCCTGTATTTGGAACAAAATTGTCTCTGGTGCCAAAGAACTCAATGTTGTAAAAAAAAGGGGAAAAGCACACAATCATGTTACTCTCTGCTATTCACTACCACTATGTCTCTTTTCCCATCTCATACGTATACTGTCTTCTCTAAAAGAGACTTTATATAATCCCCACACTCAGTGCACCTTAAATTTTTCTTCATCTAATCCAAAATAAGATAGAAACAACAAAACATTCTAATCCAATTTCAATTAATAAAGATGCCACCATTTTCTTTTTTCAGTGTAACATTTGGATCACAGGCACTTTTGTGCAGCTGCATGTAAGACACTTTTCTTGAGACTGCAATCCAGGTGCTTTATTAAAACAGTCTCGATCTCTAATGGGAGAGGAATCAAGCTCTGAAAGCTATTACTCATCATATACATGGAAATTAATAATGGCGTCATCCTGTCTTACCAATATTTTTTATAAAAGTAGCTACAGCAACATTTATTTCAGGTATCAGTTCAACAGTAAAGTCAGCATCTGCAGTCAGGCCACTGATGTTCTCCAACAGCATCTGTAAGCAGGTTGGACTGCATCTCTCTATGTTCTCAAATACCACTGAAGGTGAGGCCTCTACAGAGTCAACCTCCTCCTGGAGTTCACTGTTTGGAACAAAACTCTCTGCTTTCTTCAAGGCTTTTGTATCATCTGCAGCAGAAAGATAAGCCACATAAAATGTTGGTACACATTTCCTGGAATAAACAGATTCTTCTTACTCTTTCTCTCTTTTCCTTTCCCAAGAAAAGAGATTATTAACCAAACAAATACTGCAGGGTACCACTGAACATTTTGAGATCCGAAACAGCCCAGATGAAATATTCTGCAGGGCTGCAGGCAGCTTTTTTGGTGGCACAAAAACAGACCTGAGTAAACATGTCCAGTGTCCCTGGTATGTCTCTGGTCAGAGACTAAACAAAACTAAAATCCATTGAGATAACAAGCCACAGCTGCTCAGGTATCAGTAAGGGTTGGGAGAGACCTTGCAGCCTCTGCATCTGTTTCTTAGCCCTGTGCAGGCAAAACAAGCCTGAACACAGCTCAGGACATCCACAGGCACCACAGGCCACAAGCAGCTTTGTGTGACTTGATGTAAAGCCTCTTGATGTGCTGTGCCCTGTCATCAGTGCAGCATGACAGTGCTGGAGGGCCCATGTGCACAAAGGGCTGACAGGGATTGCAACAACATTTTGCAAATAGAAAATATAACAGAAGTGCCCACTGAGTATCCCAGAAGTCCAGTGTCTACCAGAGGCAAGCACATCACCAACTTTGCAGACAGATGAGGGCAGAGGTGTGAGAGAACCTCCAAACTGGAATAACCAACAGGCTGGTTCTGCCTGCTCACCGAGGTACAAAAACTACTGATACCAAACCCATAACATCCCCAGAAGGCAGCTGCCTTTGAAGGCCTACCACCACAAACAAGAAGAAAACTAAAGAAATAAGAAGGAACAGCTCTTCACATGCTAGTTACTAATTTCTAGACTGCTGAAGGAGTCATCTCCTCCACTCTGTCCAATGAAGAAAATACCAAAAAGCCAAAATCGAAAGCCAGTGAAGCAATTGAGAGCAGGATCTGAAGATTTCCAGGTTCTTCTCTAGTATAACTACAAAACAGATGACAACTTGGAGAACTGGAAGCCATGTGTGGAGAAAACCACCAACATTTTCGTTTTATGAAGAATGAGCACACAGAGTGATGGATAACATTTTACCTTTTGTTTGAAGGCTGCTCATGGCATCCAAAGCCTAAAAGAAAATGAAAGCCAAATATCACTGACAGATTAGACACTCTCACCACTATTTCAAAGCTCTGGTTAAGATTACAATTTTTATTCACCTTTGTGGGAACTGATTTTTCTTCAAATGTCTCCTCTTTAGTAGCTTGTGCTGTTTCAGGCTCTGTGACAATCAATCTCAATTTTCCTTCTCCTTCCAAATGCAGCTGATGAGACTGTCTCTCAAGAACTCGTTGCTTGACTAAATAAAACCAAAAAAGCCCTGTGAAAATCTGAATGGAAACAGAGCTTTACATTGCAGGCACATTCCCACCATTATGACACTCGCAGTTTAAGAATGGTATTTTGCAATTTATTGTTTTCACTGAAACGAGCCAGACCTCGCTGCTCGCTCACTTCCCTTCACCCTCCTTCCCCCCTCCCCCCGTGGCAGGATGGAGAGGAGAACCGAAGGCACAAAAACGTTACAGGACGAGATGAGAACAATGAAATACAATCAGCAATGAATTAAGAAAAACGAGCAGGAACAACATCAATGCTGATAACAGAGTGTACAAGACAGGTGAACGATTCACGGGCCGTTGCTCACTCGACCCCGCACTCGGCAAAACCCGGAAAAACTCCCTCCCTTTCCGTGCCCGCACCGCACGGCTCAGGTGGGATCGAATTTCCCCAGGGAGCAGGCTGTGCCCCTCCCGGCTCCTGGAAAAGTAAACCTCGCCTCGGCCGGAACAAGGATATACAGATATACTGTCCCGCGAAATGAAAGAGCTTTACACTCATGACACTGACGCAGGATGCACAAGGCTCTCTTCCTTAAAAAAAAAAAAAAAAAAAAAAAAAAAAAAAAAAAAAAAAAAAAAAAAAAGAGGAAGAACAGCAGAGGACATTACTCCCGCGAAAAACTGCCAGAGATGCAAAACTCGGCTCTATCACGGGTTTCATGGTGATACCCGGGGAGTCTCGGTACCGGCCCCCCAGGCCTTGAACATCCTCTTCCAGACGAAGAAGCGCCGAAACGGCTTGGGGATGTATGTCCTGAACTTACCAGCAGGGAGAGCCAGCAACTGGGAAGCATGTTAAGGCAAGAAAAGGAAAAATTGTATATAGGTATCTGTGTGTTTCTGCACATATGCGCATGTCTATGTATACGTTTAACTCAACTGCAGCTAAATCCTGTCCAGCTTGCTGCAAGTTTATTAAAATATGGGCATGTTACAGATGCCATATTTTTTATATATGTCTGTAACTAATCTAATTGTTAGGCTAACATGAGATTTATTGTTCCGAGTGCAGTTTAGAGAATACTAATGCGCATCAAGATGAGTATGTATGTATATATTCCTCCTAGGATATATTTATTCGCTTACAGCCTTTAGGCCAAACGCAACCCAGAGGCTAGTACTAAGCACCAAATCTAAGCAAATATATATAATTAAATATCATATTCTGAGTTAGAAGGGACCCGCAAAGATCAAGTCCAGCTTTTGGACCTGCACAAAACATCCGCAAGAATCACACCATGTTTACATACTGTCTATTCTATATTGCACAGGAGGGGGTGTATACGACATCTTATATACTACAGATATTGCACATCACGTACCAGACGGGATATATCGTTACATCCTATGCAACAACTAAGTACGTTAACTTTTAACTTGCAGAAAGTATAGACTTGTGATTTACGACCCCAACACCCCAGCAGGGAGCCCACGCACTAATTCACGTCTCGGCCCCATCCCTCGCCGGGTCCCCTCTCCCCGATCCGCCCCGGCCCGGCCGCTCACCCTCGGGGCGGGCGAAGCAGACGAGGATGTGCCCGGTCCCGGTCCCGGTCCGCAGCTCGCACTCGCCGCCGCCCGAGCGCTTCTGGCTCTGGAAGTAGCAGAGCAGCTTCTTCCTGAGCGCGGGCGGCGGCTCGGCGGGGCCCCAGTCCCCTCGCAGCAGCAGCGGGAAGGCGCACGGCCGCTGCCCCTCCATGGCCGCCCGGCACCTCCTCTCCCGCCGCGTTTTCGCTTTCGCTTCTCCGCGCACCAGGGCGCGGCTTTTCCCGGCAATCATGTACCTCTTGTTTCTGCTCTGCCGCCTCTCGCGGTAGCCCTGCGCCGGGCTGCCTCCTCGGCCCCGCCAGGCACAGCTTCACACCTGCGCCCTTACCTTCCTCTCGCCCTGAACACCCAAAGCACCCCCTCGCCTTATCAAGGTGCCCTGCGTGCCCCTCTGCCGGGGGCTGGCAGCCCCTCTCGCTGTTGTCCCAGGAGTTCTTCCACCCGCTCTGCAAGAGGCAAATTCACACACAGAGTCGAGGAATTTGATTCATCTACAGCTCTGCACAGAGAGGGGGGCTGGGTGGCAAATTCACAAAGCCAGCATGGCGACTATCAAAACTTCAGGAAAAAGTGGCATTAACGTTCACTGGCTACAGATTACTTACTTCTCTTCTAAATTAGTATTCTATCTTCTGTTGATTAATTCTTCTCTTGCTTCTCATGCCAACTAGTTCACATGCTCAGTCCTCCTCTTCTTTTTGGGTCTGGGGGCCACGAGTTGGTGTTCAGGATCTCCCCTTGCTGTAAATACCGTAACCCAGTAAGAGCTGATTCAGCATGCTCGCTGAGTTGTCTTTATTAGTTTCTTCCTTATCATGGGGCTTCTGCCAAATGTCCTTGTGGCCTGTAAATTCTGCATTCTTTGTGCCCACTATCAGTGGTAAATCCTTCTTCCCAAGCCTTGTTAACCTCCTCCTAAGACTCTGAAATATCTTGAGCCCTAAACCTTAACAAGGCAATTCTACTAACAAGTAATTTGTTTTCCTAACACCTGGACATCAGTGAGAGCTTACTTGCTAGCTGTTTATTGGATGAAATCTCCTTTCTTGTTGATTAAACTTGAGAGTGTACAAAGATCAAACACCAAAGAACATGGTTCCTTCCATAACAGGTATTTGTTACAGGGATTTAATAAGTTTATTCACTGTACAACCAAAACTTAAAGACTTTTGGCCCCCATACCAATACCTTGATCTCCATGTTAAATTGATTTCAATACACTGGATCTCAACAGTCAGCAATTTTCAGTGGTTAGAAAATGGAACTTTTCTAACCATTGGAAAAGATTTTTACATAGTAAAAATCAAAAAAAGCCCAAAGGGAGCGGTTCCAGTGCTGTCACAGAAGGAGTGATGGGATGTGCAAATGCACAGCCTGAGGTTTATGGCTCTACTGAGAAACTTGACTTGCACATTCACGTTATTTCACACCACCTTCCCTAGAAAAGCTGTCCCGTGGCCACAGTTACCCTAAAGTACTTATTGCTCATAGGGACACACCAACCCATGGCAAAACTGTAGCAGTAACCTAACTATATAAAGAAAGCATTGGAAGATTTTTTTTTTCTTAATCATACAACCAAGTAATTCAAACCCAATACATTCAGAGGAACCAAGGGCTCTTCAAAGTTGGGGGTGCTAGAAAGCAGCAGGGTTATTGTATTAAAAACAAGCCATTCCGGATCTGTAATGTCAAGTTCATTGAAGTTCTGGTTTAAAAACAATGTTAAATGTTCAAAGAGGTTTAGACAAACACAAGCTATTTAGTACAAGTGGTTCATTTATTGAGAACTGCTCTAACATAACTTGTTACAAGATTGTCACAGAGTATAAGAAGGCATGGGAAATGCAACACTGAACAGTCAGTGCATGCATTATCCCTTCCAATTCCCCACCAGCAATTAGGAAGGTCCTAAAGCTGTGTGGCTGATACAGTAAAAAGGTTCACTACATAATCTAAAAGAGGATTGCAGTACAACATTGTGCTCGAGTCTTAATACATTCAGCTGCTCCAAGTGTAAACAAGCTTCAGGGGGATCAGAAATTGCCAGAGATTGCTTAAACCAAGGCAGAATTTAATTTGACACAATTCTTTATTATTTTTGTTGTGTGTTTTGTTCCAGATGTTTCCATCCTACATAAAGGCTGAAAGACATGCAGTTGTGACTGCAATCAAAATACTTACTTAGTGAAAGTGATAAGGTATTCTGGGTAAGCTTGAATGTCATTAAAAATTATGAACATGGATGGCTGGCTCATGTTATCAGTTGAGCTATCATACAGATCTACAGAGTTGCTAACATTTTTTCGTGCTGGAGTAATTGATCCTTTTCTCCCCAGAGAATATTCTCCAACAAGGACTCGGGCCAAGTACATGTACTTCCTCCCATTCACATCTGGTTTAGAGTAGAGGTCGTTGGCAGAATAGCTGGCATTAACAGCAAAGTACGTTCCATTTCCAAAGTTTGCAGCTGTAGTCAGAAAAGCAAAGGTTTGTGAGTGTTTCAGTAGCAGCAATTCCTTACCTGCCCCCTTCAGAGCCTGTGAATCTCTGGATAGCTCTGCTTTTTATTTGCAATAGGGAGACACAACAAAATAAATAATTTTGCATAAAAGGTAGGACTATACATGGCATGGCAAATCAGTCCTAGCCCCATACAGGAGAACAAGAGTTGTTTTGAAAGTTACATTACCGTGCATTCCAGCATAGCTCCGGTTAAATCCCTGTTTGTTAATTAAGGTTAATGACTCCTGACTCGTCCCATGAAACAGAAGCCTCTCGTTATTTCTATCGCCATTTTTTTTATCTATTTCACACTTTTTTATTTGGTAGTTTTTCCAGAAATACCGGTTCTGTATCCTTTCAATCTGTGAAGTTTAAAATTAAGACAAAAAGAAAGAAAGAAAGTGGGTAGGTTGCTGTTATCAAAAAAATTAGCCTATCGATCATTCAATCTGCTTCCAAGATTCCCCTCCTAGCTCAAATACACATATATCAGATGATGAAATAAGTTAATCAAATCCTTTCAAACTTTGGCATGGCAAATAGCAGAACCCAGCCCAAACCACGAGACAAACACTTCCTGGGAAATAATTCAGGAGCTTCTCACAGGCTTCCAGGCCGTAGATGCCTGCTGGGCCTGCACAGCACATGTGGCTTATGTGGGCCAAACATGTGCCCTGCTACAGCAAAAACCATTCCAAGGATGAACATTCTCCCCTGGAGCTGAAGAAGTGACTGCTAAAGAGCTGCTCCAAATACCTCAACTGCAACATTAAACTAAGACAAGCTGAATAAAGCTAATGAGAGCTTCTTTGCCAGAAAGACTTGTCCCAGCTTTAGAAATCCCAGGCAAATTTCTTTTTCTGTTATCAGTATCCTCCATCACTTGCCATGAAGTTATTTATGCTCAGGAATGATGACTTGCTTTTACCTTTTCAATTTTGAATAACTGACAGGTCTGCAGAAACCTTTCTTGCACATCTTTATACTCTTTTGAGTCTGGTTTTAGTTCCACTATTTTGAGTTGCTCATTTTCCATAGGGTCCCATGTTGGAGGGAGCACTGTTGACTTTTGATCTGCACAAGAAACACGATCAATCATATTCACCCAAATCCCCTGCCTAAAATTAAACATGACCTGCTACAAATCCTTCTAGAAGTCCATAGATCTTGCTTATGGATGACTTGGAAAGAAGGATCTCCCTGTATTGTAAAGGACCAGCAGCAAATGGAAGAGGGTATGGCCCAAGAACAGAAGTGAGCTGAGATCTAACACAACAATTGCTACAAGAACATTACTGCTAGTAAGCCTGTTAAGAACATCAGAACACATTGAGCTTCTTTCAAAATATTTTAAATAGCTGCAAAGTTCTTTTATTTCCCAATTTGGTTCCTTTCTACATTCTCCAGAAAAGTACCTGCACAAAGCTCCTAACACATATTTTAAATATTCTCATCATTCTCTTCTCCTTTCTCTTACTGGATGCAACCAGGCTGTCACATGGGAACAACAGCCTGTCAAGATGCTTTTACTTACCTTCAGATTTGTCAATACGTATAATGGATATCTGTCCTCCTTGGGCATCCACAGCAGTCTTACGTTCCATATCCACTGTGTATATTCGCTCACCAATGGTGACTTCAACAGTTTTCTGCTTTCCCGTGTAAGCGTTTTCCAACTCCACATTTGTGAGACTGTTGAAGGGTACATAGGAATCCTTTTCAATATATTTCCATTCAACTAAATTTTGTAAATGTTTTGCCTCGGTCTCCTTAGCAGCTTTTACCCTGAGGATCATTTTATGAACAGCTAAAGAAGCCACACAGACATCCTTTGCAACCCCTGTAATTTCAATAGAGGTACTCTTCAAATTAAGACGAATTTTTAATTCCTCTTCTAGGTCATCCAGTTCTTCATTCTCTTCTTCACCAAAATGAGAGATAGTCTCATCTACAATTTCTGTATGAGATTGTTCTTTTGAAATTGAACTTCTCAGCCACTTTTCCGCTTCTTCCACATCTTTTTTATTTTCACCACAAATCTGCACAACAGCCAGGTCGATTTTCTTTTCCAAAACCACTTTGGTTTTTTCCTTTGGGGAATGTTTCTCAGAGCTCCAGAGTGCTACATTGAAATACACAAATATTGTCATTAATATTAATCTTTTTTAGCTGGTGCTAAACAGATTGATCTATAACCTATATTCAAGTGACATCTACTTACATTTACCCATGTGATACGCCTTGGAAACAAACGATTTGATTCGTGTTGCAGCAGACTTTTCTCTTTTCTGCATGCTTGCTTGGAACACACTCATCAGATGTGGCTGAAAGATGACAACTTTAACAGTTTTCACAGACGTAGCAGAATTCCTTTTTGCGAAGTCAGTTACTGCATCTATCATGTTGTCAGCTACCTCAGCCGGATTGCGGTGTGCCTCTCCTGAAAAAAGTTGCAGATATTTTGCTCTAGAAAGTGTTAATAACTGTTACAGATGATTAAAACATCTTTAAAAGAAGAGCTATGAACATACCCACACAATCACCTGGATCATAAACAGGTTGAGAATAACGTCAGGCTGGCAATCAAGAAAGGTTTCTATTTATCAGGAAAAGAAAGTTGGGGACCACCTTTCCAGTAAGGGAAAAATGGAAGTTTCCTCTTGTTGGCCTGGCAATCAATCAGGTTATGATGTAGATTATATGGCTTGGGCAACTAATAGGCCACAGGCCTGCTGCTCAGTGGCCCAGTAGTCCATTCCTTGCTCAAAATGCAAGCCTAGTTTTACTCATGCAAGAGGTTCCCACGTGCATGGAGTGCAGTTCTGGTTTCTCCAGCTCCAGGGATTTCTACCAAACTAATTGAAAATAGTAAGAGAAGAAAAAGGGACAATCTGGACTTTTTGACATTTGTATCAATCCTACTTGTGCAGCTGCTGGTCAGAGTTCCATTACCTACTGATTTCAGCAATGGAGAAGTAGGTCCCTGGCTACTCTCTGACGAGCTGCCCACACATACCAGGCTGCAGGTTCTTCAGCCAGCACAGACATACCTTTGAACCCCTGTTAGCAAGGAAGTGCTGGCTTTAGAAAACTCATTCTCTTGATGTACTAGATCACTGTAAGGAGTGAAGCTTTCTAGCTTTCATAAGCCCCTAATAACATTTTTAAAGACTGCATATTTCCAAACATATTTTCACCAAATAATAACCTCTCCAGATAAATCAAACTCATCACTTGAGCCCTGAGGTCAGCAGAATCACATGCACTGAACCCTGTTCAGAAAAGGGAGACACAGACCTGTTCCAATTGCTGGGAAGGCGACAGAAGTGTACTGCTGCAATTCACACTCCTGGAGCACCCGGGAAACCAGGGACCTGATATCAACTTGGTAAACAAAATGCATTATTTCTTTGCATGGCAGGTTTCCTGCCTGGGTGATGATATAGTTCTTGTCAGTTTGTTGGGCTGCAATATAAGTAGGAGAAAATAATCAACAATTATCCCCAATATAGATGTGTACTAGTCCTCATTAGGAAATAAGAAATGGTGAGAAATATGCCCCAGGATAAGCTTTGTGTTTCCTTCCATAAAGTGAGCAACCCCTTCACTCAATTTTGTCTTCCAAGGCACAATAACTTGGTTTATTTTTGGCAAAATATTTGCCTCCTTTGGCAAATAAATTTAGTGTGTGCCTTTATTTGTCACATTTGCTCAGTAAACTCGGAGAATGTCATGCAGACTGGCACTCTGTCTTCACACACACACACACACAAAGATGCCATCTACCTGCAAGCCACCTAGCCCAAATTACCCTCTTGGCCTGTGCAAGAAAAGCTTGTTTACCTCAGATCTCTTCCACACAATTCTTTTCTTTTCCTTGGTCTTCCAAGCTGACCTCCACACCTGCATATTTCCCATTTCCCTTATTTTCTGGTGTTATAAACCACATACTCATCCATCTTTACTCCTCTTTCATTACAGTTGCTACCCCACAACTGTATTTGGCCTACAAATGGTTTCTCTATTAACATTTTAGCCAGCATCACCCCTTGCTCATGGCTGTTTGATGTTGAACCTGTTTTTATCAAGGAAATCTTTATTGGAATAAGAGGATGTAATAACAGTAGATTTGGATCTTTATGTATGCTTAGAAGCTGTCTCCTCCTGAAGATTTTTCTTTTCCTTCCTTCATTAGATGTTTAATATCACATTAACTGATTAAATACTAGTTGTTGTAACACAGTGCATAATACAGATGTAACTACAGTAGTCAGTACAGAGAAAATATTCCAAGAGATTCCCTGCCATGCATTAACACCTTTGGAAAGGTCAGAAATGTTGTACCATACCTAGTACACCACATTCATCTTCAACTGCTTTTCCAGCACCATTCAGAATTGCTCTGGAGACACCTTAAATGAAAAGAGCAACATGGATCCACTGTTCCTGCTGTTTAAGTCCCATCTGAGGCAGAACTGTATCCCTCATGACATCTAAAACATCTCAATTCTGATAACATTACAGATTATAAATTAAAAACACTGTAGCCAGAATTTTAGCCTTATATGCTTTTCAATTCAAACTGATGTTTTGAGTACCTAACAAGTTTCCCTAAGGTCAAAACCTCACTGATGTTTGTCTCCTCCTTTAGTCTGAGAGGTGTTCTATAAAAAGATTATTAGTTTCCCTTTCTGCAAGGGAGTCTTAAACATGCTGTCCTGTAACATAGATAAACAAGTGAATAAAATTCAGACACTTCCTCATTGAACTTTTGTACCCTAAGAAGCAAAACAGAAACTACACTGTGAAACAAATAAAAGGGTTTAAAGAGTTGAAGAAAAATACTTGCTCCTCTTCCTTCCCAGCCCTTCCAACCACACATACATTTTTCACACATAATATCAATTAAAATACCTGTTTTGAGGTTGAAGGTTTGGTTTGTTATGTTTACAATGGCATCTCCCTCCTCCTTGGTAATATCACCTTCGGCCACCCGGAACACGATGGAGCCAATTCTCATTTCAGGCACATTGTGTGCTGAGGTTGAAGGGACAGCAGAAAAAGCTGCAGGGAGAGAAATACAGACCCTGAGCAGAAAGGAGTGACTGGCTACAATGCCTACAGAGACCACAGTCTGGCTAGAGACTCAGCCTGTGGAAAGGATTGCCTGCCATGCTAACTGAAAATCATTCCTTCTCACAGGAGTCTGTGCTCGACCTGCACTCACTGCCATCATTTCTATCATGGCAGGATAGCAGGGAAAATGTGTTTTGCTGCACACCTGCTATGCAGACACTACTTAGTGACATTTTCCCATTGCAAAACTCCAATGTAAAGAGAGCAGCAAACTTTCCAAGGCTCGCTCCCTTGCTCCTGTGTCTCACAGTTTCCAGGTAGGTTCTTTACTTCTTGAAAAGGTGGAACTTTTTACCCATGTGTTATTTGTAAAATCATAATTAGGTTTTCAACATGTAACTCATTCTTCTACAGGCTGCAGTTCCATTAAGTTCCATTAAGATGGATAAGACATTTCAGTTTGGTTTTGCTATTCATCTGAACATGTAAAAGATTTATAAGTATTTCAAAGAGACCACTTCAAAACACATACCCAGGATCTCACCTGCCTTCCCAGCACAGAGAAAGATACTGCCTTGTTCACAGTTTAATCTACTCCTGCAGCAATGAAAGACAAAGCACTGCTTATGCCCTTGACACCTTATAGTTTCTGCTGTTCCAGTTTTCAGGGGCACTATCCAGATAAAGAATCACAGAACGTTTTTTTTTCTTAGCATCTCTAACACTATTTTAGACATAACAGACACTCGGCCTGAAAATACAGTGGCCTTTACAGCAGCCACTCAGACTTTGGGAATGACATGCTCACCAAGCAAGTACCTAAATATCCATAATGAATGCATTCCCTGGGAATACTTGGAAAAAAAAATCTGTAGGCACACAGCTTCTGTGAATAAACCTTACCTGTGCTTTGGCTAGCATTGTTTGGAGATGGCTTCTGCCCTTTAACAGCTACAGACCTGTTTTCAAGTTCACGTGAAAATTCCTAGAGAATGAAATTACAATCAACCCCTGCAGAAGTCTTCACACAATAGAAATAAAGGTTTGAAAAGCAAAGCTAAGAAACATTTAGAAAGAACTAAACTGAACTTACTTCACATCATCTGCCACAACGCTGATGGCAAGTCCTGACAGATGTTGTTCTCAGAGAGCAAGGCTGCTCAGTGTGAGCAACACACAGACACAAATAACTGAGTCAAAGCCCTGGATACCATTCCACAGGGATACAGCAGCAGAAGGTATCCTTACAGTGAGTGAGCAGTTCACACTAGCTCAGCTCTTACAGGGAATGCCACCCTTCTCTATGCACAATAGCTCAGGCTTTGACACAGTAGCCTTCAAGTTTAGCCTTTCAAAATGTATTGAAAGCTCTTGCTCGAAGTACAGAAGGCAGCAGATGTAGAAACACTTATCTGGACATCAATTCACAGTGTGATTGCTCTCCTTTGGTGTGAAATGAGCAACCTGAGTGTGGATATGGAAAATTTATGCTAAGGGGACACTGAAGAGAGGGGGATGGAGAATACTTATATGTTTCTACAGGAGAAGTTTACCAGCACAGCAATCCTAGCACAATGATTCCTCCTAAAAAGACACCAGTACTCCATTAAAAGCACACCAAGGATGTTTGCCAAGGGTGCAGGCACTGAAGCAGTAGTTACAGCAAACTTGTGTGACCACAGACTGAAGAATTAGGTGAGTTCATGAGATAAAGAGTAATTACACTTTTGTATGTATTATTGTCAGGAAACAGAGAAGGATAGGAAGGGAGCAGGACTGTACTTGATACGTGGGTGACCATGGGAGGTAGAACCAAAAAGACAACTTTCAGTACAGATGAGAGACTGTCAGCAAACTTTCTTTAGTATAAGAACAACCACCTTTCAGACTGAGTATTATCAGATAGCCAAGTATCATGAGACAGACTCAGATATACCATAATATAATAGAGGAAACCACAGTAACTCACCTGAATATTAGCTGTGTCTTTTGTGTGCAACAGAAAGTGAACTTCTTCAAGAGAATTTACTCTGTTTTCACTACTGAATTCAAATACTTTGTCAAACAATAATTTAGCAACAACAGATCTTGGGAATTCTAAATTCCCTGTCCCAATTGCTGGAAAAGTAATTGATTTCAAAGACAGTTCTTCAGCAATCTCCAGGCATTTTGTGATTATGTCACCCAAGACCTGTAAAGCACAGTTATTTTTTCAGTTACTGGAGGTACTTTCTTCCCAGTATGTGTAATGTAACACTTTCAGCTATCTCTTGGTATTAAAATACAATTAATTCCATACACAAGGAATTCATAAGGAATTTATTAGTCAACAAGGGATCAGCCTACAGTTAAAAAAGGACAAGTCAAACTCTCTCATCTTCTGTGACACTGTCCCCCACTTCAGAGGAAAAGTGGCATTAAACACACTATAGATCCCAGAAAAATTCAGGCAAATAAAGACCCTTTTACCTCTGAAGATGTGTTTTTCTGGGACCACATAGGTACCACAGCATGAAGCACAACACTGCAAGCCAGATTGTAACCTTTAGTTTTCAACACAGATCCTTCCTCAGGTTTTCTTCCTCCACCTTCTTTGCTCAAGCCTGTCTGAAGCATTGGCCCTGCCTTGCTTAGCAAAGCTTTACCAAGAGGCCCTTTGTCAAGCCAGAGATCTCTGCCAACACTGACAACAACAATGGATGTCTGAAAAACACACAAGAAAAAACTCTAGCTTGTAAGTATCAAATTTAAATTTTGCATTGGATAATGAAATACAGCCTGCCTGACAGTCTACAAGGTAAATTTTTGGGACAGCAACCAGAGAGAACAAAGTTTTGGAATACACCAGAAATTATGCTCAATTCTAATATCATGAGCCTGCCCAAAGAAACACAAAACTGAGTTAACAATGAAATTAAATTCAGCCTAATGGGAGAAACAATTCTTCATTCCTTGTTTATTCATTCTACCTCCATTTGAAAAACATTTGTGAAAGTTTGTTCTCAAAGACAGGCTCACAGACCAAAATCTGAGTTCATTGAGGTAGGCAGGGCCTCCCATACATGGCTGGTTTAGGGGGACAAGCAGACACAGAAGACAAACAGGACTTGGGGTAATCTAAAGGAGAAAGAAGTGAGAAAAGCAGTAACTTATGAATGAGAGAAATACAAAGGGCACTGCACCTTGTGTCAAACCCTATATTTAGCTCCTCAGGAAGGGCCCCTAAACACATTTTAACATATATTCTGCCCTGGCCAACTGGAGGGGCTGCATGCACAAGCTGTGGGAGGGATCCACTCCTCAGAGGTTTTGCAGAAGGGTCCTGGACAGAGTTGCTTCCAGTACTGGCGATGCCAGTAAAGTATCAGCCAGCCAGCTAACAGAAATTCAGTGCAGGAGGCAACTAGAAATCAATTATCAAAATCACTGGTTCTCCATGGGAAGTGCAATACCAACTGTACGTTTCATGCCAGTGCTCACCAATGACATTGGTTTCATGTTTGTTAGTTTTAAAAAAGACACAAAAGAACCCACTTTTTATTTCAAAAGGAGATAATTTAGAACACTTACTGTAGCATCTTCAATGCTTCCTGTTTGCAGAATGATGTTAAGGCCTTCCTGAGTTGTTATGAATGGGAAGTTCTTAATTCGATTAGAAGTTCTCCTCTGCCTAGACTGAGGAACTGTACTGACATGATGCAGTGACCTGTAGGAAGCTGAAGAATCTGGAAACACTTCTCTAAATGCCTTGCTGAAAGCCTGAATGTTATCCTGTGCAAAACCCACAAGATGAACCTCCTTCAAGCTGCTGCTCCCCTTGGACTCTTCCAAGGTCTCCTTGATGGAGGATACAATGGAATAAGTGCACAGTTCCATTGGGAAGCCAAAAATCCCTCCACTTATAGCAGGCAGAGCTATGGAACGATGATTGTATGTTTCAGCTAGCTGTAAACAATTTTTCACTGTCTTCCTCAACAAGTTCACACACATTTCTGATTTCTCCCTGCTCCACCTGGGCCCCACAGCGTGAATGACGTTCTTGCAGGGCAGTTTCCCGGCGCGCGTGATCACCGCGTCACCAGGCTGCAAATTCCCAAGCTTCCTCACCAGCTCATCGCACTCCTCCTGCAGTGCTGGCCCAGCTGCTCTTGACAGTGCATCAGCCAGGCCACCAATGTGTTTTAGGTCTTCATTAGATGCATTCACCACAACATCAACAGGATGAGTGCACAAGTCAGCTTTATAAAGAGCTATTACAGTTCCACCCATGGTCACCTGCATATAGAGCCTGCCTCTGTTACTATGTTGTTTCTGTTCTTCCACCTGCTCTTCTGGCTGCTCTTCCAGTAGGATTAAACACCTGAACACTTCTTTTATATGGGGGGCCAAAAGGTATGCTTGCTCTTTTATATATGCCTTGGCTCCTGGCAAGTCAATTACCATACGCTTAAAATGCAGGCCAGACAGAATTTGCTCAACTAAGCTGACTCCCTCCTGCACTTTTGTCTTTGTCCCACTCAATGATATAACTGCACCACTTTTCTGTGTGCTGAAGTCAACTTTCACACCTTTTTTTTGTAAGGCAGCCCAATCATTGACCTTCTCTTTCTCAAAAAACTTTATGAGTGCCATCGGCTTTCCTTCAATGACCTTTTGCACCTGTGTGTTTTCATCTATAAAGTTGGAAAGTTCCTCAAAGGCTTTTGCTACAGCTTCAGAAAGACCAGCAATCATGATTTGAGTAGCTGCCTGAGTGACTGCTACAGCTCCACTAGAGCAGTTTTCCTTGGCTAGCATCTGCCATTCCTCCT
Organism: Peucedramus taeniatus; assembly: GCA_013400575.1. Lineage (NCBI taxonomy): Eukaryota > Metazoa > Chordata > Aves > Passeriformes > Fringillidae > Peucedramus > Peucedramus taeniatus. The sequence continues at coordinate 287,973 of WBNO01001351.1, read as the reverse complement.
TCTGGAGGAGAGACTCATCCTCCAAAGTAATACTTTTGTGGTCCAGTTCTTTCTTTATTTCTTCCTCTGCTTTTAGGAGATCTTCAGGAGCGCTCCCTTTCAGGATGATCTCTCCTGCACCAAGCTCGTAAAAGACATTAATTTGTTTTGATACAAACAGACTCTGTGACAGGGTTTCATTATCAATATGCTCTAAAAACTGAAAAATGTAAGGGTGGACATTAATTGTTTTCTTTGCAATTTTGTGTACCTGATCAAGTATTTCTCCTTTTACTTTGTAAACTTCCTCAGGCACTCCAGATAGGTTAATGCTCTTCTGCAAATTATCATAAGTTATTTGCAGGTCTGGGAACTCTGTACGAAATTTTTCTTCAAGACCAGTAACCCGTAAAATTCCATATTCCCCTGGATTCACTGTCTTGACTTTCAGTTCAGTTCTTTGCTTTTCTCTTTCAATTTCTCTGGTGGCCTTTTCAATCAGAAGCTTCAGTTCTTGTTCAACCTTCTTCACAACTTCTTTTTCACCTACTAGAATGCATAAATCCTCAGAAATATTTGGGATCATCAGAACTTCATCATGGGGAAAGCTGTTCCTAATGGCTTCCCACACTTCTGTGCTTATTTGACATTGAATTGCTTCATATTTTGATATGGTCTGTGAAAATGCAGTGGAAACTTCTTCTTTCCATGCCTTGACCAATCGAGACACTGATCTCTTCCGCTCAGAAAAAACAGCTGAAGGATGCAAAGTAACTGTTGGATCTGCACAGAGGGCGTCAGGCCACACTGGCACACAATTACACTTTGCCATTTCATGACCTATTGCCTCAATTAAGCTACTATTTTCTTGCAAATAATTCCAGATATAGGGATCCAGAGGCAATGTAACTGGATCTGGCTTCTTTATCTGCGGCCCTTCCTTTCCGTATAGAGCTGTTTCCAGTGAGGTGTAGTAAGGATAGACAAAGATTGGTGTTTTGTTGAGTGAATGCTTCTTTGCCAGGATATTTGTTACATCTAAAACAAACAAACAACCGCCCAAGTAAGATCTCTTTTGTTTTGGTTTTTTTTTCATTGTTTGGGGGTTTTAAAACTATATCTTCTATATAATAATGATTGTTATTTTTAAGACCATTTTTAGATTAATTTCCTCCCCTTCCCAGATAGAAATAATTCCAGATTTTTGAAGAATTATTTATTTTAAATGCCAGAAACTAAGGTGAAGAGAGACAGTCATGCACAACAGCATCCACTTCTGGGAGGAGGTGTGCATAATCTCTGCCACCACTTCTCTTATATGCTGTACTTCAAGTGTCCAGCTCCACAGTTGTTTGGGCCATTACTCAGCAGTTCAAACAACAGCTCCTCTGTTTTCCCAAAAGACCATCTATTTCCTGCAACTCCCTTTCAATGCAACTTCTCCAGCTTCTCCCTTGTCCCACACTTTTCACAGTCACTCATCTTTCTGCCACTGACTGGACAGCCCATAGCACCTGCTCTCCAGCCACAAAGCTGCCCAAGAAATTGTCCTGAGATGAGCCAGAAACGGCATGTTGCCATGGGCAGCTGGTGGCCAAGACAGCAGGTGGGGGGTAAGTCCCCTGTGCCCTCTCTATGGAACTCAAACTGTAACCTGAACTCTGTAAGGATCAAGGCCTGGGTGAAATAAACTGTCTAGAAAATGAAAAAATTCTATGCCTTATGCCCAGCTGGTCCAAAACTGAAGCCTGCACCCCAGTTAGCATGAGACCTGCGGGCAAAGCACCAGATCTGCTGTTTTACAAGGGCAAAGGAGGCACTTCTCTAGAAAATCCTCATTTTGGTCCTTAAATGAGAGGTTCTCAAAGAAATCAGGGCTCTGCAATTCTGCATTACCTTTCTGGTCACCAAATGTAACGATAGCTGCATCTTCATCAGGCAGCTGTTGAACATCCACTGCCTGCGCACCGCCGTACTTCTCATTTTCAAAGTAGATGGTTATATAGTCACTGGGGGTGTTGGGTGGTATATTTTCAGCCCTAACACTTTTTGTTTGCTCAAGGCACCGTGCAGTAATGTTTTGTTTCCTTGCTCTGTGGTTTTGATTCAGCTTTTTAGCAAATTCCTCTGCATCTAGAAAAAAGAAAAAATCAAACTTGGACCTTGTTTTTCTACCATGATGTTAGCAGACTATCACTGTGTGCACTGATCAAAGCATTGAATTACAAAATCAGCTCAGAGCTGTCCACAAAGCTACTTCTTTCCACATATTCAGTATTTGTCACTTAGTATTCCCCTCATGGTTGATCACAATTGTTGACTACAGTGACTGCAGCCAGAATTTGACACTAGTTTTCCTACTGACTACCACTAGGCTTCTTTAACTCCAGTAGAAAACAACATCAGGTTCATTTTTGGGCTATGGCTTTATACACAACTAATGACACACAAGTTTACAGTTCAAATTTTCTCCATTTTATGATAAATACCTTCTCATTTTGGCTATTTCCCCCTGTTATCCTCACAACAAAAAACAGTCAAATCACTTTTCCATCTGTCAAGGAAAAACAGTTGATTTTCTTAAAGATCTACTTATTTCGTAAAGGCTACACCAAAAATTTTGGACTGGAGCATGACTTGAGAGAAAAATAATTTCTAAGGCAGAAAAACCTACACCTCCTCTGAAGGGCAGCTTTTACCACTGATCTGTTCTTAGACCAAGTACATCCTTCATTGCTTGTTTTAACTTACAGTTTGGTTTTAGTCCTACCTGTTGTGTTCACTATCCAAACCAGAGCTAGCTCTCTTTCTGACTTGCACTGGCCTCTCTGCCTCACAGATAAAGATTATGGCATTAACTTTAATAGAGTAAATACTCCTTTAAAAGGACACAATATCAGATCAAACCTTAACAATATGAAAGATAATACTTCCAGCTTAATCTCACTCACACACATGCATGCAAACATGTAGCTAATAAAGAGAGCTTCAACTCTGACTCCTTCTTACCAGTATTTCCAGTAAAAGTAACTACAGCAGCATGTAACTCGGGTATCATTTCTACACTGAAGTCACCAGCCTCCTCTGACAAGCCACTGATATTCTCTACCAGCATGATTAACATGCAATCTTTTGTTGTGTCCTTCACATTTTCCAGCACAACTGCGGTGGGAAGCAGGGATCCTTCAGAGTTCTTCACTTGGCATGACTCCACTTGCCACGGCTTCACAACCAGATCAGTTTTACCCAAGTGATGCTTTCTTTGCAAAACTTCTCGGGCATCTAGTCCCACAAAAAACAGAGATGTCACAGCAGAGTAGCATGTTAAACAATAGCAAAAAGATACCATTTCTGCTTGGAGCAATGCCCACAGAGAGATCCTGCACCAGCAAAGGCCTTTTTTTAAAAGGGAGCTTAAGCAGTGTAACACCCATAACATACCTTGCTCATTAAGAAAGGTGATGATCACTTGATCATCCTTTTTGACATAGGACTCAATGGGCCCTCCACCAGACTTCCTTTTATTTTCAAAGTACATTTCCAAAATTTCATAGTCTATTTCCTCTCCAAAGGCAGTGGTTACTACTACAGCAGAATTCTTAGAGGTTGCTTTCTCTGCTTCCAATTTCTCGCATGATTCTGAAATAAAAGATCACACCCTAATGCCTTAGACAAAAGTTCAGAAAAAAAAAACAAGCTTCCCATCTTCCGAGCTTTCAGGCCACTTTTTGTTCAGATCACAGTTAGGGTCAGGGAGAAGAACAGGGTAAGAATCCCAAACAAGTTAAGCAGATCATTAGCAGGAGCTGCCATATCAATAGAAGGGAGGGACAAAATGCTTCAGTTCATCACCAGGCAAGGACAGCAAAAGATACCAAACCTTCTTCACAAACACACAATGTGGGGAACCAGCGCTCCCCATTCACAGCTCCAGACATTTCTGTGGGTCACCTGAGGTCTTTATCTGCTGGCTGCCACGGCTGCTCAGGTGTACCTGGGGAACACAGCTCCCGATGCTCTGGCACAGGGCTGCCCCAGCAAGGCTGGCAGCAGCTGGGAAGGTCTGGGTAGGGACAGCCTTAGCCAGAACAAAGGCCAGCATTCACTGCTGTCCCCTGAGGAACTGACCTGTCTGAGGCAGCCAGTGAAGTGGGAGGTCTAAAGGGACCACAGAAAGGAAAAAATGCATTTATTTCTTTTCGCTTGGGATCACAATTCATACATTGCATTAGACAACACAAGCCATGAGGGTGACCAGGGCACTGCTGCAGCAGAAAGGTCCAGAAAACCAAAGGAGCAAGAATACAATGGTCACCACCATTGACACACTTACCTGTCTTCTCCTGCTGAGTACACACAGGAGCTTCCTTATTCTGGCAGATGGGAAGAGACACTTGGGGTTCATTAACTAGAGATAAATGACAATGGTTTCTCAGTTGCTGGGTACTTCAGGAAGAAAATGGACACATTAACATACACTCAGGAGCTAACACAGCTTGAATTAAGTTTCATTTGACACTGTCAGAATCACAGACTTCCACAGATTCCTCTTTTTAAACCATATGTTGGATTGGTTACAGAGCCACTACGAACTCAAAAAGCCTCGGGCATAATGTCAGCACACAGTCATGCTGCACAAACCACCATGAGCAGATCCTGCCATGCACTACAGCACTTTCCTCACACAAAAAGCTGCACTGAACATGAGAAGTGAACAGGACATCAGCCTTGGGAGAACAAGAGGAAATGCAGCTACATTAGAAAACGAAGAACAATGGTAATATTGACCAAACTGCTTTTCCAGCCTGTGCCCTCAGCTCTCACTTGCGCAATCACCCCACCATGGACAAGCAGGTACTCTGAGAGCAGAGCTCAGCGAGCTGCGTGCATTAGCCCTGTGTATACGAATTACTTCTGTGTGTACTGACAGTCACACTTTGATTAGCTGTGTATTGGCCATAGGATTAGCTGTGTATTGGCCATAGGTGTGTACTAATTAGTCCTACGTGTGTGTATTAGCCAGATGCATATTGAGTAGCTGTGGGTGTATAGATTGTGCAGTGTATGTGTGTGTGTATTAGCCGTGACAGCGTGGTCGGTCTGTCCGGTGCCTAGGATGTGGCTCGGGGACTGCACCTTAGGAATTCCGTCGCGTTTGGGATCCGGGAAGTGAAGGGGAGCGCTGGGGAAAAGAATCAAAGCGCCGTTCGCCCGGCCCGGCCAAGCAAGCGGCTCCGCCTGCTCCCCCATCCCCTCTCCTCCGCAGGGCTCCCCGGGCCAGTGCCTCGCCAGCCCCAGAGCCCC
>WBNO01001351.1:212943-282304 GCA_013400575.1 Peucedramus taeniatus | reverse complement strand
CTCCGCCCAGTGCCGGGAACGGGCCTCCGCCTCCGGGCCCATCGGGACGGCCGGGGGTCCTGGGCCCCGCCGCGCCTCCTCACGGGGCCGGACAGGCCTCCCACCGCCCTCGGAGCGCGCCCGGGGCACAGCCCCTAGTGCCTCCACAGAGCCGTACAAGAACCCGGTGTCACAATGTTTTCAGCCCCTGGAATTACAATGCTTAACCACTGCCTAACACTCGCTCTCCCTACCTTACCCTTTCAAATGAAGTCACGATGCAAAGTAAAATTACCACTTTCAGCATTCTTTGCCAGGGATGTTTCCACAACCGTGGAAGGTTGCAATGGGTGTTTACTTCAGACCAACTTTTCAGCTAGCTGAGAGGTTTTCAACTGCATGCTCAGGACCTTCTCTTGCAAAGGTTAGTTACCAGCTATTTTGTGCTGTATGTTTTACCCCTTGTGGCCAAATATGGGACACTAAAACAGAAGATAAGTTTCCCCCCCTAACTTCACTGAATGTTCATTGAAGAAATGGATAAATAACCAAATGTCATAAAAAATTGTAAGCATCCAGCTAAGCCTAGGTATCATCAGACACTCTGATGAGTGACTAGCCCAGGTACATGCTTNTATCATCAGACACTCTGATGAGTGACCCATGGGGATGCCTTTGTTTCTTGGTGGGCGACTGATTTATCTGTTTATTTCCTAATACACTGTCCTCCCCACAACTAGCCCAGGTATATGCTCTCCTCCCTTGCTGTAACCCTGAAAAAAATCCTGTGATTGTAAATTGAGTACATTTAATCCTAACCTGTACAGCTATGATTAGAAAATAAAGGTCTGTACAGCTGGTTAAAGGATAAAGGCTTCAGGAACTTTCCATGACAGCCACCAGGACTCTGCTGCACAATTCAGCCTGCAAACTTTGGCACAGACAGAATGGGAGCTGGTGAGTTACCAGATAGGGATCTGACATCAGTGAACCAGCTTACAGGGGCAGAAAGTGAAATGAGAGACCAAAAGTAGCTGAGAAGATTTGATCCTCACATGTGTCTTTGTTTGGGATTGACTTAATTTTCTTCTTAGCAGCTGGTACAGGGCTGTGTTGTGGATTTAGTATGAGAACAATGTTGACAACACACTGATTGTTTAGTTGGTGCTAAGGAGTGTTTACCCCAAGGACTTTTCAGTTTCCCACGCTCTGCAAGCAAGCAGCAGCACAGGAAGCTGGGAAGGAGCACGGCCAGGACAGGTGACCCAGTTTCCAAAGGGATATTCCATAGCACAGAGCACCATGCTCAGCACAGACACTGGGGGCAGTCAGCTGAGGGGGATGATTGCTGCTCTGTGGCAGCCTGGGCATTGGACAGCAGCTGCTGAGCAACTGCACTGTGCATCACTTGTTTATCGAGGGTTTTATCTTCCTGTCTCTCTTGTTCTCATTTCAGTTATGTTTCATTTTGTTTTGATTAATAAATTGTTCTTATTTCAATGCACAAGGCTTACTTTTCCAATTCTCTGCCTGCCAGGGTTGGGGGTGGGTGAGTGGCTGTGTGGTGTGTAGCTGCTGGCTGGGGTTGAAGCACAGTGACAGCTTCTTTCCATGTGCAGAAAAGCTCAGTCACTTAGAAACAGCTGGAGTGTTAGTATTTTACTGGAAAAGGGAGGGGGGGCATGGAATGATGTAAAAAATTAAAACAAATACAGTAACACAAAACCAGGGCTGGAAAGACATCCCAACACACATGGAAACCAAACGGTGCCCACTCCTACTAAACCTGAAAGTCAAGGTGGCAAAGTTGTACTGCTTATTCATAATGTGGGAATCTTCAAATAAATAAAAAAAAAAGTAATACATTTTTAAAAAGGGAGGTGGCATGGAGTCCAAACTGCCCCAAAACCTGGTGTTGCAGAGAAGCTCCTAAATATAAAAAAATACATACAGCTATATGTATTGCAAAAAGGAGGAAAAACCTGTACAGAAGAAACACCCGTGGTATTTTTGCATTTTCTTTATTAGTTGAGCTCAACAGCCTTAGAGAAATGGTTCAACTCACCAAAAATTATGTCTGTGTGACACACCACCACACAGATAATTAGCAAGTTATTTAGGCACTGCAGAGTAGCTTTATGATACAATTTAAACCTATATTGGATGCAATTGAAAGAATACAGTTTTATAGCTGAAAAACTGATGCAGAAGTTGTATTTAAGTTTAAGCACAATGGCAGGCACAGAACCAGGAGCCCCCTATCAGATATGATACTGTTACTTCCCATTTGCTCCAACACAGCTCTCAGTATTCAGCACTTCTGCAGAGCTAAGCATCCATGTACCCACTTCTACATGATCTATGGCTAATTTCACATGCAAAACCCAAATCACTAAGGCCATTTCTACCATGAAAAGAAGCAGAAGTCCATAGCCTTATCACAGCTAACACTGTTAGAGCTGCATACAAATTTTCAATTAGATGGGTTACATGATGCCAGCCATGCTGACAGACGACATAATGCAAAGCTAAGAGAAGTGTTTCATCTAATAAAAGCCAGTAGTGGATCTAAAGGTTTTGGAAATCAGACTGGAGAGTTGTGGGGAAAAGTGCAGATCAGATTTGTTGGTAAAGCAAAATATAAAAGTGCAAACAGTACTGATACTACACTCACAAGAACTAAATTCTGTAAATGCTACATATATAGGAAAGTAAATGATTTGTGAAAAGAACATACCTTGATGAGAAAAGATTACTTTTCTTAGCTAACTGAAATACAACTGATTTAAGTATGGTAATTAAACGAAATAACTTCCCTCAGAGCTTGAACAGTACATTAACTGCTGTATGTTTAGTCATTACACTTGAGAGTTGATAGATTTCCTTATTCAATTCCCTTCGCTTTCAATTCTGATCGAACGCGCTGCAGATAAAAAGAATCCGGGTAACCAAACCTAGGAGAAGAAGAGAAGAATTGTTAAGGCTATTTCTGCAATGAAGCACTTGACAATTCTACAGAACCATCTCATCAAAATATTTTTAGAAATCTCTTCACAAATGGTATGCAGTTCTTGCCCTAGAGAGAAAACAGACCCATATTGCCAGTCACAGAGGTGATACTGACAGCATGAAGCTACAAACTTAAGGAGCTGCTACATTTTGTCCAAATTGACACTCGGAACTTGATTTTCAAAGCTGCCTGGGATCTCCCTTCAAAATTAGAGGGTGGTTGGGTACACATATTTTTAAAAGAAAATCAGACCCGAATAATATCCAAGTCAGCATTCAAATCAGAAACACAGTGGCACCTCTGGACTTGAAGCAGTGTAACAGCAGAACTGCGTATGAAGCAAGTGATAAACAAGGGAGAGAATTTGCAAAGAGGATAAAGTAAAACTGATACTTTTTGCTCTTTTAATGATCCAAGCGCAGCCAGGAGGATCTAGACACAAGCCTTTAGAGCTTGCAGGACACACCACCCGCCCCTTAGAAGCTGCAACAAGCTTGGAAGGACAGGTCCAAGATTCCCTCTTGTCTGTGCTGCAGGCAGCTCACACTCGGTAATGGTGATTGCTCCTTTAAGTGCAGCAAGTCCTCAAGAAATACTGGATAGGGCTGTCATCTTCTCAGAAAATCCTCTTGACAGCTTGAATGGCCAAAACCAGCTTTTTTATGGATGGGGCTGGCACTGTGTCCTGTGCTCTGACCCACTAAGTGCTGCACAACTCATGGCTCCTAGCATCTAAAAGGACATGACCATATCTGTACTACAATCTCACTTCCTGCTGTTAGCTCTGTTAAGCAGAATTTCAAATTATGTTTTACTAAGTCCGAGTGCCATCTTTACTGGGATCATAATGGATCAGCACCTCTTGGTTCAGAACAGTAATAGGAGAGGCAGAGATCAGGAGTCCAACCTTGGGTGTCATCAAGAGCTTGTTGTCCTGTAGGTTCTAATCAAAGCAGTTATTAATTAAGTGCCTTACAAACTCATTGGTGAATGAGTAGTCTGAGGGGCAGCAGAACACTAAGCTCATCCTTGTTCCAACTGTCCAAATAGGAGAAAGTAATTAACATCTGGACCCATAGGGCATTCCACAATCACTCTGTTAGTGATAAAATCTGAAAGCTCTAAATGTGGAAAATATTCAAGGCAGTCTTCCTGACACATCTGAGTAACAACAGTATTGCATAAAGACAAGACTACTTACTGGGTAGGTCCTCCCTCCATGGCAGTTTTGTGGTGAATATCATTCCATGTGATAACATTTTGTTCACCAGTAGTACGTGACTGCCCCACTGTGAAAATTAATTTTTGGCTAAAGGCCCTTCTGAGGAGCTGCAGAACTTCCCTCCCTTCCTTATTGTCGGGTAAATACGCTGTTCGGTGAGCTGGCCCGTAACGCTGCCCTGGGTTTGGATGGCTGCTCTGTTTTGTAGAAAAACAAAACAGAAACACATTGCATACCAAAAATCATTCAGAATTAGAATTATTCAGAATTATAGCATGACTGATAACTGATTCTGAGTTTTTTCTCTTTAGATACTTTCTTTCATACAAATTTCATTCACACTTTCTTGTCATCGCTCATGCATCCATTGTTATTTTTAAATTTGTTTTTCCCTCTTTTCTCTCCCACATGCATAGCACTGCATCCGTGACTTTTTAATTTACTCCATTCTCAGTCCTAGTCATGAATCCAAGCATATAACATAAAGAGATTTCACACCTGGAAAGCTCTCACCAAGCCAGCCCACTATTCATTTTTGTCCATTGGTGTCCAAAGCAAAGAGAACACCCCAGAAATGCTCATTATACTTGCAAAACTTTGCTTATATGTTATCACTGCATAGATTTCAGTTCAGTTATTGCCACTGTACAAATTAAAGACAGGTACCTCTGTCCTGGTGCACAGGAAATGGAGGCTGATCATATGACCATTTCATTCCTACTGTATTTATTTAATCACGCCCAAAAATACTGTATTAAACACTTGCAGATTTGTACAAAACAAAGAAATGTCTTCCCTGAACATGCACTAAAGTAATGGGAAAATAGTTAATTTTATATCCAATACTGCCTTTGTTGTGGGAAAAATATCTTCATGAAATATTTAAGTATACTTACAGTTTGAATACCACCTTTCATGTAATAGTCAATTTGAATAGTGCCACAATTGGGATAACCAGGAAGAGAGCCACGGATTGTTCTAGATGACATTGTTCCCTCTGGTTGGTTTCCTGTCAGGACTCCACAGACAGTATTACAAACTGGACAAGCTTGTTTATAAGTCATGGCTCTGTCAATGCAAGTTTTGCAAAATGCATGTTTGCACTTTTCCAGTATTTCTTTATTTTCAATTGTTTCCCTGCAAATTGGACACTCATCATCTTTTTCTTCTGTCTTTGCCTGAGTCTGTCCTTCAGAAGAAAGGTTATTCTTTTGCCTAACACTGGACTTGTTAGATGCTCCTGTAACTTCTTGAGAAGTGAGCTCAGAGGACAGTGGTGCCCTACTTCTAGTTTGTGTCCCTTCAGTGTTAAGAAGGCACTTTATGTACTTTTCAGCAGCATAAAGATGGTCTGGTAAACCCCTTATGATTAACTTATCTTCATTATTTTTCAGTTTTACATTAAGATCTTCACATTTCTTAGCATTTAAAGATTTCTTCAGATCTTCTGAAAGCTTCACGCTGATGACTTTTTCTCTTAACATTGCAGAGGCATTCTGAAATGCACTGATGAAACTTTCAGTAGCATGTGATGACATATCAGAAGTTTTGGATTTAGGCCTAAATATTATGACCTTCTGGCCATATGATTTCTTTTTTATTTCTACCAGTGTATCAAATTTGCCATTTATGGTTTCAATTTCTTTGCTTAATATGGTTTCCAACAATTTAAACAAAGAAGCATCAACTTCAATTCCATCCCTGTATTTGTACCATTTAGATGACATTTTCATATTCTTTTCAGCTTGGCTATTCTCACCTTCCTCTGCTAGAAATTTCTGGGCAGCTAAAATCTCACTCCCTGGACCACGGAGTAGCAACTGATTCCCTTCCTCCTTAACAAGAAGATTTCTAAACTTTTCATTTAATTTCATTATTGTCTCTTTTAATGTGTAACTGTTTGTTATGGGAACTTTTTCCTGTGTCAGATCTTTTGTAGCTTCCTGAAAAGCTCTGATAAAAAAATCACTAGCCTCTTGTAACAATGCAGGACTTTTATCAGAAGATATAGATATTAATGTGTTATCCTCATCATGACCTTTAATTCTTATATGTGCTCCAAACCTTTTGTGTAGCTCTTTGATTTCTTCTTTGCAAGTATGGCTAAAATATTCATAGAGAGGTGTCACAACTGTAAGATCAACCATTTCTTCAGTATTCAGGCCATTTACATCTTTCAAACCATTCTTACATTCAGAATGTGAAAAATCATGTTTTGGGTCTTTGCCTGCAAGGATATCTTCAAAGTAGTGATAAGCTTTTTCAATATCTGTAAAATCTCCTGTCAATTTCTCAGAGCCATCCATGCCAGGGTTTCCTTCTCTCTTTAAGTTTGGACACATAATGGAAATTTTCTCCCTTTGGTCTTCAGTGAACATACTGGTATTCAAAGTAGCAGATACAGTAAGAAATATCTACAGAAAAGACAAGAATACATCAACATTAGTTTTCTCGAAGGTTCTCTGCTTGCTACTTCTGTATTTTCAGAAAGGAGAAGCTCTGTCCATCCCAGTAGTGCCAGATAACTACAAACAAGTTTGCACAGTATTTCTTTTATGTCACGTGCACTAACAGTACAAACAGGTGAGTAACACAATCTGCTTCTAAGTCAGCAGCAAAAATGAAATGTCTTAGTGTCACCAGCATTGCAGGAGGAAAGACAGTAACTCTGCTACTTAGGCTGAGACTGTGACCAGCACTCTGCTCCCAACCTCTGACAACAGGGTTGGCATAACTAAAGGCAGCAATCTCTGTGGCAGAGCTCACTGTGTGTGAGGCCCTTTTCTCATCATTACCAGGCCCTAGAAGTCCTGTGCACCCAGCAGACAAAGCAAATAGATTTTTTCTTTCTCTCCCTTATCACCCTCAAGGTTTCTGGGCACCAGGCTGACCGGTGCCCTCCTTACTGGCAGGTCCCAGGTACCCTGCCAAGCAGCTGCTGCTGACCCCATCACAGGTTTAATGGCACTGCCTACAAGATCTACCAGTTACCAGTCCTAACTGGGAATTCACACCACAACTGTGGCTGGACAGTGAAACCTATAGGACCCCTTGGTGGCCAGGGAGACCTCCACTGCTCTCTGCTTCCTGATCACCCAGATGCTTTTATGTGTTTTCGAGTCTAGATTGTGATTGTTCTATCAATACAGCAACTCAAGTATTAAGATGTGATATGATTTGCAGAGGGTCCAGGTGACTAGAAGCCATAAGCTAAGCTGTGCTATCAAACACAGTGATACTTACAAAACTACTTACAAAACTGTCCTACACTGATTCTGCTTGTAGAAATCCTGTGGTACTCTGATCTTTACGCTTTTTAAAAAGCAAAAAGCTTTAATTGTTGATGCCTTGTGAAAGCAATGAGCTAGAACAGAGACTAGATGGAGTTAAAGAATAAAGTAGGTGTTTATTAGAAGACCTCAATGGATGCACCTTGGGCAGTACCAGAGCCCAGCCAGGGCTGGAGATGGAGATAATTAGGGCTGCCTCAAGGTGCAAACCATGTTGAAAGAGTAGGTGGAAAGGTGGAAGAGTAGGTGAGAGGTGTAGGTGAAAAGGATCCAAATCTCATACAATTCTTCTACCTTTTGGGAGCAGCCCTTGGTGCATACTACCCCCTGAAAACTGCCAGACTGCTGCTTTGCGGAAGAGTGGTTGGCACCTGCCAGAGCCAGGCTGGAAAACATGCTGCCTGTAAAGACGTGTAGATTGACCTCTGGTCCAGCACTCAAACCTCACTCCTGGCCCCCATTTCATTGACTAAGATCACAAAACTGACATTTTTTTGGCATGAAATACTGAAGTGCAACATAAAGAGCTCATGGAACTACAAGCAGGGCAGGTTGTGACATTGCTCTTCCTGATGTACCTTTTTGGTAAGGTCGTCCTTTGCTGTGGCCCCATAGCCACCGTAGTCCCGCTGCTGCTGCTGGGGCAGGGAAGGGCTGGCAGCGACCCTGTTGTAGCTGGCAGAGGCCTGCGCTGAGACCCGGCTCTTGCCCGGGTCCCCTTCTCCCGGCAGGATGACTATCTCCCAGCATCTCGCACCCAATTCCAAGGTGTGCTTTGTGCGGGATTCCACACTCTTCCTATCTGTGGTAATTCCAGAATGACAGAATCACAGAACTGTTACGGCTGGAAGGAACCTCTGGAGATCATCCCACCCAATCCCAGGGCCAAGGCAGGGTCATCTGGAATCTCTCCAGAGACGGAGACTCCTGGGTAGCCTGTTCCACTGTTCTGCCACCCTCGATGTAAAGAAATTCTTCCTCATGTTAAGGTAAAATTTCTTGTGTTTTAGTTTATGCCCTCTGCTCCTTGTGCAGTCGCTGGCTACCACTGAAAAGTCTGGCACGCCTTTAAGACATTTATAGGCATTAAAGAGATCCCCTCTGAATTTGGACAAAGGCAGATAAGGCTGATAAAGTTACCTGAAAACGTGATAGCTACCAGCGGCCCTAGAGCCGCCCTGCCCAGGGACTCTAAGTGGTCTCTCGGCGGCCATTTCCAGTCCCCTCACAGCCGCCCCACCGCCGTCCCGCCCGGCCAAGGCGCGGCGCCCGGCCCGTACCTTGCTCCTTCGTGAAGTCCACCCAGTAGGTGCCGGGCTTGGGGCCCGGGCGCACGTTGCACTCGCCGCCCCCCGACCGCTTTCCCGACTGGAAGTATGCCTGGAGCTTGAAGATCGGCTTCTCGCTGGCGGCGGGCTCCGGGCTGACTCGCACTAGCAGTGGAGAGGCCGCCATGATCCCGCCCCGCCACCCGCTTTCGCTTTCGTTTCCCGCTCCGCCGCTCGCTTTCGCTTTCGCTTCCCGCTCTGCCCGCAGCTCCGAGCTCTGAGGATCCGTCCTGAGCCGGCTCATGGGGGTCGTCCAGGTAGGGGAGTGGGGCTGGGGGGACAGGGGCCCGGGGCGGCGGCTGCTTCAGGGGTCCGGGTGCGGCGGGAAGTCCTGGCGGGGTTGAGTGGAACAGAACAGTCCCGTCCTCTGGCCTGGCGCTCGGGAATGACTCCCGGCCTCTCACTCCCGCGAGTTAGTCGGAGCTGGAGGAAGCTGAGGGTAGCTTCACCCACAGAGCTTCCGCGGCTCCGAGCAGCATTTTAAAAACTAGAAAGCTTCGTATAGATGTTTAAAAAGCTGGTGCTGCCGGTTTGATTTGCAACAGAATCTCTCCTGTAGGAAGGCAGCCCACGTACTTTGATGCTTGTAATATTTACTTTCTCTTTTCCTTATTTCTCTTTTTATTGCAATAGAGTTACGTTTCAGATTTCTTAAGAGGGAAGCCCGCTTTAGGTAAGCCCCTCATTTAGCCATCTGCGAAGTGTGTACTTGTATGTAAGTTGAAAACTGACAGCTACAGCCAGCAAACTGGAAAACAAAAGCAACCTGAAATTCATAATTAATGTGAAATAGACACGATTATGAATCAACATTATTATTAATTACTATAACAGGACTTGCTTGCATTTCTCTTTTAAAAGCAAGAGCTCAAAAGTGTTTTAATGAGTCGGCATGTATTCTTTATAAGTGCAAAACGTCAGACTTTTTACAAACAGGTAGTGTAACCCAGAGGAAAGTTCGACTAAACTCACACAAGTTGATTTAAACTAATTAACATCACTGCTGCAGTATAGTACTGCTGACATCTGCCAGGAGGGGGCTGTATAGCCGTAGTAATAATGTAAAAACCGTTCCTTTAAAAATGTGGTTTGAAAAGCCTGAGTTCATACAAAGAAAGAACTTGCTTGTGGGCTTTAAGTGCAGACCAAATGAGACTCACAGAATTAAAACTCAGTATAAGATCTCTGTAGCACAATTAAACGAACCTCCTTGGGTTTTCTAAACCTCTGAAAAGGGGAGTGTGATAAACGCCAATCACTTGTTTTTTTTAAATGTTCAAAGTTTAATAGTAATAAAATGGTTATATAAATAGTAATAAAATTAGGGTAATAAAAATTTGGACAATTAGGGTTAGGACAATACGAGACAATAACACAAAGAGTTATGAACAGGTTTGGGTGCCCTCCTGGGCAAATTAAGCCCCAAAAGCACACCTGTTAATAGAGGATTAACCCTTAAAAGCAATAAGGGTTAATCCTCTTGCATATTCATACATCTCATACATGATGCATAAATTCCATTCAAACAAAGGATTGTCTCTGTTCGGTGTCAACTTCTTCCTCTTAATCCAGTTTGGCGTCTTCAGGGTTGTGCGAGGAGGAGAAGTTGGTCTCTTCTGATAAGAAAGCAATAAATTCTTGTTCTCTGAAAGATTTAGGTGTGCTGTGGATGCTATCTCTGGCAAGCAGCCCCTTCCACTCCTTAAAAAAATATCTCACATACATAGCCTCTATTGTAACTACAAAAGCTACATTTTAGCCACAAAACTACATTTACCATACTATCAGAATATTAATACAGCTCTACTGATTAACACAACATAACTTCTAGCATAACACATATAATATTCAGTTTAATATTTGTGAAAAGCCAATACATATAATACGTATTTTTCACAGGGAGAGAAAAGATTAGAGTGTGTAAAAAAATATTTTTTAGAAATGACTGTAGGATAAAATTGAGAGCTGTAAACCACACCTCTCGATAAAAATAAATGTTTTGATAGTAATACCTTCTATTTAACTTTATATTCTGTATCCTAGGGTCAAGCATGGAAGAGGTCAGTTTGATGATCCCCATCACTAAAGATGCCTATGAACCTCTTAAGAGAAGAGAAAACTGTCTAAATAATCTCGTTTCCAAAAAGTTTGCTTGTACGTTGGCCTTCAGTAAAGCAACAAAAAGCACTGTTGAAGTATACAGGAAAAAAGTAAAGTCAGGCATTGACATTTGTGTTTATAAGGATGATCTCACAAGACACAAGGTCGATGCTGTGGTGAATGCAGCCAATGAGTATCTTGAACATGGAGCAGGTCTTGCTCTTGCCCTTGTAAAAGCTGGAGGGCCAGAAATAAAAGAGGAAAGCAAGCTTTATGTTCACAGGTATGGAACAGTCAAAGTTGGTGATATAGCAGTGACAGGTGGAGGGAAGCTTCCTTGTAAGGTAATTATTCATGCAGTTGGGCCAAGGTGGTATCCTGAGGATAAGGAAGGATGTTGTTACCTACTTCGGGAAGCTATTTTGAATGTTCTGCGTTATGTTAGTGCTCCAGGAAGAGCTTTAAAGTCTGTGGCTATCCCAGCAGTGAGTTCAGGTGTCTATGCCTTCCCAGTTGATTTGTGTTCTAAAGTGATTGTAATGGCTGTAAAGGAGTTTGTTGAGGCAAGTCCACCAAGCTGTCTCAGGGAAATCCGCCTGGTGAACATTGATGAGTCTACAGTGGCAGAAATAAAGAAGGCCTGCGTAAAGTTTCTGGGTGATACCAATTCACTTGAAGACACTGTGTCAGCTTCAGCCAGCCAGTCTCCACCTCACCTCATACATGAAAACATTCGCTTGCGCATCATAAAACGAGACATTGAAAATCTGCAGGTAAGGCTGTCCTGTAATTTGTGGAACACGGTGCTGCCTCCAAGTCTTCGCAGGGTTTGGAGCCCAAGAGTTTAGAACACATTTTGTATCAGTCCACTAAATGGTTTTCTTCTCAGTTTGATGAGAGTTTACACATGGTAATTAAATCATAGTAGTAAGGAGTTGTTTTTTGTCTAAATGGGTATTGAATTTCAGGATGCTTTTATTTTGTTTTTGTATGCAGGCTGTTATAATAGGAAGCAGCTAAAGATTGAGTGATTTAATAATGCATCTCTATGTTAAGGTTTGTCTTCTTACTATGTAGGAATTCACATTTTATCATGCACTCCATAGAAGTATTCTCTTATTTTCTGCCTTGCTTTTTTTCCTATAATTTATGTTCTCATAATTCCATTACTGGAATTATTCAGCAAATACTGAAACAGCAGAAAATAACTTACACAGATTATGTGCACCTTACCTTTAAACAGAGCATTACTTAAATTGATCAACTTTTTAGCTAGAAAATCTGATGCAAAATAGATGACCTCAGTCATAGGAATTCAACAGAGCTCTTAGACTGCAAGGTACATGATAAGAATGGCATTTATTCTAGTAAATACTATATCTTAAAAAATAAATACATTTTTATTTTAAAGAAGTCTCAAAAAGGCGGTTTGTTTTTTTGGTGTAAGAACAAAGGATTGCAAAGTTGACCTTGCAGGGAATTTTATTAACCAGTTCTACAGCACTGAAAGATGCACATGCCCTCAAGACCATGAGGAAAACATGTTCTTGTGTCTTTAGATAATATTCAACAATTAAGGTTAGAACAATTATTGCTGTTATCAGCATTCTGTAAACAAGTTTTATGCATTTTCCATATTTGAAATACAGGGCACCTGCTGTGGGAATCTGCTTTTTCCACTGGGTATTGGAAACAATCATAGCTTTGCAGTTCCCTTATGTGTACTGACACTGCTAGTTTGGTGATGTGTCCTTGCTACCCTAAGGCTGGGATGACAGCCACATCCATAGTTCTCTCCTGCTGATAATTGGCACGTGGGTCACTTAGATAGTGAGAGTAATAATTCTGTTCATTGCACTCTTGATGACTGGAACAGCCTTGTGCACACTGTTGGTTTCTGAACTGCCACTTCAAGGTGCATACTTTGATGTATTCCAGTGCTGTAGTAGTAAGTAGTAGGAAAATCCAAGCAGCTGATCTGTGGCAGTCAGGCCTCTGTACAGGAATTGTGCTTAGAAAGAATGCTCTCTCTAATAGCAAGGCTTGCAAATAGTCAGTTTGAAATAGACAGAAATTTGCACTCTTTCCTTGCAGAATACAGCTATTGTTAACCCCGTGAATGCAAAGGATGGATCTTCCTCTCAATCTTCAAGACGACTGCTGGAAAAAGAGGGTCCAGCTTTTCAGGAGGAACTTCAGCATCATCTTAGACATCCAACACGTTTTAAGGCGCCCATAGTAATCAAAAAGCGTGAGCTGCCCTCTACATTTGTACTGCACATGGTATTGCAATACCAGCATCCGGTGTTACAGCTTGAGGTGATGGTCGCTTACTTTGGATCTTAATGGATTTTCATGTTATGTGATGTGAGGACTGAAAGATTATTTTTTTTCCTGCAGGAATTGGAGGATGTAGTGAAAAGATGCCTGGGTCACTTTCAGGACCACTTATGTCCCTCAGTTTCTTTTCCAATAAATTGGTCACCAAAGCTGCCTGTTGACATAGTGGCAGAGACCATGATAGAAGCAGTTTTAAATTTTGCCAGGGCACATCGTACGAAGAAGAGAGAAGTGCAGCTTGTCATTTGCCCAGATGATGAGGCTGACTGGGAGGTAACCAATTTGTTGCTAACTATCCATAAGGAAGATGGAAAACTCTAAAAATATTTCCATAGATGATTAAAAATTATGATAGTCTGTTCTGTACTAACAACGATTGTGAGCAGCAGGTCCCTTTATGAAACTACTACTCTCATTAATAGATACTCGATCTTTGCAAATACTTATTTTCTCTTCACTAAACTAGAAGTCTTCAGTCTGTAGTCTGATAAAAAGGGGAGAGAACTTTAAAATTCTCATGTCTGTCAATGAATGTTTAAGAAAGGGTCTACTCTTAACTCATTAAAGAACAAACATTCCTCCTCAGGAAATATTTACAGTCAGTTTTGTATTTTTGTGTGGAGCTCCTAAGGCAAAACACTATCAACATATATGAGCTAACATAATAGAAGAATTTTGAGTAGACAGGCAGGAGAATAAGCCTGGATTTTAAACTGAATGAGGATACATCAGCATTAAACTGCACCTTTATCTTATGTGATAGTATGAGATAGGCCACGACCACAAGGAGTTGGTAAAGGTGTCATTCAGTGTATAAAGTGTGTTACCTTAGGAGATGCAGAAGAACAGGAATGCATTTGATATTGTCAGGAATAACATTTTGGGAAAAGCTGACAAATGCCAGTGTTAACAATTTCAGAATTGGGGGTGGGGGTGTAAACTGCTTGTCTAACAGTTTTGAAGATACTAATTTCATATTTGATATGAGATTGCAAACTGCTCCTAAACTTTTATCTTTCAAGGTTGTCCTGAGAAAATTTTATTCAGCAAAATACAAATTGGAAAACAGAAGTGATCCTTTGAGTAAGTAATGAACAAAAGGGGCATTTCCAGTAAATGAGTACTCCTAATTTGAGAATCTGTAATCACATTCCTTTAAAATAGGGAACTTAGTATTTATATATGTGTCTCGGGGAGAGGAGGAAGCAAAAACTCGTGAGCACTTTGTATTTTTACATTTATAAGAATGGAACTGTGCAGTCCCTTTTGAGACTTAAAACCTATTGTCACTGCCTGGCTTGTTGGAAGTAATTTAGTGAAAGGCAGATAAATTCTCCCTGTGTGTGTGTATCCTGGAAACATTACCTCCTTATAGCTAATCTCTTTTTTGAGCATACCAGAAGAGTAGTGTGTTTCTTGCACTGTACAGCTGGGATTACAAGTAGGAATTGTGTCAGCCCTTGGAAGCTCCTCACTCTTCCAATGCACTTGTATTAAAAAATTTACCTATATCTTCCAGGTACAGAGTCAGGCAGTCAGACTGCAAAAGAACCTGCAAGCAGTGAACCCATGATTGAACTTAGAGGGTGCACACCCACAGCACTAGCAGCAGCAGAATCGTGGCTCCAAAATGTAATGAAAATTCAGGAAGGTTACCATGCTGTTATTGAAAACAACTACATTTTTTGCCTTGGTAAAGAGGAGTTTGCAGAACTCTCTCGAGACCAGCCTTCTAGTGTATGTGTGTCAGAAGAAGTGAGAGATGGACGAGCAAAACTGGAATTTCGGGGCCCTCGTGATGTTTTGATTGATGCAGTGCTCACAGCTGAAGAGTTACTGCTTCGTGTGCAAGGGAAGACTATTGCAGAACAAGAGAAACTGCTCTACTCAATGTGTATGTAAAGTAAATAGTGCCTAAACAAGGTCAAGTATGAAGCAACGTATATCTCTGTATTGCTGAGAGTGGACAGACACACATTCAGTTCACACACACACGCTGGGTATTGCTTTAATTGCTGATATCCCTGTACTTTCACCATGTGAGCCCCTGGAAGACCATTTCTTAGCTGTGGTCACTCACTTGACAGTATTCCCAGGAGGGCACAGTTTATACAGGGGCTGGCCATGATGTATATCCAGCTGTAGTGAAGCTCCCTTCAGGATACCTTCACTTTAAAGCCTGGCCACTGGAGATTTACAAAATTTACACTTAATTAACACACACCTTTGCTGAGCTCTTGCTGGCTACAGCTGGACCACTGTTGCAGGGCTCAGCAGTGGCTTTGTTCTGCAGAGCTGTCATGAACAATTAATACAACTAATGGCATTACAGAAATCTACTGAGTAGATTTAATTCATGTTTCGATAGTCATTCAGTATAGATACTTTTATATGACAGCTCAGCTGTGAAGAGGTGTCATGGAGATCATAAATTGCTTTTCTTTAGTTTCTTCTCCCCTGGTTTCTTTATAATAAATGCAGAAAAATAGAATACACTTACATACATTTTTGTATGGCTATACTAGTCCCTCTCAATATTAGCCTCTGACATTACTTCAGAGAATACTTAACATTCTTTGTTTCTAAATAAACCACCAGCTAAAGCAGTGGATCTGCCTCCCTTGCCTTTGCTTCAGACATTGTGATATATGAAAATTTTACTCTCTTATTCATATCCAGGCCAAGAAGAAGCAGACCAGCTTTTAGAAGAAGACTTTGACATGACAAGTACCGCTGACTACGTCCAGATTTCACCAGTAGATTGCCACCTCCAGGAGTTTAAAGACAGACAGAAAAAGTTTGAAAAAGCTGGACTTCATGTTCTCAGGGTAAAGAAGATATTCATGGAGAAACTGAATCTCAACTAACATATTTGAACTAACATATTTAATGTAAGCGTAAAAAATTCTGATTAACTATTTCAATGCATTGCTTTTAAAAATTAAGATCAACTCAACCTCATCCTTAAAACAGATCCAGCCTTTAATCTTAATGAATAGTATTTTAAATGTAATGCAAATAGTCACTCAAAAAGTGATTAAATTCTAAGAAGTCTTTTTCATTGTACTGTCTGTTCTCCCTCATACTTCATGCTTCAAATGCCCCTTTATAGAACTCTAGAGAAATATGAGATTGGTAGGGTAAATTAAATACAGTATTCCAGGACACTAATTCAGTGTCTATTTTCTTTTTGTGAGCTTGACACTAAAAATTACCACCTGAATTTGCCAGAGTTCTGATCTCATTATGTGTTAAACTGGAATCATCCTTGGGTATCACTGCTTTACTGAACAGGAGGTGGACTCAGTCTTTTCAGCCCAACTCAAGTACTGGAAGTCAGTACACCAGGAAATATTCCCAGTGATTTCAGTGGGAGGCATGGGATTGAAAAGCCATTTTCTTTGGATCAGTTGCACGCTTCAGATACTTTGTCCACTATGTGGTCAATGCATATAGGCTAAAGCAAAGGTTCTTCCATTGAAGAACATAGCCTGAAAAAAAGCACTTAGGGATTTCCTAATTGGTCTCCATCTGCTTAAGCTAAGCTGTTATTTATGTTACAGATCGAAAAGATACATAATCCACTTCTATCTGCTGCATTCCAAGAAATGAAAAAAAAAGGAGATGGTAGCTCCAAAACAACTCAAAAGTTGTACCAGGATGTTCCTGCAGAGTTCTGTTGCTCAGTTTGCCAAACTGGATTTCACAGGATGTATTCTCCACCAGAAGGTAATAACTTGCTTTGGCATCTTTAATCAAAATGAAGTGACTGACTACTAAACTCAAGTTAAAATTAGAAGAAATGGCATTCCTAAACAAGAACTGGTTTTAGATTTGTATGAGCTTACTTTATTATATACAGTAAGGTTTCCCTTCCTGATGCTGTAGAGCCAGCAAGGCTCTAGGAAGATAAGCCTGAATTCAAGCCTAGCCTGAACATTGGACAGAATTATTATATACATGTGATTCCATGTCAAAGTTTTATTTTGTTGCATTACTGTAAAGAAAGTCAGTGTCCTTATGTAGCTGCTGCAAACATGCATTCAGCAGCTTGGTGCTCTAAAGCATGTTCAAGGGCATCACAGAACACTGAGGCTGGAAGGGGCTTCTGAGGGTCACGCAGCCCAGGCCCCTGCTCAGATCAGGTGTGGGCAGAGACAGCAGATAATCTCATTGCTTAGGCTGCCATGCAAAGTAAAGTATACTTGGAGGAAAGTTATGAATCCATGAAATATTGTAGTAGACAGATGCTTTCAGAAAGGCAAAGAATAAACATTTAGTGCTTCATCCTGCAGTAGGTGAAGTGTGTGATATTTTGCATGTCAATTGCAGAATGGGATTTCAAGCAATGAACTGTTCAAAAAGTGATTTGCCTTTCTTTGTCTGTGTAATGTACATGGCACATTTCCACACTTTAAAAGCAGTAAGATGATGGTCTAATTTCTTTGCACTTTTCTATTTGATACTGTAGCAGCACTTTATGTGACATTTTTCATATAAATCTCAAAGGGTTTTTTTGTAGCTTATCAAGATCTTTCTGCCTTTGTTGTTTATCAGAGTCCCTTGTACATGATGACTGAAGTGTGAGTCATATATTTTATATAAATTCTTTAGGCCTTGATGATTCAATCACTGGATTAAGAGATAAATCTGAACAGTTATCACTGGAGTAGCAGTTAACTGGGATGGCCATTAGCTGTCATTGCTCATGGTTTCAGTGGGAGGTCAGTGCAAGCATCAGAGCCACCCCATGAAAATTAACTTCCAAAAGGATGGCACACATTGAGCTGTCACATCCCTTGTAACCCAGAATCAAGCAGCAGTCTCTTGGAACTACCACCCTGAAAGAACCAACTGCTAAATGCTTTCTCTTCTGAAAATTTTTCTTTTTCCAGAACAAAAATATGGAGCTGGCATCTACTTTACAAAGAACCTGAGATACCTGACCAAGGATAAAACTACAGAGGAAATGGATTCTAAGATGTACGTGTTTGAGGCTGAGGTAGTAACTGGCTCATACACTACAGGCCAGCCATCTTGTATTATGCCACCAGCACTGGATAGGAATGCCTTTACATTATATGATAGTTTGGTAGATAGTTCAATCTGTCCTGAGACCTTTGTCATTTTCAATGGTTTTGCAGCCCTTCCACAGTATTTGCTGACTTGTTCCCCACTGAGAGGTGTGTAGCTCCTGGAGGAAACAAGCAGGACAAACAGTGGGAATAGAGCAGAACTGTAGCTATGGTGAAGACCCTCTGAAAACAAAGTCTAGTGCTTAGATTTAAGAGGATGCTCTGCTTAGTAGTGTGCTATGGTCAGAGTGCTTCCTGAAAATCTCTCTGAAATATTTGTGAACAAAAGAGTAAGTTAACATCTTAAGAAGATTAGTACAAAATTACCTGTGAATGGAAGCGGGAGGCAAAGCATCCCAAAATACTATGTAACATTTAACATTAACATTTAACATACCTGATCATTTACTTTATTCCTTAAAGTGATCTCAGCTTGTGACTATACACTTTATGTTTGTGAAGGCCATCATTCTTCCACTGCGTTTTCTTAATCTGACATAATGCATAAGATATGGGAATTATATAGGGAAACATAAGAAATCTTGGTTGTGTGCCTTTGGAGTCTTAAGTTTTCTTTTGACTTAAGATAGTAGAATGTAGCAGATGAGAGCTATTTTCTGCTTAGGGACATGCTGTTATATACAGTTATGACAAACATGAGGCAATATTTCATGATTTCTTAC
Source organism: Peucedramus taeniatus (assembly GCA_013400575.1). NCBI lineage: Eukaryota > Metazoa > Chordata > Aves > Passeriformes > Fringillidae > Peucedramus > Peucedramus taeniatus. Next base: position 263,277 of record WBNO01001351.1, on the reverse strand, counting down.
AATGGTTGCTGTACAGTTTTTATTAGTTACTTCAAGCACTGTAGATGCACATATTCAAAATAAAAAGTATGAATGTCACTATCTGTTAACTTGTATTTTTCTGTAGTCTTAAGAACATGATTTGTACTGTACATGAGCTTCAGATTTCTCAGCAGTATTTAATCTCTTTGAAAGGTTACAAAATAGTAGAGAACTGGTTCAAGCTACAGCTTGAAATTATTTTTCAATTAATCTACCTTTACCAACATCTTTTAAAGATTACATTGTCAGCCTTGTAGCCAGGAATCCCCGCATTGCTTCTGCACTGATCTGAAGCAAATACACAGAAAAGCCCAAGAGCTGTTACAGTAATTCCACTGTAAAAGGGGTTTCAGTCCAGCACTTGGGTACCTGGAAACTTCCTCTAGTAAAGCCTGCTGGTGGGGAGCAGTCTGATCTCTAAAACACAGATGAAATTAGCATTTAATAAAACGTTTCAAAATCATTTGTTAATGAATTCCCAGGATGCTTGTACTGCACCTGCAACTCTTGACTGAGCAAGTAGTTGTAGTGCTAGGAACAATTCACAAGTCCAAAAGAAATTAAATTATAAAAGTTTAATTCTGAATTCTGAGGTTACAAGTGGAAATATTTTTTAACCATTACAAAATAAACTTTTATATTAATATATTCATATTTTGGGATTTTTAAAAATTATTTTTAAGATTAGCTATGCTTGCTGTTGCAAAGATATGTAGTGTGAGTCTCTAACACAAGAGTTTTGTTCTCAGGAAGTCCAAAGGTTGCTCTTAAAAATTATGCTGCAATTCTGAAAATAGAATTAGTCTATTCCTATTTTAACTATTCCATTAAGGTAACCAGTTGTTTTCCATTTCTGTCCCCTTGTTCCTCATATTTCTTGATTCACACATTACCACCATAAAAACACATAGTTGTAGATTTAAGATTTGTTAGCACTGAACAAAGGTAAGTTTTTATGTCAGCATGCTTCAAGAGATATTTTTAAAGGGGTTTCATGGCAGGAATGTTTTTTTCTTCTATTTTCTTTTTTGAAAAAACTCAGTAATGAGTTTCTGAACTACAGCATCAGTTTTCAGAACACCGAAAGGAATGTTATTTTTGGCACAATGTAACATCTTGCTCCTCATGGGAATAGAGAACTGTTTTCACAACTCAGTATTAATTTAATACTGTAACACAAGTATTGGTAACTATGTATTTCATTATTAACTTTTTTATTAACTATGTAACTCCCCTTAACTGCATGTGAAAAGGTCTGTAGTAAGTTTAATAGAAAAAAAATTACAGAGAAAGCTTTTAACATCTTACTCCTGTGCCCAATACAGGCTTTTGTCTTCCCTCCATATACACCTGCAGTTAAGAATTCAGTGTTACTGAATATTTATCTTTCATTTCATTATAGCATGATTTCTCCTGACATAAAATATCTATTTCACCAGTGTTCTCCACACATAGTGATATGCTATATATTCTAGATATATATAGACTTTTTAAAAAATGGTAATGTAAGAGGTTGTAGATAATTATTTTCATTTGGTCCTCAAAAAGAATATTTTTGTGTACAGAAACTATAAAATAAACCCAGCACAAACTAGATGTACCAAGTAGTACATATTAAAATAATTACCACAGTAATTGAAAATTCCTGATCTTAGTCCTACCATAATCAGTTAACCAGAGGCTATTCCACAGCCTCTGGGATTTCTCTGTTGTCCACAATAAGGGTATGAATAATTCCTTCCTTTCGTTTCCCACTACTGACAGCCTTAATGCAACAGCTGTGATCAGCAACAGTAAAGTGAGTTTCAGTCCCATCTTCCACAAATTCACCCTGGGAGAAAGGAAACAAGAATAAAAACAGACACGTGATATTTTAATAAATGAAAAGCTCAAATGCATCAATGTCAAGATCACTTGCAGTTCCCACAGTTTCAGCAGCTTTAGGTACCTGTGACAAATACTGCCTGAAAGCTGAACAAAGCTGCTGAATCTCAGGCAGGGCTCTGTCAAGGTGTCCAGTTAAGGATCTGTGGGTGTCAGATGACAAAGAAAATGTCACACAACCAGAAATGGTAAGGTTGGAGTTTGTGAATCAATACTACTGATTCACATCAGTAAACAAAACCAGAAAAGGCAGCATCCTGCCAAGCAGTGCTGCACAGCCAGTAGGTGCCACACAAACCTATGCTCAAGTGGCAGGGAAAGGTGCAGTATTAAGGATGCCTTCTACAGCAGATCCCTGAATTGAGTACAGCAGTTGTGTATCTTGGATACACATATCCCGCTGCACTTCTGGAATTTCCTGTTATAGATTTTACCAGGCATGGCCATGCTTTTGTCATGATATTTGTGACAGCAGAACTAATGTGTGCTGCTCTAATGGCAGCACAGTTTGGCACTAAACCTGCACTCACAGCTTGCAAGCACACCTCTGAGTGCTTTCAGTACATTGTAGAAAAGGCTGAGCCATCAGGAGCAGAAGTCCTGATTTACTGAGAGAGGAGGCTTCTTCCACTGATTACTAAGCAAACATTTGGTGAATCTTTTCATCCTGCTCTCAGTATAAAAACTGTTGATTTTACAATTTGTACTTATCCAGGGGCTTCCTTGTGGCAGCAGTAACAACTCTGACACCCCCGGTGAGAAAGCACATCCTTCAAGGATGGGAAAGCCAACCTGGTGTGCACATTGAGAGCCATCATAAGCAGAAAGACACCAAACAGCTTAAACTACCTAGCTGTCAGCCTGCTCTGAAAATTAATTCAGATGTGATCAAGATAAAAGATTTGACTTGTTCCAATGAGGCTCTTAAGCCCTAAGTATTAGGAACACCTCAAGATGGCAAAAAGCATGAGTCATAACAGACTACATGTGTTCAACTTTCAGTGACAACTATTACAAGCAGGTTTGGATGCAGTGGCTCTACACTCTGCATCAAACCCAAATCCTTCCCAATCCCCAGAAAGTTTTCTCCCTAAAACCCCTGCACAACTGACTCAAATTTCTTTTGTTTGTCTAAAAAGGGTAAAGAAAATAATTTATCCTTGTACAAGCAGATGTTTGACATATGAACTGAAATACTGCCCATTATAAAATTCAGTGAAGGTCATTTGGAACAGACCAGGAGCATCCTGGCTGCCTTGGCCTCTTTGGTAAAGGGAGATTATGTGCCCCTCTGGGGCTTATTCTGCCAAGCTTTGGTTACGTATCCATAGCCTGGGAAGAGCCTTTGGAAATGATCACATACCGCCGTTTCCATTTTTTGGCCGTTGCACCACACATCCATAGTGTCCTTTTCTGTGAAGGAAAAGGAAAACAAGGTAGAAAGAACAAGTATTTTTTTTTTGTCCTTACAAACAATGATCTAGGGATTTAAAAAATCTATTGTTGAAATTTACTTTCAATTCCCAAAAGAAGTTCCTAAGTAGCCCTAGTACCTGAGCTACAGGGCTTGCTCTCATGTTGGCTAGAGAAGAGGCTCTGTCATCAACTTTTGCTTAGAAGATACATTTTTACCCTTCCCTAGCCCTGGCTATTTACACTGTGTTGTTCTGAATAGTGCCAGAGACACTCTGACAGTCTCAAAGTGAAAAAATTAAAAGACAGAAAAATGAAGTAATTTCTGCTAATTATTTAAGTGCTGGTTATTCAATAAAGCTCTAACTCTTTTTCAAGGTCAAATTAATTCAAAAGCAGCATTATTTAACATCCATGAAACTGTTTGTATTCTTAATATTTCAAAAGCACCAAGTACCACTTTAAATATCAGTCTTAAGGGTTTTTTTTGCACTTGAAACAGAATATTCTTTTACTTCTCCCAGCACATCCTCCTTAAATTACTTTGCTCAAGAATTCCCTTTACTGACACTGTCATTGACACAACATCAGCAGAGAGCTGAACCCTACTTGCCTTTCCAGTAAGCATAGGGAGATTAAAATTCTGTGAAGACTTATCTGTTTCTGGCACTAAAACTGTCTTTCTTCATTGCTCCCCTTCATCTTAGGGCAGTTCATTCTGTCCTGAGGTTTAAGAAGAAATCATAGTCTGAGATCTCTTGTCTCCAGCTCTAACCATACAGCAATGCCCAAGTGGAAGTTTTCCCACTAGATGCCATGGACAAATTCCTCAAAGGATCCCTTCCTCCCACCTGCTTGTAATGTAACTGGGAAAGGGGGGGCAGAAGAGAAGCAATGTAATGCCTTACTACTAAAGTGAAAGAACACCATTGGAAAGTTTTAGTTTAAGCTTATAGATAAGAAGTGATGCAGAAAAAAGGATGCTCATCAATCTATCAAAAATGTGGAATAACATTGTTGCACTTCAGATAAAGACTTCTTGACCATGGCTGATGATTTTTGGAAGGAAAACCTGGTTACCTGCTGAACAAACTTAGACCCACAACATGAGGTTTGATCACAGTGCAGGTAAAATTTCTGTAAAAGGCTTCACATGGAGAACTGCCTTGCTAGGACAGCTCTATGGATGCAGCAGCATTAATGCCTGCCTTTTTTTTTTTCCCCCACCAAAATCTAGACCATGCTGCTGTAGGCTCACACACGTATAACATGACCATTATTTTTCACTGTCTTTGGCATCTCATTCCAAACTTCCACATCCCCCAGGATTTTATACTGCATCAGAGCTACCCACTGAATTGTGCTTTCTCTTAATTACCAGTTTCTAAATGCACACAAGTTTATTCAAAGGCAGCAACATGAAGTCACTTAATGTTTACTTACCTAGAACAATTCTATAGTCTGTACCTCCCAAGTTCAATATCCAAGTATTGGTTGTTTTTAACCTGTTCTCTATATACTGCTTGAGACTCTTTCCATTGATCTCCAAAGTATATTCATATGCAAAGCCACTGACTGCATCAATGTTAATAGCAGCTTTAGTTTTAGTAGCTCCAACAGTGAATGTTTCTTTACCCACTAATTTAAACATCCATTCTCTTCTTATTTCTTCCTGTAGAAAAAAAAAAAACAAAACAAGACAGCGGGTATTAATTGGAAAACCTGAGTGCATGTTTTAATATTAAAATTTGAACTGGAACTCAGGAGACAGCTCAGTACTGAACTACTATTTGGGAATGAATGCATACATAGTTCTTTGTATGCACAGAGTGCCTCTGCCCAAGGACAGCAAAGCACTTCATGAATACTCACACCTTAATTGGAACTGAAAAAAAGAATGATGCATTTTATTAAATTAGGTAATTAACTGAATGTACCTCGCTTGCATTTATTAGTCTTTTATTTGTTGTGAAGTGTGTTGCATGGAAGTGCACTTATATAATCTGTATCACAGTGAATTTTGAGCACATAGCAATTTCACCTTTCCATCAACATAGACAACACGCTTTCCTGAAGTGGTCCCATGTTCAAATTCAATCTTATGAACACCATCACTTAAAGCTACTTCCCAAACAGCCACCAAATCTGTCATCTTCTCTAAGTGGCTGTATCGAGACCTAAGGAGAAACCAACAAAGTAAATTAATTGTTGAAAGTTCGAGTCCCGATGTCTGCAGTTCAAAGCTTACTGCTTCTTCTGCTTTTGTATTTTGCACTTTTTGCAAATACAAACTTACAGAACTGCTTATATTTTCATGTTTTTCAGACATTCAAATATGACAAAACATCACAAAATATAAACAGTTAAACAGACTCATTTTGACAAACACAACAAAGACACAGCTACCCATCTAACCTCTAAAACTCCCATTTTGGGTGACAATACGTAACAAAATTATATTTAAAGATACTCCTGGACAACAGTTTTGCTATTTCTTGGTAGGCATTAAAATATTTTATTTTTATATATATATATATATAAAATTTGATTAGTCTCAAAGAAAGTGTTTGAGCTTTTTAGACTTGAAAAACAGTATGACCAGTTTAACTACTTGCTGTGTTAACAGATTTGTCTCTAATCTCATAAACACTACCTACATCATTTGGATATGCAACTCTACACACACACAGACACAGGGGAAGGGATCTGGCAAGATATCCTTTTATTTAAGTAATTTTTAAAGTTTAGATACAGTCATAAGTGACCACTGGAACTGTGGATATCTTTCCAAATCTGCTCATATCACAGTTCTGATTTTTTACCTTACTTCATCGTCACAGACAGTAATCTCCTCACCGGATGCCATAGAAGCCAAAAGAGCTTTTAATCCAATTAGCAGCAAGAAAAAATAGAAAATCAGAATAGTAGGAGAGAAGTGCTGAAGTCTAAAGTTTCATCATTTTCTCCAGCTAAGATAAAGGACATTTTTAAAAGCATCATTAACTAACATGCAGTACTGTCATATATATGATAAAAACACTTAAAATACAACCATCTTTCTCTAAGACAGAAAGATTAGTATTTAAAAAAATATTATATTTTACAAAACCACATGAGTGCTAGTAAAGTTTGTCCTAACTTTACTAGCTCGTTATAACCTTGTTGGGAAAACGGGCTGCCTGATTGGTGAGACAAAGCTTAGAAATTAACGACTTGATTAGAGCAGGAACCCAGTCTAGAGCTGCCCATCTCAGCTGGACCATAATGAATTTGGGACTGGAAATAGCACAGGCAGTAATTTCAACTCCTCCTTTTTCTAAACCACTGTAGCAGCTTTCAACAAGCATATTAGTAAATTTGACCTGGCAATTCAGTCACAAAATATATGCGAGCCACAAGGAACTAATTTCTTACTTAAGAGGATTTTGGACCACGATGGTGTTTTACAACCACTAGTTTTTACTGTATTAATTTCACTCATTAATTTCATCATCATCTGCCTTATCTGTGCCTATCAACAAACAGATAATAACACGTGTTAATAAATGCCGAGGAGTTGTTTTGGCAGCTCCTGAAGTTTCTGGTTCCTGCGAAGGCAGCATCCCCGGGACACGGTGGGAGTCAGGCAGGGAATATTTCCCTGCTCTGCTCCAAGGAGCAGGCTCGGCACAGACCCGCGCGTGTCCCCGGCAGGGATCAGCACAAGGGGCGGCCTCGGGCACGCAGGAGATGCCAAAGAGGTGTCTCGGACAGCCCGGAGCCTTCCTCACCCCGGGCAGGCCGCAATCCTGAGGCGTGGATTTTAGGCATCATTTAGGATCAATGCTGAAAGGGCTAGGAAGCATCCCAGAACACGCAATACCCCCCCTCCCCCCCAAATCATGGTGATGAAGCAATACACATTTATTTTACACCAAGCCCGAAAGCAGACTCTAGGCCAGCGGTGTTTGCTGAAGGCCAGCCGACCCCACCGCGTCCCAAGGGAAAGCCAAGCCGCGCGCTGCTGCAGGAGGGAGCGGGCGCGGCGCCTCCGGCCCCGCTGCTCCGACCAGGGACACACAGCAGCGCTGCACCCACCGCCTCCGTTCACTGACCAGCTCAGCAGCCCGAGGCGGTACTTACTCCTTCACACGGAAAGGCTCCTTCTGAAAGCTAGGCTGGGATTACGGCTCCCAGACCATCCACCTAATTCCGGCAGCGCTCATCGCGGGGCGGCGTACCGGGAAACGCATGAGTTCCGATGACGGCAGATCTACCCCCACCATTACCGCCAGTAAGGAGCTTTTTTCCATTTCTTCCTGTGCTTATTTTTTGTTTTTATTAGCCCCACCCCCCGCCGCAGCTCCCGCCGTGGCCCAGCTCCTACCTCCGCCCGGTCTCCTCCCCTCGCCTCCCGCGCCGCAAAATAGGTACTCTGCTGGCCCCGGGTGTCGCTGTTGGGTGGTTGGAGCGGGGCAAAACGCGATGGAGCAGTCAATGAACCCACAGGGCCACCGCCGCCTCCCTGAGGGCTCCGCTCGCGGCGGGGCCGCTGCGCCCAGGGTGCGTTGGAGATACCCAAGGGCCGGTGGGTTGGGGTTCCTAAACAGGCGAATTTAACTTGCTGCGCGTGTTCTGATTTCAGGTAGGGGTCAGGAAAACTGATCATGCTGTGTGGTGTTAAGTACGCTTTTCCCCAATGTGCTTTGCAGATCCTAGTGGAGCTCTTAACAAGCCCTCCTGTAGTGGCCTCTTGGTGGTTTGGGGTTGGTTTGCTTTAATTTATGGGCATTTGGTACCTTCTGCTGCACAGCTGATGTGAAGAACTCAGCTTTCTGCCTCTTTTTCCCTTTCTCCCAATGCAGCAGGAGATGGCAGAGTGGGAAAACCTAAACAGGATATTAATGCGTCATGGGTTGAAACCTGTGAGTCTTGCTGCCCTCCAAAGCTGCAGAGATACATCAGGTAAGGAAATGTAATTTTTGCGTTTGGAAATAGTAACCCTAAGTTCATAAGGGATCTCCAAAGCTGTCGCTTCCTAGTGGCAGCAAACAGGCAAATCTTCTTTGGCTGTTCAAACGCTTTCGTTGTGACTTTGCTTATGTTCTGTATCTCCAGATATGATTGTCCTAGACCGTCAGTCTTCTCAAGGAATAAGACTTGCATTAAAAACGCTGGTGGAAGACACTGAGCGACAGCAGAAGGTGATGCAGGGACTTATGGAGGCAAATCGATGTCTTAGGTAAGACAGCAGAAGGAATTTACGTGCTGAGTAAAGGTATTATCAGTGTGCATCTCCAGCCTGATGGAGATCTTATCTCACCAGAGGCCTAAGACCTTTTTCCTGAGGTTGTTGTTCAATATTCAGCAATGTTGTTGCAGTTCCTTTCAAGCTCTTCTGTTGTTTCATCTGCTGCTTCTTCTCATATCAGTGTATTTCTCATTCCTGCTGCCACAGGATGTTATCAAAGGTCATCACATAATGTCAGGAGTGTGCTTTCTGCACGGACTATAGGGAAATGAGTTTAATTTAAAAGTAAGGATTCATTTCTTTTTCAGAAACGTGGTACGATTGGAACAAGGTCGGGCATCTCGGCAAGAGCAGCGGGCTAATGATTTGGAAAATGTGGTGAAAAACATTAAGGCCAAAATTTGTCAGCTGGAAGATGAAACAATAGCTAAGGCATGCCAGCAACAGACCCAAGTCAAGGAACTTCAAAAAGAACAACAGGCTTCACGGGTAATTCAGATGTCTGAGGATTCAAACTTTTGACTTAAGAAAGGTCTCAAAATATTTATGTTGATCTAAATAAACATGAGTCCTGGGTCATAGGGTTAGTACACTGTTTATAGCTAAGTATTTTCAAACTATGCAGAATTTTCTAGAAATAATTTAGAAACATGTCTGTACTCTTTTCCTCTGTCTCTTCAGCACGGCTAAAACCCAAGTGCTTGTGTTCCTTGGTACCAAGTGTGTACCTGGGCTTGTACAGTACAGTCAGCTTGTGGGTCAAAACAATTCAGTAATGCTCCCCTTGCCTGTCCACAGGTAAAATACCAACAGCAGCAGGAAAAGCTGCAAGAACAGGAAGAGATCATTGCCCGCTTGCAGAAGGAGCTGGGCAGAGTTGGGAGGGAGGAGCAGCAGAGAACTGACACTCAAAACAAAATGTTTTGTCAGTTTTGCAAAAGAGCTCCCAAGTCTCTCCTGGATCAGCGGTAAGTGATTCTCTTCTACTGCTGAATCACCTGTAACATTAAATGAAGAAACAGATTTTAATGTAATGCTTCTTGATATTTATATGTGAAAAAAAAGTAATCTGGAGACTTTAGAAGTGCAAGATGAAATACGAATTCTTGTGAAGGTACCTCAGTGTAGGGATATTTTTCTTTTGTGAAACTCTAAGCCAGATAAATCCATGGCAGAAATTTAAAAATTGCCACCCACTGCCCACACTAGATGTCAGCAAAGGGAAGGGAATGATTCACTCTGCTCTGTAGCTGCAGTGTTGACTAGGATGATCTCATCCTGGGATTCTAACATTTTAAAATGCAAGTTAAAAATAACCATACTTAGTCCCCCCCAAAAAAGTGCCTTTCCAGTTCTGGGAAGTGATGTTTGCAAGTGCTGACTGCAGGCTTGCTGTGAGCTTCCAAGTGCTTTTGGGTAAGTTCCCAAAGTGTCACAAGGCTGTGTCTTTTGCTAGTTGGATTTCCATAGCTCTGCTACAGGCAGACATTTGCCAATTCCTAGGCCTCAGGTAGCCATTGCTTTATTGTGCTGATATCACCTGGGTTCTAGGCCTGGCCAGCAATGTTTCCTGGGAAGCTTTTAAGAGGGATAGTGTGTGTTCAGCCTTTTCCTTGAGCCCTCACTGTATCAGAGGAAGGATCACTGAATTTGGTTCCCTGTCCTCTCTCATCTGTCTCTCCAAACCAGACAATCTCAGGGTGCTCAAGACACTTTATTTTGACTGTGCCTCTCTGTTAATCTTGCTGGGGAGCCACAAGCATAAGATGAGGAGGCTGGTGGGCAGATTTAACTTTTTTCTCCTCTTGAATATTTTGCTGCTTCTAAACTAGTACAGATTCAATGTGTCTGCTTTTCCATTTTGGCAAAATGTGACCATGGTTGTCTGGTATGAGAGAAACTCCACTGGTTGGAGCAGTTACTTCCAAAGTGCAATGCAGCTGTGTAAGCTGACCTGTTCCTCTGGGTTGGTCACAGTATGAGTTTTGTGAGAATATCTGAAATTCAAAATTAACATTTTTCCTTTCTTCAGGTACCTTTGTCTAATTGATTATTATGAATCTCAGATTAGTCAGATTAAAAAGGAGCTGAGGTAGGTCTTATTGAATACATTGTGGTTCTACTGTTCAAAAACTTTTTAGCCCTTACTGTTCTTAAATCTTATAGTGGTAAATATTCTGTGCTCCTGGTATTACTAGCATGTAAGAAACAGTAAAGGGTTATAATGGTCATGGAAATTTAGATTTTTCCAGAGAATAACTGGCAGTCAGGCTAAGCAGCTTCTCATCAGGAGACCAGGATAGTTAGGAGGCTTGGGGTATTCAGATACTTGAATTATAAGTCTTTCTTTCTTTTTTTTTTTCCTTCCCCTTTTCCTTTCTCTTTTGCCATAGTTAACAAGCAGAATTACTGCATTAGCAGTGCTCAGCTGATTGATCTCCCAAAACTAAAGGTTTTCAGCTCTATCCCAATGCCTGCATGGCACAAAGCAAGAAACAGATACCTGAGACATTTCCTATAGCTTGAGATTACTATTGAGAAAACTGAAATGGGATTTGCTTGTACTGGAGCTTCTCTTGTGGATAAGTGCACTTGATTAGCATATGAAACAGCTTTCCCAGAAATTAGAGCACAGATCTTAGGGTAGAATTTCTATTCTATTTACTTGGTAGTTTATGGAAACGTTATCATATATAACTGCTACTAAACCAACTTAAATTTTTGAGTTAATTGAACTGCAGTAAGCTGAACCAATTTATTTTTCCCAATAGGCAATATAAAAAAGATGAAGACGAGGTGCAGAGAGAAGTAAAAAACAAGGAAGAGTTCTTAAATCTAGATGCTACTCCTAATTACAAGGCACTGCTCATGGTATGGAACTGCCAAGAATAAGTCAGTGCAGATCTCTCAATGGTAACCCTTCAAGAGCCACATAGAAACATAAAAATGTTTGTTTTCTGTCCCTTGTTCTTGTCATGTTTTCTGAACTTGTAACCTCTGTGGGCAGAGTTCCCTGTCCTTGTGCAAAGCAAAATGTTGTGAGTCTGCTGAGGATTGCCTAGACCTTTAGTCACAGTGCTCCACCTGGGGTCTAATGCACTTGGTCTCAGTCATCTGAGTCCTCATCCATGCTGCTTTGCTGTCCAGGCAATTGGGAACCCTTCTTAACATGCACATCCTTTAAATTGCTGAAGCTTGTTCATTATGAAATGAGTGCAGTAAAAGCAATAACCCAGTCTATGTTGCAGTCTTTCCAGAAGCAACTTACTGAAACAAAGGCCAAGAATGAACAGCTTTTGCTTGAAAATATAAATCTCAAGAAAAATTTGGAAATAAGGTGAGAAAGGATAAGTATCATCCTTTGTAAGGCCATTTTAGTAGACTTTGCTTTACAAAGCATCAGCAATTGTAAAAGTAAAATGTGAAATCTGTGATCAAAGAAATGAGATATGGCAGCAACAGCCACACTCTTCTCCCTACACTGTTAATAACAGCTGCTAATGGTTAGTTTAAACTTTATTGCCGTTGTCATGTAGAAATGTGGCAGAATTTAATTTCCAGAATGATTTTTTGGCACTGGCAAAGCTTTTTTACTTTTTTACTTGGATGAATTTTATAGATACCTTCCAGTGCAAGATATATAACATGCTGCTTTTTCTGTCTAGCAGGCCAACTGTACAGGAATTAAAATTTTACAAGCACCAAGTGAAGAAACTACATAAAGCTTTAAAGAAAACTACCCAGTAAGTATAATCTTTCAGGGACTTTCATGAATCCTCTGGACTTCTGAAGACAAGGTTACTCTGCAGCCAGTGATGTAGAGAGTAGCTTATAGAGCATGTGCCTTATTAGCATTCTTTGGAGCCTGGTTATGGGCAGCAAGTGCTGCTGGACCTCTAAAGCCCTCTATTTCTGAAATGATGGCAGGGTCTGCAAATGGGGGCACAGCAGTGTGGGGTTTTTTATTTCATTTTGTCTTTCTGGATTTGTTTTGAGTTCTTTTGCTGGCCATATGTACAGGGCCATCTCTGGTGTTTGCTGCTTCCATAAGCTGTAAAGGAAGCTATTGGTTTCATTATGGATTATAAATGTGAAAGTGTGAGTTGGCAAAATGTTGCAACTACTGAAATTATGTCCATATTATTCTTGGAAATTGACTTTTTTTTCTGAAATATTGCTAAGAAAATACATGGAAGATATAAAAATCTAGTGCTAACTAAGTGTTTTTATCTGTAATTTCACTTAGTCATTTGTCCATGTGTATACTGACTGCTAAATATTTTATAGCCTGAAAAAGACCTCACTTAAACTTGAAAATAAACAGACATGTTGTGTATATTTAAATTGTCTATTCTGTTGTGCAGCAGGTATCATTTAGATGAAAAGCAGTGGTGAGCTTTATATAATAAGCCAAGAAAGATGTTCCAGCAGAAGCAGATAACAACTGAGCCTGGAATTTGAACCTTTAGAGTAAAATTCTGTATTTTAGGTCTTCAGCCATAGTAGAACTCTAGCAACAGAAAAACTGGTGGTGTCCCTTCTAAATCAGCAAGCAGTCTGGCATAGCCTCAGCCTGGAGAATTGAGATAAAATAATGGTATTTGCAATAGGTGTTGTGTTGTCAATCTGTGTTACTTGGGTCTGATGGAATCCTATTGGCCAGCATCATAACATGGGTATTTACTTTGTATGTTTGAGTTTAAGTGCTACACACCTGGTTCTTCCATCAAGTTAAAAGATAGCATCTCATAAAGCTGCTTGTGTGACCCACTGTGTGTATTTTTGTGCAGATTTTCAGGGAGCAGGACTGGAGAAAAAAAAGAAGAAAATAAAGACTCTGTGAGTGTTGCAAGAGTGGATCAGCTGCAGGCAGCTTGCCAGCAATATGTGCAGGTACCCAAATTGTATCTGTTCTACATGTTTCTAGCACTGTTACAATGAAATATTATACACGTTCAGTTTGGCTGTGTCTGGAGCGTGCTGGTCTGAGGCTAAGAATGCCTATCAAATCCTCTATGTAAGATGAGTCATGTTCTGGATTTGGCAGTCAGTGTAGGCTGGTTCTTGTTCTGTCTCAAACTACCTGAAAACACAGCAAGACAGCAGACACTAGGCTGATAAATATGATTTAGCTAAAGTCTGTTCAGGACAAGGGATTTGTTCAAGATCTTGGGTGATAGTGGCCTTTATTTTTCTTCTAATTAAAAAGCCTAAAGATAATAAAAGTTAGCAAACTGTAAACTGTGGAATTTACAATGCCTTGAGTGGATAAATGTTAACTATCCCTCAAAGGGAAGTATACACTTGCATTACTGTGACATACCTTCTAGCCAGTATATGTTGAAATCTTTGAGTCTATTGCATGTCGAATGCGTGTGTAAAATTCATCAATAGCAATACTGGAGCTATTTATGACTTAATTTTAGGCAATCATGACTGTGATAGAGAGGGATTTTATTACAATACATCATACCTATTTGAGCAATAACATTTGTTATTTGTTCTTGAAGGTTTTGTCCCGTATTGATTCTATTTTGCGAAGCCCAAGAGCTCCTCCATTAATATTCCGGCCCAGCAAAGGGCCAGTGCAAAATTACATGAAAGAGGATGGGCAGGGATGTGGATATGAGCACCTTCCACTCACTATAGAAATGTGGGCAGATCAGCTCATAGCCCTAAAGGTAACAACACGTTGTTGTACTCTGTTTCTTGACCTTCCTTTCATCTGCTCTCCTCTCCTCCATCCCTCCCTATGTGTAGTAGTGGGGGTTTTTGTGTGTAGCTTTTGGTATTGCCTGACCTGGTGTTAAATTTTACAAATAATCTGATGTCCATGTGAAGTATGTACCAGAGATACTTCTCTGTGTATATCTTTCATTTAATTTTATTAACTGAGTCCCCAAGAAGAAACTTAAGCTTTAGAGTGTGGACTTCACACATTAATGATGGTGCATTCTCTTCCTTCCTTTTGTCTGACCAGTGACTTTTTGATCCAAATACAAGTGAAATAGTTTTGTTTAAAGCCAAACTCTTTGTGACCAATACTTCCTCTTTTGCTGAAATTGTAGTACACACCAAATGCAATATTTTTTACTCTGTTCTTTCCAAATCAAAGAATGTCCTTAAATTCATGAAAATTAAAACCTTAACCTCTCCAGTGCTGGAATGTTTTCTGCATATGAGGAACAGAAAAATATCTGTTTCTATACTAAAAACAACTTTATGCAGTTTCTAAAATAAGTTGGCTCCCCTCCCTTCTTTTAAAAGGATTTGCATAGGTCTTTGAGAAGACTGTCTCTGGAATTGCTGCCTTGGAACACTAAAGATCCACAGGATAACAGAGAATCCATACGAGTTGAAGACCTCCAGTTGATAGTAGACGCAATTTTGGAAGAATTAGAACATAAGGAAAAGGTAATTTTTACCAGAGGTAAAAATAATCACAAGTCACTGTGGAATTCTTAAATGCATTCTTCACACAGTGATTAGATTGGTGCATTTGAAAGCCTTGCAGCATTTAAGAAATACCTGTTTGAAGACATACTATAGTCAAAGACTGTTTTAACATAATGGATAAATTCACCTTGGGGAAGATTGCTTTAATCAAAGGCACTTGACCAGCAGTGAATTTGCATTGCCCTCTAGTCTCAGGAATTATCCTGTTCTGTCTCTCAGAGCTGAGAATACATAAATGCTTCTCTCAGCAACAGAGAAGGAAGCTTTCAAAAGAGTATTTTGAGTTTGGTGTATGTTCGTGCCTGAAAACTATTGAAACTATATCTTCAGATTTAAAAATATTTGAAAGACTGAGATTTCATAAGGGAAGTTACACCTTTTCTTCAGACTGGTTTTAAGAATGTTTCACAGCTTAAAGCACCCTTGCCTCGTTAAGCAGTACCATTGATGAGTTCTTCCTGCTTGCTCCAGAACAGCCAGACACAGTCCTTGCAAACCCTGTCTGCCATAGTCTCTCACTTCCAGAAGTTGTTTGATGTGAATTCTCTGAATGGTGTTTATCCACGGATGAATGAGGTGTACATAAAGCTGGGGGAAATGACCAACGCCATGAGGAATCTCCATGAGCTCCTGGAACTAGGTAAAGACTTACCACCTGCTGCTTGTTCACACCATTCCAAAACAAGGAGACAGGTGAAAAGCTGACCTCTTCATAGAAAATAATGTTGAGCTGTTGAGAAATGAATTTACTAGGTGTTTCCTTCATGGGGAAGATAAAACTACGTTCCTGTCAATTTACAGTTCAAATAGCAAATCCCTATTATTTGTAAGCCTTTAGCAGTTGCTGGGGAATAACAGGGAGGCAGAATAAGAGAATAACAAGGGAAATATATTTTTTCCCCAAAGCTTTTTTTTGGTGAACTGACTTCATAATTGTTGTTCATGCTCCACTTGAAAGATAACAAGTTTAAGGAAGAAAATAACTCAGCCTTGGATGTAGATTTCTACTCAGTAATTCATTCAAGTGTAATTTGGTCCAGTCCTCAGAAAGTTCCATCTTATGCTGCTAAACTTAAAAACCAAAACAAGTTGTTGAATGTCAAAAACTGTCAGTACTCAGAGGTGTAGTTGGTTATTTCCCTTCTGGTGGGAACTTCTGTAGAACAGCAGCTGCTGCTGCTCCTGGGTTAAAAGGTTGGGCTGGGCTGTAGGATGTCTAGCCCCAGAGCCCCTGGGCTGCTGAGCCTCATTCAAGGAGGGAAGCAGTGTTCCTGCCTGCAGCCAGCATGGGAGATGAGGAAACTCCCCTCCCCCTAATAACTGCAGCTCAGAAGATGCCTTGTCTTCTGAAATTGAAGGAGAAAAGGACAAGGAGGCTGCTACCTTCAGTCACAGCACTACAGACAGGTGAAAATTCAATACCAAAACAAGTTCTGGGTGTTAACAAAAAACATCCTCCTCCAAACATTTCCATGTTTGTCAAGCAGGTTCCTTATTGGCTTAGTCCCTATAGTGTGTCTGCTGTGACACAAGAACCTAATGAATAACCCCTTCTCTCTCTATATATATATAATTTCAGTTGGCTGATTTCCACTGACATTGTAAGGGTGCACTTTAGTACCCTTTCTGCTGTGAACACACAGCTCTGCCAAAGTTTTTTTAGCCACTAAAGGATTAGTGAGAGAATCCCCATTCCCTTCTAACATTTGATTTTGTTTTCTGTGAATGATGGAATGTATATGCCTAGATCTATGAAAACCAGATAAAATCTGTGCACCTGCAAGAATTCAACTGTCTAAAACACTTCCCTGTTATTACTGTTAAAAGAATCATGAGGTGTTTGTTTTTCCACAGACAGTTCAGCTCCACCCACTGTGGTAGTGGATACTGTTGGGAAACTGTGTGACATCATTAATAAGAACGTGACTGAGCAGGTACAGCAGCTTCTGGGCACCCAAGACATCCACAGGTATGTGGGGCTGTTCCACTGCTGACCATTCTTCAAACATCAAATGTAGTAATTGAGAACTGGCACCTTCTGATGCTGAAAGAAACTTTCATCATTTCTTACAAAGTCACTGAGCTGTGACAGCACAGGTGTTAGTTACTGCTGTCTAAAATTTGAAACAAATTTTGTATCCTGTCAAAAAGATTAAGCTGACAGAGGGAAAAATTGAGGCCAGAAGGTTCCAAAACACCCTCTGGTTTGCATGGATAATGTGATCAAACAAGCCTTAATGGGATGCATGTTTCATCAGGAGACAAATCCTGCACCTGGGTGGGGAGGAGAAAGTGATGCAAGTCTCAGGTGTAATATTGAAATGTTGTAGTTGCCAAGGCAGGGTTTGCCTCAAGCTGCCTACAAATACTTTAGAAACTGGACAAATCCAGTTACATGTTCAACAGATGACAGCCACATCTAGGTGGTAGCAGACCCTAAGGGCTTGCATTCAGCATGTGCTTTACAGACAAACTAAAAAGGGAGCAGGCAGCAAGTCTGACACATGCTGAGTTAACAATACTCACTCCCTCAGCCTTTCTGCACTCATTTCTCAGTTTTAACTGGAGACCAGCTGCTTATAAAGCATTTCTTGCTCTACCTCCAAGGCAGTTATACCAGCCAACCCCAGGCAGCATATTTAGCTTACACAGACAAATGTTCCAGGCCCCAGACTACCTGGTGCCATGTGAGGGGGAAAGGGAGGCTGTGTATACAGCATTAGTAGTGAAATCAGAGATCCTTGTGACAGCTCCCTTGTTGGCTGCAGGGTTCAGAACTGGAGAAGAGAACATTGGTGTCCATGGTTTTATATACTAAGTAGCAGTATTTTCACAAAATCATGGCACAGAACAACAAAACAGCCAAGGGGATGAACTTGCCATGTCCTTGCACCTCTTACCTGATTGTCTCACTTTCCATTCCAGTATAATCAATAAGCTTGAAGAACATGAGTGCTTCTTTCCACCCTTTCAAGCTCTCATTCAAGATTTGCTGTGTCTTCTTGGTGAGTAATATTTGCAACAGTAATTATCTTCATGCTAACACTTCCTTATGTAACTCTAAAACAGTTAGCAAGTGTTTTCATTACTCCTGCTGTGCACAGGAGGAGGATGTGAGGGAAAAGGTGCTGCCTTTTGCCTCACTCTCCTTCTTTCCACCTTTCCTCAGGAAGTGACCAAAACACTTTATTTTCATTTAACATGGGGTTGCATTTACTTAAGCATATTACTTATAAGCCAAATTGATTTTTTTCTGAAAGCATTAGGTCTGAGGAGTTTATTTAAATCACTGTCTAAGTTAGAATTTTGGTTGAACTCAAAGGTGTTCTGGGTTCATAAGCCTAACCCTTTTGCTTTCCATTCTGTTCCAGAGATCAGTAACATGGATGATATTTTACCTGCAGTGCAAAACCTGAAATGGGGAGCTGGTTATGGTTGACTCTGCTCTTCCTGAGCAAGATTTTTCTTACCTGTGAATGTACCTGTTGGTGCACATGACATTGCAGCTACCTCCTAAGCAACAATTCCAGATATTTTTTACATAAATAAAAGTTGCTGCATTTTTAAAGGTTTTTTTTGTTGTTGTTGTTTTTTTTGTTTGTTTGTTTTGTTTTGTTTTTGTTTTTAATTCTAAGTCAATTTAACAAAAACTTTAACTGCTGTCAACTGGTCTACTCAATCCCAGAAAGAGAACCCATATACTCTGTAGCAGTCCAGGAAACTGAACTCAGCATAACACCAGGCAAACTCTGACCATTTCTAATATTGCTGACACAGTAAGTACAAGGTAAAGATGCCCTTACTGCCATAGCCATCACACTTACACAAATGTTCAATCTTGGTTTTCTGGAGAGCCTCTTTTAAAATGTTCAGATTTCCAGATCAGTTTGGGATGGGAACACAGTGTTACTCAGTGAGTATTCTCTCTGATAATGGACTGAGGCAGACTGGATTAATGTAATCTAGGCCAAAAATACTTGAAATTTGCTTCAGGCGATGGTTTGAAGTTACCATCATTGTATTTCAAAAGTCAGTTTTAGAAAGGATTAGATCAACTCTCTTATGCAAGACAATTAGAAGTTTATTGTACAGAAACAAGTACACCAACCTTCCAAAAATATTTTGCCACAATATTTTTAAAGCTTAGTTTACAAAACTTTGCTGTTCCTCAGACAGAATCTGGGTTTACAAGATTTTGAAATGCACTGTAACAAAGGACAAAACCAGTTAAGGCGTCATAAACTAAAACCTTAATGACATCTTGGTAAATTCATCTCCCTGCTTTTGGAAGCTTATTATTTACATACCTGCAGCCACAGTCAGCTAAGGTACTTCTGAACAGTGGACTACCAACTTCTTCGTCTCTCAAAAAAAAAAGAAGCTATTCAAGAGTTTCTTTTAATAGGTTCTGTAGCCCTACAGCTGAAGAATACTGTTTCAAAATGTATTCTTTTAAAAGTACACCACTTCCATGTTAAAACAACATGAACAAGCTCCTAGGGCCATCAGACTGCTAAGCAAAGTAATGACACTTGGCTGACAGTCTAAAATCTCCCCAGGTACAACCCTTCTTTAAGAGAGGTTTCACACTTAGAGGTCCTTTGAGGGGGGATTTGCCAGAAATAGCAAAAATAAAGGACTTATTCTTTAAGGACAAATTATTCCCTATGTGGGGGAAAATATGTTTAACTTCAGTGAGAACTAATCCCCAAATAGGATCATTAAATTTGCATGTCCTGAGCTGGAGCCTGCTTCAAATTTTCAATGACTGCAAAACACATTAATTACAAGAGTTATGTACATCCATATGAAGTTGAAAAATTAGTAACTTATGTACATGAGAAGAAATCAGATTTTCTTGCGTCTGCTCCTTGTCAGCTCATACCTGCAAGACACAATAAGTAATTACAGTAGTTAAAAACTTTCTTAACAGTTTTGACTGGCACAGTAGAGAAAACTTGGGCTGCTTTATTGCTTCTGCTTCACAGGCAACACAGCAAAGGAGGCTCCTCAAACTTGAGATGGCCTCAAACTTCAGCTCTTCACCAGGAACTTTGGGTGCCTCCTTTTTTCCTCTTCCCATAATTGCCCTGAGACACACAAGCTGGCCAGGGAAATGTGGTTTTCCTATTGGAATATTGGCTCACTGCCTGTGCAGATAGCAAGCTCCTGGACTACCCACACTACATTCCTCAGGCTCCACTGAAGGAGAAAGAAGGAAGAACTCCTGCCATTTACTAAAGACACAGAAAGGAAAAAAACACCCAAGCCTGGTTCTCTGTTCTGCCTCAGACCAGGAACATACAAACCTCAGAACCACAATGAATGTACAAGCAAAACTGTAAGTGGCTTATTATAATAGTTTCTATAAATGCTTTGTAATTAAAGTTTTATCATACATATATATTGCTGATCAGAGTATTTAGTTAAGATCTTTATTCAAGTTAAAATTTGTTGCCGGGTTACTTTAATAAACAAAATTCTTTTACTTATATACCCCTGTGGCTTTTATGGCAACTTAAAATATACTGAAGACTATAATTGACACAGGCATCTCATTAAAGCTGTCTCACAGGGCAGGCACTGCACAGCCAATGGATTAACACAATTTAGATAGAACTACCAGATTAGCTCAAGTTAGTCCTGCCTTTACAGGTCAAATACTCTTCTTGCTCACCCAAACACAGCCCAGTTACCAGCACTCACTCCCACAGCAGTCATGCAAGCTCCCAGCAAAGCAATGGGCAGGGTTTGGAAGTATGGAGATGAGGACTCACTTACCATTGTGCAAAACCTTTTATTAAATCCTCCCGGGACAAGTCAATGCGCACCTTTAAAAAGCAAATTTTATTTGTTTGTAGGTTATTCAGCATATAAATTGATTAGCTAAGCTACCACTCCTCCCAAGTCAGACCCACTTTCCAGCTGTGGGGCTGCAGCTCAGGCTTGAGGAAAAATGGAGCTACATTCCCAGGGTGGTGTAGGCATGAATCAGCTCCATTTCTTATAGCACTACTTGGAAATTTATCTGTCACTGAAGAAGCAATTGCAGTTTACTTTTCACAGAATCAAAGCTGTTCACAGAAAGCTCAAAGCAGTGTTGGCAAATTGTGGAGTTTAGTCCCAACACCTTTCTGAGCTCCCTGTTTGCACTCTTGGAGCTGTTCCCCACATGGGCAGCACCAGAGCCCAGGAACCAGGGCTTACTTCAGGAGCACCCTTCTGAAATGGGACCATGCAGCTCCCACGTGCATACAGCCTCATTTGAGATGAAAATCTGGCAGAAAAAAAATTGTTTCCAGATTGCTAGTCCTGTTACTGAGAATCAGTTACTGGAGCCACATTTCAGGATTTCAGGAATAGCCTGGAGTGTTCAACTGTGTTGTACCTGTAGTGGAGATTCTTTAAACTTACTTTCCCCAGCTCCTTCCTCTCCTGTGACATGAATGGCCTGCTGTTTTTCACTGCAATGTCCAGTGTCCTTTTCTTTACATTTTCCAAAGATTCGAAAAATTCAAACCTTGAAATAAAGTTTAAAAAGAAGAGACTTAAGGCAAAAATTAAAATCCTGTGAGCACCAGTGGGCAGAATATAGTGACAGAGTACAGCATCAATGGCCAGGACTTTAACAGGGAAGGAACACACAAAAAAGGCAATTCTAGAGGGAGGTTTTATTCACATTGCAGGAAACCTCTTCCAGGCCTCATGAAAGATGACAACATTGTGTTCAGACTGTCCACCGTGCCAGGGAGAAGGAGGAAAATATGTATCCATGATGAAATGCCATTTAACATCATTTTCCCCCCTCCATGGAAGATCAGCATGTTTTCCATGCAATGTTCATTACTCAAGAGGAAATAGTCATGAGCCAACCCCCCCAAGTTCACAGAGCAGCCTTGCACCACACCAAGAACACACAAAGGCTGAAACCTGTGGCAATTAAATTCTTAATGGCTCTGACTCAAGCCTCTGGCACACATGGCTAATGTCAAGTGAGTTTTGTCCATGCTAAATCACTCCAGTTCTGCCCACCTGAATAGTTTTCCTCAAGTCAGAGCTGTGAAACAGGTAACATGTTTTGGAGCTAAGCATTATCCTTAATTGAGGATGTACAGGATACGTCAGAACCGAGGATGAGGAAAAGGAGATGCTGTTCTCAGCTGCTGGGATGGCACTAAATCAGTGCAGTTACTTAAGAACAGACAAAAGCAGAATCCTCAGCTTTGGTGTTCTGAGTGTTAAGAAGGAATATTTTAAAATCTTTTCTCCATTTCTGACTTACACAGGAAGGACATAACACAGGAAAAGTATAAGCCACCCAGGATCAACCAATATTCACATATATCCATGTGTACCTTCCTCTAATTATGGGATTAAAACCATCTCTCAAAAGAGCTCTACTTCTAAGTGTTACTGTGTTTGGGTTTACGAAAAACACATTCCATTTCAGTGGCAGAGCTGTGACACTGTCAGCAAAGAGGTGGGAGCATTTTACCCTGCTCCCACAAGCCTTGATGACAACACCTGTGTGCCCAAAGGGTGCTCCAGTCTCAAAAGGCTCTGTACTTCTGCCTTGGACCTTTGGAAAGATGTCAGACTAAGCACCGGGCAAGGCAGTGTGAACAGAGCAGTCGGCTCTGGGAGGTACCTGGATGGGCAGAATGCCTCTGCCATGACAGGGAGTTCAACACAGCTGGAGAATGTCAATTTGCAAAGAAGCAAATGCAGCCTGGGGGCAGGGAAGAAGGTGTACCCTTCTTCTGGGGGACTTGCAACACCACAGGCAGAGCAAGGGGCAGCCCCTAGTACTTGTAAATCACAGTCCAAGTGCCATTTGTTTCAGAAAACCTGGAAACATTCACAAGAGTCCTTAGGAGTACCAGGTACACCAGCACACCATAGAAAGCCCTGTCATTACACAGAGATCATAACTATTCCAACCATAATCATACATTTTACATTTACAAAATTTACATTTTCTTACTTCTCATCATATTGAGGGTTCAGAGTTTTTTTCTTAACAGAAGTCTTCTTCCTGCTTGTCCACCTTCTGTCTGGAAGCAGATATATACGAACATAAGGATCGACTCCACGATTGGAAGAGGGTACCAAGTTTCTGTTAAAAGAAAAATAGACAAGCAAAACAGGTTCTCTCACTGTGTGTTTTAATATCTTGTCTTTCTTGGCATCAGACCAACTCTTCACAGGCCAAAAACATTCATCCCAAGAGCTGGAACATAAGCAAATAAAACTTTAAGATTGTTTTACTCCCGAAGGTGTGGCCACTTACTGGGGTTCCTAAATTAACAATTACATATTCAGTCATAGGTATCAATCCTTGTCACGATGCCTATCCCAACACCCCAAGACACACACCAGTTGTCAGTGCTGGCCAGAGGAAATTTTGGGTGGATGACAGATGAGGCATCTCTACTGCAGTGAGCACAACTCGCTGGGTTCTCTCCCTGACCTGCTGCTGGCACTGACCAGAGCTGGGCACAGAAAGGTTGCACAGCCAGCTGTGCTAAGGCATCTCCTGCTGCACGTGGCTCTGCTCCAGCTTTGCTGGATGAGTGACAGAGCTCAGAGAGCTCTTCCCTCTGAGCCATAACAAGCATTACCTGCAGCCATTGACCAGCACGACGAGGCTCTGCCGGATGGAAGCGTAGCGCACGGTCAGCTGGATCTCCCCCAGAGGCATCTCAGTCCCACTGCAAGACATTGCACAGCCAAGGCTGTTAATACAGCCATTGAGCAGCCCACAAGCAGGCTAAAACCAGCTTTCAGGGCACTATCCTTCTCCCTGGCATCCTAAGGTTTGCTGTCTAGGAAGCAGCTGGACCACAGAGGTTCCACAGAAGCTCCATCCCTGCCTTCTCTGCATGTACCCAATTTCAGTCCCACAACACAAACTGCCAAAAAAGCCATTATGTGGCCCACTGTGGATGGAGCAGCAAAGTACAGGTTAGTGTGTCACACATTCCCTCAGGAATGTCTGTATATGCAAAATGGGACCCTTTTCATATTCCATTCTGCATGTTATTTAAGTGGCTCAAAATCCAAAACATTGCTTAAAATGGTTTAAAAATAGTTTATAAATTAAGCCCTGTTCAGAGCTAGAGACAGCTGGAGTTGAGTTTTATGTTCAGGTATATAACTACTCTGATGCTCTCTTAAGTGAGGTGGATCTTTGTAACTTCTGTTGATTAAGGATTCCACAAGCTCCATTCTGTGCCCCAGGAGGGACAAATCCTTCTCTCCATCCTGCCTGACAGACCAGCCTCACACTGAGCACTGTGGGAAGGACACACACACAAGCACACCTCTCCACAAAAACTTTGTTCACAGCATTATCAGTCTTAAAATGTGTTGGATAAACACATCCAGAGATTTAAGCAGCCAGAGGTGCCTATCAAGAGTTTAGGTTATTACAGAAGTGGGACGTTCAGACTTTGAAATCCTGTTGCTAAATGAATGTTGAGAATCTCTTTTACAATATAAAGCCAACACATGCAGCACTCTTAGGAGAGCCATAGAGTAAATACTTTCCCTTTATACCTGCTCTGACAGTGCCCTGTAATTTACTTTGCTGTTGACTGGAATACCTAGGTAAATTCTTCGTAAGGTGACTTGAGACCAAACACCCCAAAAGATTTAGCAGCATTGAATCCACCTCCATGCAACAGTAACACCTAAATTTTCCCAAGAGAAGAACAATTCAGCTGGAAGAACACCTACTTATGAATGTCCAGGTTGCTGCTACTTAATTCAAAGCAGGAAGAAGGCAGGGATCCCAGTGAAGTGACACTGGGTGCCACCCTCATTTCCTGCAGGACAGGCAATGTGGGCACGGCCACTGCTCCGCTGGGCAACGCTGATGGTGGGCCATGCTCTGGATTCTGCTTGCCCTCTGCTTCATCAAGGCCAGACACAGTTTCACTTGGTACGGGGGCTCCAGAACTGTCTTTAGTGTCCAGGTCTTCTCCACTGTCCTTTTTTGGCAGAGGTTCAAGTGCTGCAGAGTCTTTGCTCATGGGAGGTACTTTTGAGACTTGTGGAGAAGAAAACTTCTGCTGGTTTCCAGCCTTCTCTGTGACACGCACGGGACCTAGCTTCGAGGCATTGACACCAGCCTTGACTCTTTGTGGATCAGGTTCTTCAACATTCAGTGCCTAAAAATCACAAGGGACGACAGTGAGTGCTGCTCCCATAGCACTGGGGTGAATGCCAGCATTACCACCCAGAAGGAAATTTCACCACAAGACTGTAACAGCAGGACTCTGCCATTAGAGATGAAAGGGGCCCCTGGGATTCACTGTGGTGTTCTCTCCTCTTATCCTACTGTGTTTGTACTGAGCAGTGTATAAACATCATCCAGAGCACGGTGAGGAAACAACTCCTAAGCATCAGTGCTGATTTCCCCAGCTTAGATTTTCTCAGTCTAGCTCTTTATTGTTGTGAGAAAATTTTCAGCCATGGCACTGCACTAAGTTTTATGAAGCCTCAGGGGTACCTCTCAACTCCACCATACACTCCTAATTTCACTTAAATACCTTGTCACACTTCTGCTTTCTATTCAGCTGTGAAGCAAAGCTGCCTCTCTTCATGCCCACCTTTCATCTCTTTTGCCTGGTTACAAATGGATGCTTCTGCAGGAGAAATTGAGTGAATATGGGATTGAACAACTTACCCGCAATACAAGTTTCATCTTAATGAAGCTGTCTGAACTGGAATGGTCCAGCTGGAATCTCTGATCCAGAGTCATGTTTGGGTCCTTAAGTAAGTGGGACAGACATACCACTGAAGTTCCCAGGGCACTATCCCGTTCCTTGTCTTTTATCTGGAGGATGGAAGAAAACAGAAGTTTTTATTAGCTGGCAAACTGGGAAGTGCACCACTGGGAATGCAAAAGCAAAGCAAGAAGGAATTTCAGACAGACACCAAAATTAGCTTATTTGCTTCAGTATGGTTACATCCAAACGGGTGACGTCATTATTTCAGGAGTGTAACAAGTTAGTGCATTTGGAGCAAAAATCCCACCTCTAACTATGCAGAGAAAGAACTGCTTTAGCAGAAAAAACATGTCCAGAGATTTGATTTTCCTTGCTTGCTTTAGGGACAATGTCCTAAGCAGCTGAGATGGCAACTGGTCTAAATCTTTGTATGTATTTTAGGTAATAGTTTGTTTAGCCTATTTAACCTCAAGACATCTTCCAAGTTCAATTCCTTTCTGTATCCAAGTGACCAGCCACAGAACTGGCTGTGGCTGCAATGCTGCTAATGAGAGACAGGATTGCTTAAAGAGGCAGAACACAGAGGTGAAGAGGTAGGGCTCTGGTTGAGAATAATGAAAGCTGCAATTTCTGACAGCAAAATATTGATGTCTTTACTACACATAGACCTTTGAAACATCCTTTGCACTTTGCAGCCACAAACATCCCACATTTTGAACTAAGATACTGCACATTACAAGATGCTAGAACAAAGGTAGATACCAAAAAAGGGAGCTACCACCACCACCACCTAATACAGAACTGTCTGTGCAACATGTGCTTCTTCCACCTTTTAGTAGGAGGAAGCCAGTATGTGACAATCCCACACAGAAACAACCAGCACTAAGATCCATAGAAGAGGTTTATTCCTACAAATGTGCACTTGGCCTTCAAAGGGAAGGCTTTTCTCTCACCTCAATGTGGAGTGACTGGGAATGAGCACTGTGGACAAAGAAGGTGAAAGCCTGGCCCCACGTGGGATCTTTGCTGAAATTGCAGGTCTGCAACAAGAGAATATATTAGCTTAGTCTCTGAGAAGCAAAGAATCCATGACAATGATCACCAGAGAGGGCCATGGTGACCCTCAGTGATGCTACACCCCAGCTGCATAGAGAGAGTAGAAATTCCAGGTCAGAAGCCTATGGAAGTAAAGTCTCTGGCAAAACCAGAACAAGTTCTTTGGGGCGCGGAAATGCCAAAGAACAAGTCTGGTGAGCTGCAGTTGGCCCCACCAGTGCTGCCTGGACCAGCAGCCTGCCTCACCTGCAGCAAGGCACTGCTCCCTCCCTCCCACCTTCCCAGCCAGGGAGAGCCAGAGGACTGCTTCCAGCCTGCAGCACTCTGGGCCAGCTCCCAATGCTGCAGTGAGCTGACAGGCAAGGGCAGGAAAGCTGGAGGGGCAGTTTCAGGGGTGTAAAACTTGTGGGAGGAGTAGGAGGCCACAGCTTCAGCACCATCCACTTCAAAGAGGAAAGAGCATGGAAAGCACCCACGGGGACTGTGGCTGCTCTGTAAACCAGCTGTCCCTGCCAGGCCATGAGTGCTGGCAGCAAGTGAAAAGGAGCAGGGAAAGCCTGGAAGCCTGACCTAGCTTAGGAGAGGCACGTGATGTGGTAGGGAAAGAGAAAGCCACAAAAGGTAAAAATGGAAGTAGAACCCAATTTCTGGATGGAACAGGTGGAAGGAACGAAGGAAAATAGGTGCCAGTCCTGTATGCTCGTGTGTAGCCAACAGAATTCATTCTTACTGGGAGTCAAAAGAACTAAGAGCTCATCCACATGCAGCTGCAGGACAGTGAACATGGCAGCTACTGGGAGGGCAGAGCTCAGCTGTTGCTCATACTAATGAGGCAAAAGTAATTTTTAAATAATAAAAAAGGAACTGGAAGTGAAGTGGAGGAGATGCAGACCCATCTTGTCTAGGTTTAAAAACAAAACAAAACACAACACACAAAACAAAACAAAACAGTAAAACTCTGATACACAGGAGCCAGGAAAGACTCCAAGAAAGGAACAAAAGCCAGCTTGATGCAAATGACACCCTGCTCTGAAAAACCATGAGCTGGATTGGAGACTTATAGAACTAGAGTGTCTGGGCCAACATGAACTCTTGGACACAGGCATGGAACTACAGATGTGTACAGCAGACACCCTCCACCACCACAGCTCGCTGACACAGTGGTTCCATCCCAGGCTCTGCAGCTATCACTACAAGTACAGCTCATCAGCTTCACAAGAAGTCCTTTCCTTCCTAGGGGATACTTGGGGACAGTCACCCATAAGATGGAAAGCATCTAATGAAAGCAGAAGAATTAAACAGCCCCACCTTACTCTTCTGAGTCTTGTTCCCAACTGTGAGCAGGACAAAGGAGGAAGGCTCTCGTTCCATCTTCTGTCATTTAATACAAGGAAGAAAGAAGAAGGCAGAAAAAAAAATTAAGAAATGTATCGTTTTCAGGAAGCAATATAAAACCACTATTCTTACTTGAAGTAAATTGCTGGAAAGCTGACAGTATTTTCTGGGACCTCTGAGGAGTGTAGCACACAGGAAAGCCTCCAGCAATAACATAGCAGTCTTACCCTCCACCATCAAGAATACACATTTAAGCCAAAGTTTTATGTATTTAGGTTTCAACAGGTGAGCAGTTAAAAATTTGTCAGAAGCTGGGAGGAAAGAGAGAGAAGAGCTGAAGGCTCAGTGGGAAATCTTGATCTTTCCTGACTGAACCAGGACTCTCAGAATTGGTTTCCAAGGCTCAGGACTTGCTCCAAAGCAGCTGGAGGAGAGTCTTTGGCATCAAATAACAATTCCTGTCTGGAAGCAACAATACTGAACCTCTTGCACCTCTCTGCACTAATGCTATAGAAGTTAAGGCTGAGAATC
Source organism: Peucedramus taeniatus (assembly GCA_013400575.1). NCBI lineage: Eukaryota > Metazoa > Chordata > Aves > Passeriformes > Fringillidae > Peucedramus > Peucedramus taeniatus. The sequence goes on along the minus strand of WBNO01001351.1, from coordinate 234,618 downwards.
TGGTCTTGGCACAACACTACATACAAAGTGCACACAGTGAGGTCCAGAATTAAGGATTATTGACTGTGATGTGTATCACAGGGCTGGTAACTCATTTAAATTGTAAAGATGCTGTTTAGGAGAGGAGCTACTTGGAGAGAATGGGAAGCTTTCTCCATAGCTTGGAGCTGTACTTGTGAGTAGCCTGTTCAAGAAAGAAGGGAGAAAGACATTCTTCCCTATACCTGCCATTTACATCACAGTAGTAGAATGCAGTATTTGTGGGAAAAAAATAAACAGAAGCTATGAGACAGAAGGTATGAATGACAGAAACGCATCTGAATCTCTCTAAAGCCAAGGGAGGAGGAATCTGGTGGTCAGGTCTCCACTGGGCAGGAAATTATCACAAATGAGCAAATTCCTCCCTGCTCAATGTCAAGCTGGAACAGCTCAGCAAGGGAAGAAAAAGCAGCAGCAAGGATATTATGACTTAGTCTGATGTCTGGAGGCTCTCTTTTGCGTAAGAAAGAAAGACAACCACACACACAATCAAACATTTCCATGTTGCATTCCCACTTTGGCCTCCTTGACTTTCACTGGGGTGGGCTTTCAATCCCTATTTTGAACCCCTGCTCACTTAGATTCTGACAGTGGAGAGATTATTTCTTTTTAACCACCACCAGTTTCATTTCCTATGATACCACATAATCCAGAACCTTGTTTTGCAAGTGTGGGAGAAGAATATAAATTTTACCTTGAGGTACTTGTTATTTTTGATCTTCTTTGCTCCACATTCACCATTCGAATACTCCATGTGGTTTTTCTGAATTGGTGAAAGAGTATTTAAAACAATTAATTTGTTGTTTTACAAAAAAAAGGAGGTTAGGACTGAAGGCTGCTGCATGGGGTTTGTACTTACAGGGAGGTTGAAGGCACTGTCCAAGTAGACAATCAGAATTGCTGTAGACAGACCCTTCTTATCCTGTAAAGGCAGGGAAAGATAAAACAAATCAAAACACAAAGAAGTCATGATCGCCCACCAAGGACAATGCAAAACATAGCAAAACTCCAAGGGCTTCTGAAGACTGAGCAGCTCTCTGCCTTTCTCCTGAAACTTGCAATTTAGAGGAGCCCAAGTCAACACAGCATGACAGTTCTAAGCACACCAGTAAGAAGATGTGTAACTCTTTTCAATTCCCTGCCTTTAATGTTTGTCAATCTCTCAGTGCAGAACTGGTTGGGTTCCCCAGTGCAGCAAGACACCTAAAAACATGTTCAACCACATACATCAACATGAATCCAGTGTCAGCAGAACAAAGCCTGGGAACAATTTTATTCACTTCAGTGGAATTCAAATGGTTTTACTTGGTTATGAAGAAACATCCTCTTTGGGAGATGGGCTTTATCCAAGCAATCCTGCTGGACAAACTACACACCATTTGGAAACAGCCCTACCAAGCACCAGTGCTGGGTATTTGCCTATGACTAGTATAGATTATTTCAGGGGTTCAGGGTCCTGCATATATCCTAGATGAAGAGGGAGGAAAAAAATTGTGAAAGAAAAGAACCCCTGAGAAGCCACTTTGCAGTGAGTCAAACAAGGGTTTGCTAATTCAAGCAAAAAGAGTTGCCAGATTTGAGTTACTCCTGAATTACCAAGAGACCTGGGGCAAGCAAATGCCCTTCCTCTGCAGGAGGGGCAGGGAGGGAATCACATCAAAACTTTGCCAGACAAAAATAAACTCCTGTGAGTTTGCCTGGGGTTTCTAATTTTGCACACTCCTTTGTTGATGACTGCACAGGGATCAGAGTACCTGAATCCTTTAAGCAAACACACTCACCTCATGCAGCTTTTCTTGGTCGTTTACTAGTGAAAGCCACTCCAGTTTTAAGTGCAAGTGTCCACTTGTCGTCTTACTCAAGGGAAACCACTACATGGAGATAACAAAGAGCAACTTGAGAACTGAGAGGCAGAGTAGCTTTTATATATGTGGTGCAGTCTCTGAGACTTACACACAACAGACAACATGAATTTTACTCCCAGCACCTTAGCTTCATTTTTTACACTTAGATTGTAGCACGTCCACCTAGGACATGGAACAAGGCAGAACAAAATTAAAATAAGATGCCCATAAACAGGCAAAGCATGTGGATATTTCCAACCAGCAGCAGCACAGGACAGGCACCCTGGCATTGTTTGTAGAGTGCTGGGTTGCAGGATGAACCACAGTAAGGTCAGATCGTTTCTCCCCTCAGCAAACAGGCTGCTTCACCAAACTTTATCTGCAGCTTTGTACAAAACACTTGGTACACATCGGACAAGGTATCAACAAGATACCCCACTGCTGGCTCAGCATAACCTCAGGGCTCTCTGGGGTTACCAGCCTGGTTGTAAAAATTATTGTAGTGGCTACTTCAGTAATTATCTTTTTGTGAAAATACCACAGTGCAAGTGTGCAAGGAAACTTTAAGTACAAAGAAACACTGTAGTAGCAGAGGAGAAGCACAAATGAGTGCATGTAGGCCTACACCACCAGCCACATTTAGAAATAAGCTGAGATCTTTACCTCATCAACGGTTCTGTCATTCATTACATCCACTAGGCTTATCAGCAAGCTGAAAGGCAAAGAGCAAACATTTAAATGTATATTGAGGCATACAGCATAAAGCACCAAAAAATGCCCATTCTCAAGTCTGTTCCAAATAACTTCTCCACATTACCTGTGTATGTATGTGCACGAACACACTTATACTCCAGAAGTCTACCCCTTGAAATATTTCCAAAACTAAAATAAACTTGAAGTAAATCTCAAGTAATTATCACTTCTAATGGCTTCCCAGCATTCCCTACAGGAGTGCAACCTTGTTCAACATTACTTGCACTAGGAACTAGTTATGTGGTATTAATATCTGGGCAAAGGAATCACTTCCAACAGTATTAAATTTCCAGTATGAGTAATTCAGGTGTCCCACAGCAGAGGCTACTGGATCCTGATCAAAGATCTTGCTAATTTACCTGCCCATGAAGTCATCTTTATCTGGATCTTCATCATACAAATCCACTTCTAAGTCCTGACCAGGCACTTCATGAACAACAAACTGGAGGAGAAAGAGGTATTGATTAAAAATAAAAAGCATTCACATACACGTATTCAGGCTCAGGCTGTGGACAAGAACATGACACCTGACAACTGTCTGACACATTAAGGACATTCCCTGTTCTTTCTTATGGTTAAATGTATAACAAATACAATTGATTATACGTGAAAATGTTTCACATTGTTTGCTTGTTTTTGAGCTACAAGTTAAACCCCTCAAACTGGTATCCTTAATAAGCAGAGAGGAACCAATGCTAGAGCAGCCTGCAGCTGCACAGACTGATGCATTGATTGGTATTTAAAGCAGTGCTTTGCACCTCCTCCAAAAACCCACACATGTAAATCAGATCAACCTGAATGACATTTCAAGTTTACCATGTAAATTTGAGCTTGGTTAAGGGACACAAATGCCTCAGCCAAGAAACAAGGAAGTCCACCTGCCCTGCAGAGTCAGCTAAGAGAAGGTCCTGCAAGCACAGGGATGTAAATGGCTGTGTATCCTACAGATGGAAAGATCAAAAGGTTCAGTACCTCAAATGTCTCATTCCAAATGGGATTGAGATCTCGGGAGACTGTCTTGCTTCGACACTGCGCGGTGCCAACGCGGAGCAGAGCGTACGGATCAGACTTCCCCCTGATGGCACCAAGGAAATTGTCTTTCTGGACAAGGTTTTCAGCTTCTAACAGATGAACCCTTATTACTCCCTGGATAAAATGAGATACAGAATTGGTCATGAAAGTGCAATATTTGGATAATTATAATATGCTGCCTCCTAAAACTGTTTATTTCAGGCAGCAAGGGTAGTCACCATGACAGTTCTGCAAAGACACGTAGTTTGATGCAGTACATTTCCAATGACAGCTGTAATAAAGCACTTTTTCCACCATTTGCCTAGAGGGGAAAAAAAGCCCCCATAAAGAGATGTACAATTCAATCTAGAGAACTGTATAGGAAATATTATTTGATTTATTTTTAAATCAGAAATATACATATGCACACAGCATTACAGCCACAGTCAAATCAAGTGTAAAGATCAACTCCCACTGACTGAAGGAGGAACTAAGCACTCACTGGCAGGTTCTTATTTTATTGCACAGGAGCCATTGCACTTCAATTTAGTGATGCAAGTTTGCATCAGGGAGCATGCCTTTGTCACTCACTTATATTTATCCTCTTTAGTTAGTATATTAGGTATTTGATGGATGAAGGAGATTGAAGACCTGGATATGTTTTTAGCAGATTTTTTTTTCTGTAACAGAGATATGTCATCCTCCAAGTTCCCTATTTACTCCTCTTCACAGCATTAGTAAAATATTAAATAGCATGACACTCACTGCTTATGTATTTATCCTCTCATTTGCATGTACCACAGATCTGCAGTTACAGACTAAAGGTTTAATCGGTAAATGAGCTCAGAGTACAAACTGACTCCTTATGACATGTAGAGAGGGTAGGAACTCCCAGTGCCCATGTCTCTCCCTCCCAAATTATGAGCTACCCAACACTGCTTTTAAATTTATACTACCTACTGACAGCCCACAATTCAGGCTGAAAGAGCTGATGCAGCATCCAAAGACACTAAGCTTGGATGCATCCACATGGTGGCAGCTGCACACTCAGGTAGATAAACACTATGTCACTGAAAAAACAACTCACCTGGGGGACAGGGAACCTCAAGTGGGCAATGTTCATGTTCTTTTTCAGAGGCACTGTGATCCTGTTGGGTAGAACCAGCCGTGCAGCAATGAAGTCTTGAATTAGTGAGTCTGACATTACACTGCAAGTGGGGGGAAAAAGGCAACCTCAATCTCCACAATCAGTCAAACTCTGCACTGAAAAGTGAGGGACAGCAGAAGAAATGGGCATTGCAAAGTGAGTGGTGTGGTCTAGCTCCTCCCAAAGTATTGTCAAGAATTAGAACAGGACATGCAGGGAAATGGTTGAGCCACCATCCCTGGAAGCATTTAAAGGACCTGTAAAAGTGCTTAGGCACAGTTTAGTGTTAATGGTTGGGCTTGATGATCTATAAAGATCTTTTCCAAAGTTTAAAATTCGATGAAAGAGCTGCAGAGTGGCCAGTCAACTTCAATTGCAGGTTTGCAATATGAGCATCCCTGTTGCAGGGTGTGAATTTGGCTCAGCATTGTAAACAATGAATGGGAGCTTAGGCTGTGTGAAATCTTCATGCACACACCCAAACACATCAAACCCAAGTGTCTTCTGTGTTTCCTTAGGAATGACACCAGAGATGGACAAGGGGAGAAGGGAATCAGGAGGTTTCAGCATTTTGCAGGGTGCTGAAGGCCTCGAAGTAGCTTGTTTTTAGACTTAGAAATGGCCACAGCACACACTGCTGCCTACTCTTGGCCACCTGCTGAGACCTTTTCACAAAATTGAAGCAGACAGGCACATAAAAAAAATCAAAGCCAAGCTCATTTCTCAGACAAGGTTCTGGATCTTGGCATATTTTGCACTAAGAAGGAAAATTTTGTTTGAAATAACTGGAGATCACATTGGCTGAATTGAGGGCACTATCTTGGAGTTCAAGGAACTTTCAAGCCTAATTACAACTTGCACATTTTTAGCTTTTCAGTTCAAATCTTTACTTCACAACTGCTCTTTTTGTATGGCAGGTACTAGAAGTATGCACTATCACAGATGTCCAAGTACTCTCCAGGTGATTAATGAGGATTTCAACACACCACTACAATCCTGCATGAGCAAAAAATAATAAGAGGAAAACCCAAAAACATCTGAAAGACTCATTCTCTTGATAGATCTAGTGCTTATAAGGGTATGACTAACAAAATTGTCCCAATTCACAGAGGCTGGATGCACATGTAAAGAACATAAGGAAAGTCTTCTACTTCAAATGGTCAACCAGGAACCTTGGACAGGCTCTTGGCTTTCCTGTAAAAAAACCAGGAATGTTACAGAATTGTCCCCTCTCTCAAGTCTCAGGGTACATCCAACTAAACACAGCTCATATGTGAGGACAGATGACTGCATCCAGCTTCTTTGCTATCTTAAGTGAGCCAAATTCATTTGACAGGGAGGGCTCTTGTTCAACCTGTACTTCAGCCCATTCATGGTCAAGCATGTTTTGCTCCCAGCTTTCATTGCACTGCTGAGGGACAAGCAAAGATTCCTGTGAGCAAATCCCTGTGGGAGAACCAGGCAGTAAAAATTTAGGACACCAAATTTGCACTTAATTATATGAGAGGCTGTAGGCTGGAACACCTACAGGCCTTTTCCCTGCAAGGATTAGGGAAACCAAGTTAGAAAAGAACAGATTAATTACTCTGATAAAAACTGGAGCTCTCAGGCTAAACTGCAGGGCAAAAGGACACTCAGGCCTCAAATTAAGTGAAAAAGGAAGCTTCCTCTCATTCAACATCAAAAGCCTTCAGAGGATCTTTAATGCATAAACTGGCACCTAAAGTGGCCAGACTCTTCCTATGAGTCTGCAAACCATGAGCTGCAGGGGAGCAGAGAGGAACAGAAGTGTCTGCATTTGCAGTGAAAGGGAGAAAGGCAATGGCTGTGTAACCCCATGTATTCTCCTCTTGTGCAACAGAATTTTCTCTTTACACTAAAAAACAAACTGAATCCCCAATCTGGTGAAATAGTTTGTAACAGTACAGAAACCCACTAAGATTTTCATCCTTGCTGTGCAAGTTTTATGTATGTAGTACTACTAACCCAAGAGGCACTGGAGAAGAGCTACACCTAAAAGGTGGGCAGATTACATAGAAAGAAAAGAATTTTTCTCCTTATAAATCTGGTACAGTTCTCTTTATCATGGATTGTACATGAGTTTGTCAGAGGGACTGCAACTCTCTGATACCTTGCCTTTGTACACTTTACTGTAAATAAAAAATAGCAGTCTGCTAGTCTAAACTTACTTCATCTACATTTGCAAATAACTGGCACATGGGAAACAAAAGGGCTTGTTTTTAGTTTATAAGGCATTGTTGTTTGGGGGATTTATTGTTTCCATCCTAAATGCAATGAAGTGATTGAAACAATTTTGACAGAACGTAAAAAGAACCCTCCTCAGGTTTTGCCACAGCCAGATGCAATGGGATGAACATCAGCACATCTTGCACACAATGCTCTCAACAACAGCTTTGATGGTTACTCAAAAACTACATCCCAACTTCCAGAGTTTTTTCAAAGAATAAAGTAAAGCAAAGTAGACACTCACTTAATCCCTGGGACATCCAGAAGGTTGCTCATGCCTGCCCAGTTGATTTCCAAATGCTACAAGATCGGGGAGAAAATATTATACAGGTCTATTAAAATTTATTTCAAAATAAATGTAGAATTAAAAAGGAAAATACTTCTAGAACAAAGCCAAATGTCTAAAGGAAGGAAAACCTGAACCACCAATTGCATCTGTACATTAGAATCAACAGCTGGTATAAATTTTCTTATCTATTTTATCTGCCATCCTGAATTGAGGGTATCACTGGAACTTAACCTGCAAGAAGAAGGAAAGTCAGCATTCAGCCCTTAGCAATGGCCACTGGCAGATGCCCTGGGGTGATGAAGGAAATTCAGCAACTCTAGCAAGACTTTGAAGTTCCTTTCTCATCCTTGGACTTAGGGGTTGGCCTATGCCCTGAGGCAGAGGGATTTACAAATACCACCGGTTTCAGGAGTCTGTATTCCTACTAGTACAATAAACAAAAAGAGGTTCTTTCATGTGCTAAAATAATGCTGCTACATCTAAACACAAAAACACCTCATTCAAGATCAAAAATGCATGACTTTCATGAACTCAAGCAGAGCATAAACCACAAGCAAAGCTGTGTGCTGTAAGATAACTGCTTCTTACAAGACTAGAAGGTTTCTCATATTTTATTAAACCACAATTGAGTGCAAGGGACATGACCTTAAACAGGCAAGCTTTCAAAAGGCAACCATGAATGGTCTCCAAAATGACTGCATTTAAAATCTGTGAATGAGAAGGTCCAGCAGCCAGAAACCTTGCAGAAACAGTTCCTGTGCTGCCACCATAAGACAGTCCTCTCATTCTTAGAGTGAAGCAAGTAACTGTTTAGGCACTGCTACAAAAGTATAGAGTGAACTAATTTACATCCTCCCGTAATTCAAGAGGGACACTGAACAATTGGGAATTTGTAATTTAAGCACCTGAACTGTGAGGTATTCATAGTTATGCAGTTTGAGTTATCAGTGATGGACAGCTTGTGTCACTCACCAAAGACCAAGCACTAAAGACTAAGAAGTCTGCAGAGAGCAGCTCACTGCTGACTCACCGGTTTCTGCATGAAAAACAAGGTCACTGCTCCAACAAAAGGGGCATCGGTTAGGAGAGGCTCCAGGATCACCCGCAATGTCCCATACAACTGCAAACAGAACAGGAAAGCTCAGGGTTAAGGTACTCTCATGAAACAGCTTCAAAACTGTGAGCTTTTCAGTGATGGAGATAATTTTAGAAATTCTACTTGAAGTAATTTTATTTAGAATTTAATATAAAAACATTTTCCCCCCAAACCATTGCTACTGATATCAGGCAATGCTTTTTGTGTTTGTGGAGTGTCTCTGCAATCCAGCCAAACAATGGAGCCATTTGTCTACTAGCTTTCAACACTCTAAGAACAGATTCTTGGTTTAATCTACATCAGTTTATGAACATCATGGCTCTTCTGAAGTTCTCTGCTGACACTATGAGCTCCTCTGAACTCCAGTGGCAGCTGCTGGCCCACATATACTCAATGCTCCAGCACTGACCCTCTTAAGAGTCACTCTGTGAAGCTGAGAAGTGGCATTAAGTGCTTTCCATGGAAGGCCTCATTTCCTCAGCCAAGAACAAGGAGACAAAGCCAATCATTCCAAGCCTGATAGTTGCTGGTTTCCCAGTTAAGTGTCACGACCTCCCCACTGGGAGGTGCTACCTCCTGCCCCACACAGCCTTGAACAGACAATGTTAGCACTGCACGCACCTGTACACCTTTCACGCCAAGATTAAATTTCGATATGTCCATGTGAATCTCACAGTCCCCTATGTAACTCAAAGAAAATTCTCACATTATTCCACAGTTTGCAATAGTCCCATGAGAAATTTGGGGCTGTACAGAGTATCAGTGAAATCAGTTTAAGGACTGACAGCATGATCCCACAGGCAGAGATGGATTTTCAAGTGACTGAAAAAGAGAAGTTGAACAAAGGTCAGATCTTTCACAAGAGAAACCTTGCAGTCAGCTGGGATATTGATGTACCTGTAAAACACTGAAGCAACATCTGTATTTCCAGGTTACTTTTCCATTCTTAAGACTTGCTGCAAGAAGGGGACCAAGATGCTCCTTCAAAATTCAAGGTCAGAGCAATTGCCCTCTTGCTCCCTTCTCTGTCAAAAGCCTGATCCCATCCCACAGCCTGGTGACCCAGCTCCCAAGCTGGGAGCCATCCTGCCATTACTCACGGGGTTCCCACTTTGCCCTCACCCAAAAAACCCATAGATCACCCTTGCCCACAACCCAAAAACCCACAGAAAGGACCAATTTATCACTAAAAATAACCTGGTTTCCTTGAGGCTGAATTCAAAGACAACTACTTAGATCAGATTTTGGTCAGTTGCCATGGAGAACATCAGGCTTTAAATAAAGCAAAAGCTGAATGCGGTACTTTGGCAATTTGGAAAGCACCTTAGACTTTTATTAATGTACAAACATCACCTTATGCAGAAACCAGTAGCCACTCCCCAGGGAGCAGAACCTCACAGATCTGTTGATGCCTCTGGCAGAAAATGGTTGAAGGCAGCTACCAAGTTCCCTTTCAGCCCCCTGAGAAATAGCGCTGGCTGCAGACACACAAACACCCTGCAGGTAAAGCAGGGTGCAAAGGTGCTGCAGCAGTGAATGTGCTGTGCTTGCTGCCTGCATGCATAACTTCACTCCATAATCAAAGGAAAAGGGCAGGAGTTCTGCTCTGACCACATGTATACAGGCAAATAGTGCTGCAGTTGCCACAAATTCAAACTGTAATTTGCACATAGACAGATTCTCTCCCACCCCAAAAAAACCTGCCAAGGCTGTGCAACCCTGTGAATTTGCCTCCACTTTTGCAAGCAAAGTTCTTTGTATATTTGTTTACAGGTAGTCACCTAGAAGAATTTTGGGAGCTCATAACACATAGAATAAAGCCTTTAATGTTAGAGCATTCTCATTTCTTATTTCCAACCTCATAAACCATGCCAAAATTAACACAATCTTTCTTAAAAGCTAGTGACATAATTAAACTTATTTTATGTTTGTTAACTTCTACAATTTTGACATTATCTTACAGGTCATTACACTGGGTGCTAATAGAGCATTGTTACAATAAAATTCTAAATGAGAAGCCAAAATTAGTTCCTTAATTTGCAGTAATTAATCCAAGAGGATTTAATTCAGCTTTTGCAAGTGTCTAAGACAACAAAGTAAGTACCGTGGTGTTTTACAGCCTTTCTACCTTTTCACACAGTCAAAAATTCTTCCCACTCAGTCCTAGATGTCTCTTTTCTCCAGTAAAAATGTCAGAGAAGTCTTATCAGAGCCTGAGCCTTTAATTAGCCTTATGTCTGCCTCATACATGTATCATCCCCCTGCCAGGGTGCTTGGTAGGAAGGATGAACTCTTTGCTCATTAGTTTTTTCCTCATTTCCAGTCCCAGCTGCTCATGCTTCCATCTGCTCCTCTGTGCAGCATAACCTTGCTGTGCTCTTTGCTGTCCTGCCCCAGAGCACACCTGAGCCAAACTCAATCCTTGACACTTAAAAGGCTGAGGCTGAGCCCCTCCACCCTACACAGGACTGTGCTTTACCCACCTGTAGAGGGTGGAAGAATCACCTGTTTCTCTCCTACATCAGCTGTTGCACAAGGTGATGCAGATATGCCTGTGTTGTGGATGAGAACCTTTTCAAGTGCAAGTATCTGTGTCTCTCCTGTACTTGGCTGGAAAAGCTGGGCCCAGTGTTTGTGATACAAAGGCAATCCACTGGCTGAAGGCAGGGTTGCTACCAGAGCTGGTAAGTTTAACTAACCTGGATGTCTGCACATCCCTTTAGAAAAAGCCCAGGCAATTCCCCCCCTGTAAAGTAACTGCCCAGGGGCCCCATCCTCTCATGGCCCCCATGCTGAAAGCCCCCTTTGGCCCAGCCTCCTCAAGTGCTCTGTAACACAGACTATGCTTAGTCTGCCTTTGGACTTGGGAGAAGAACAAGCAGAATTGCACAAAGTAGAGAGATAAGAAAATGTAACCAGGCAACACAGGGTGTGAGAAAAGCCAGATCACCTCTGACTTTCCCCTCTCCCTGTCCTGTCAGCCTTCTGGAGGCAGGTATCCCTTTTTGCTCAAGACTGACCAGTTTCCAAAATGTTTTCAGTTTCTTCTAAGAGCCTACAAACTTAGTTATCTCAAACTCAACTAAAGCTCCAAGTATTGTATATTTCTTTTGACTTTTTTCCTCAGATAGAGACTGTCTTTCCAGCTCTCAAAATCTGACAGGAAGTCAGAGATTATCTTCTAAGAGTAAATTGCAATCAATGAATTTTTACACATGCCAGTTATTAAACTATTCTCCTATGACATCACATGTACTGTAAATGCCACAGAAGATCATACAAAAGAAAATTCAGAACATTTCCAATGAAAAATGCTTGTGAATACTAAATTATATTAATGAAATAGGAAGCAACTGGATTGCAAGGTGTTTTTCAGGGAGGTAATAGTACCTTCAAATACTTGGAAACTGATAATTATAGCCCATGATTATATGGCTATGCAGCAGCTCAGGCAGCTGCAAAATTAGTGGAAAGGAAAGCAGCTGTAGGAAGTCAAGTGGCTGCACTTGGACAATTCCCACTTCGATAAATGGAGTATATAGTCCTTTTGCATGGGACAAAGTCAAGACTATAACAGGACAGTGCTCTACATAACCATTTCCAATGCTCTGATGCTACAGCCATGTAAGCTGCTGTTAACAGATTTAAGTAAAGCAGCCTCTCTAGTTCTTTTGATAACTTCATCCAGTACCAGATCTCCTGCATCCCTGACTCTGTTGACAACTACAGCCCATACAAATAAGGGACCTCTAAGAACTATTTTTCACACCTCCCAAAACAAAAGATGCAATTTGTGATACACAGACTTAACACAGAGGAAAGGAAGCTCCTCTTCACATAGCTCATAGAACTGAACCACGGCATTCAGTGCTGCATCATGTTGGTGAGACCAGGAGCACAAGGTGAAACAAAGCCCATGTCCACATGTCTCTGAGTGGCTAATAAACTACACATTTGGTTCCATACAGATTACAAAGGAAGGGTAAGAGGGAAAGGTTTCTTCTACTCCTACCCTCTTCTTGTATTTTCTCCATGTTAAATCAAAGACTCTGGGCTTCAGCAAACAGTTGCCTTCTTGATAAAACCGGAGGGAAAAAAATCTGTCCTCCTGTATTATTGTGAGACTGGAAGCAAGAAGCATTTACAGAGCACTGAAACCTAACCCAAGAGTCACTGTGGTGCCAGCACTGCACAGTGCACCCCACAGGCACCCACAGCACTTCACTCTCTTCTCTCTGTGATGCCAGCACACAGCCCTGCAAACAGGTCAGTCATTTAAACCTCAACAGCACAGAGACCAAAAGGTAGAGTGAAGGGCAGCCTCACACTTGGGCAATCAACTCCATCTCCTTTAAGCAGCAAAAAAACCTGTTCTGTTGGTAATCCACAAAAAGGCAGGTAAATAATAGCACCAATCATAGATTTGCCTTTCCCTGTTCCTGAAAGCAACACACAATCTCCTGCAGACACTGCAAGATGCACAACATAGCTTAGTTGTAGACATTGATGTTAACATATGAGCACAAGTGAAGCTGAGGCCTTAAGACAGCCTTAGAGAAGAGACCCCACCAGAGAGGCAAGGCAAACCCCACACTCCTGTGTGAATACAGAAAAAACTGGCATTTCAGATGGCAGCAGCTCAGGTTAGGTTATCAGCATCAGCATGAGGAACAGAAGTGCTTGGCCAGTTCAGAGATGTTGATGGGTCTGCCAGAGGGACAGGAATGCAGAGGTGGGGGAATCCCTACATAGAGGATTGTCAAAAGACAGTGAAAATGAGCATGTGGGAGAAACAGTTTAGCAGAGAACAGCAGCAACCTTCTGCAAGGCTAAGAAGGCATCAGATCTCTCCATCTCAACATGGAAAGCACAAATGATTTGCCAAAGGCCCTAACTCTGACCTGGGTATTACAATGACAGCACTGAAACACCTGACTGAAAATCAAGCATGTGAATGTACAGGGAGTGATGATGCTCTGCCAGGGCTGGGGATGCTGCCATGCCACTGCCACGTTAGGCAGCAGGCACAGTTCTGAAGAGCTCTGTGCTGTTGCCAAGACAGTCCATAACTTCACAGCTTTTTCCTGGCACTACCATGAAAAGCCATTTATATTAGGCAGCTCAGTCACCCACTAAACTTACAGAGCTATAGCAGCATGCAAGTGGTTATTCCCCCATCAATTCCATTCTCCAGGGCTAAACTAGGAGAGAGTTTAGCTCTGCAATGGCTCTGATGTTAACAAAACACACAAGCTCATTCAAAACAGCCTGGGAGGTATTAAATGTTTTATCCAATTTTGTTGTTGTTGTTGTTAATAGAGCTAGAGGCAGTATTCTGCTCAGAGAACAGCTGTAATCAAAAAAGCAAATGTGTTGGATGGCATATAGAACAAATGATGACTAAAATAGAGGATTAATCTAGAGGAAGGAATTAAAAAATAAATAGTGCAAGTAGTTCTGGAAGAACTGGAGAGGTTGGACTAATGAGCAACCACAGTGGGCAAGACAGATCGGGCACCTCCACACCTGAGAGCTATCCTGAGAACAGGGAACACAGTTTGAAAACCTGGGTTCTCACTGCCATCAATGGCAAAGCCAGGGGACACATTCTTATACCCATGGCAGCTGTGATGGGCCAGAGTAGGAAACACTCTGTGCAGGTAATTTCTGGTCTGGAGGCTGATGCACATTTCACTTCTGTAACTACTGAGGACATCCAGCTGGGAGACAGATTATCTCATATCATTCTAGGCTCATCTTAGTGCACCATTCCCAGTCCAGCATGATACATACACAGGCAGTAAGTTAAGAACCATCAACATAATCAATGATGCAATGTTACCAGATCTGCAGGTCCAGGGTAACTTGTCTTCTATCAATTTCTTTGGTGTAGGCTTTTATTCCGTTAATTCTAGGGCACTGAAATAGAGACAAACAAGATACATCATAGTCAACATCTATCAAGCTAAGCACAAGTGAAAAGTCCTACTCACTTTGATGCATTTGAGTACAGAAGCATTAATTAAATACTTTGCAAAACTGCATGTAAAATATGAGTATACCATGCTAGTTTTTTTTTTCTTTAAAGACAGAATAGCCTTGTCAGTCCTCAAACACAGGGCTAGTTGCAAGTAGCCCTAGGCCATACTGCAAGCCTTAGAAAGCACTGAAAACTCCCGTTGCAAGGGTACAAGAGAAATAAATATGGATATGGTCTTTTTTTCTATCTGCAGTCCCAGGATACTGACAGCAAGTGGGAAGAGATGTGTGTCTTTCTTGTATGATCCCTCCCTCATGGTGAAGATGCTCGTCAACATGAGGAGGGAGCAAAGCTATTACAGAGCTGAACATCTCACTCCCCTTGCACCTGAACTTTTCAGAAGAGTTAACCACAAGAGTTACAAAAGATTCCCACTACCTTCTCGCCAAAGTGGATCTTGGTAAAGGTGCATGTTTTCAGATGTACACTCTTTGCTCTGATTTTTGGCTCAAGAACTTCTTTAAATGTTTTTTCCATGATTGTTCCAAAGTATGGCCAAGCCTGTACAAGGACCTAAAGAACGGTGAAAGCAGGAACACACTGAAGATTCTTTCAGTAAGACACCTTTTGTTGAGAAACAGATACACACATTACAGAAACCTGGCTATTAATATCTGTCCTTTTAAAATACCAAGTCAACTTTGTGCACTTAAGTCATCCTAATGGAAGGATCCATCTCTGCTCCCCAGAACTGGAATTTGTTTCAGGAACTGAAGGATGAGTTTTCAGTACCACAGAGGCTGCTTCTAACCACAGGAGCCAACAAAGCCCACGGTTAAATTTCTAAAGTACTATAGTCCCTAATTACTCTAAAGTGTCACAATGTTCCCTAGAGTTAGGTTTATTTAGAGGACTGAGATGAGCTTTTACATAAAAAAGAAAATTTGCTAAAAGAAAAAAAATACCAAAAAAGAAGATAGTCACTGGATGCTAATTTGCAAATTCAGCTGTTTTGCTTTGAGAGGCTGACCACACCTGCTGATGGGAGCAATTGCCTCAGTGCTACCTGGGAACTTTCCTGGTAAGAGGAGATACCATTAGGTTTGCTAAAATAATAACAACATACACATGTATGTATACATACATACAGACAAACACTCCCTTTTTCTTTTTAGTCTCAGAATGAAGTGTTGTTGAATTTATCAAACTTGTATCAACCAGACTCACATTGGATCCCAAACTCAGTGGCAACCCCACACTGAAGTGAGTCCATACTTCAGTGCAGACACTGATACAATTGAGCTACACTGTAGTAATTTGATAACTTTCTTAGACTTGTCCCACAGAGTTTGGATGGGAGGGATGCAGCTCAGAGCAAGTGGCCTCACCAACTGGAGTTCAGAGCTCCTCACCTTGTTCAGCCACTCCACTCGTTCAACATCAGGGAAGTGAACCTGGATGCAAAGAAAAATAAAGTGAGTGCCACGTACCATCTGTTTGAGCACTCTGCAACACATGCAAAAGATAGCATGGAGTGTGGAACAAGTGTTAAAGTAAGCTGAGATCCCTCTGCCTTCATATATACAACCTTTATAATTCACTACCTCCTTGAAAAATTTTAAAATGCAAAGAAGCCAGTAAAGAATAGTAAAAGGCAAAAGAACCCACGTGCATTGATGTATCAGTATGCCTCTGGGCACATTTACATGATTAAAGCAAGTGTCACATCCTGTTCATGATGTAAAGCAGCATTAGATTTCTCATCCTTCTCTTTGTCATGCCTTGGGAAGCCACGAGAACCTACTTCCCTTTAAGATCATGAGCTGTGCAGGACCTGTTTCCTGTACTCACTCACCTCAACCAGGACACCACACTTCGGAAAACAAGAACCCGCTTGGGAAACTCCATTTATTGGTTGTGGCAGCAATTCTCCACTAATATCAACATGGTGCCAATGGCCTCAGAGAAAAGAAGCCCTGTAAGAGTTCAAGCCTGTCAGCATACACTATCAAGTGTAACAGTCCAGTGTTTTCACCTCTCAGAGCTTTTTAAGATGGTAAGGAGAAATTAGAATGAAATAGTCACTTATACATCATGTTTTCAAGTTGGACACCAAATGCCAACAAGAAGTGTATATGTCCATTACAAAACTCTGCCAGTTCCCTGAAGTGATGACTTGCTTAATCACCTTCAGGACAACTGGGTATGAGACCACTCTCAAGTAACTGACCTCTCAGACTCCAGCAAGAAGCTGCTGAGTGAGGAGTTACAATCACCTTACTACAATCACACATTAAAGCCTTCTGGATGTGGTATTTGCAGCTGGTGTTACAAGCTGGTAGCAGGTTACTGCAGAAGGGAAGACACTGCAGCAGCTTCTCAGAACAGATATTAGAGCACCTGAATACAAAGGGAATCTGACTATCATCTACCCTGATAATAGTGATTGGGTAGGACAATACCTCCTCTTACAAGAGCTGTGAATTACACTTTTCAGGCAAAGCCTTACTGTTCATCAGCTTTCAGAGAGCTGCTCAGAGATGTTTGGATGGAATGGACAGTAGCCTGTTTTTTAGTACAGCTTCATATATGACTGAAGAGCCCATTTTCCTTGCTCAAATAATGCTTCAAATGATCTCATTAAAAAAACCCCGAAGTAATATTACCATATTCTTTATAAGAAAATTCTTTTGATGCTCTAAATAGCAACTTTTCCATTAAATAAGACAATAGAAGGTCACTGAAATGTCAGCCTGCACAGGTCTATTTGCATGATGAAGTGGGAACTCAGCACCAGAAGGGACAATCAACACAGACAAACTGCTGCTGACATTCTACAGTGAGGCAGATTGTGTGAATCAGGGGACCTCCACTTCACCTGCCAGCCTTTCATCTTCCACCTAAAGGTTCTCCATCAGGGCACATAAATCCTGGGTTCCCAGCTCCAATGTAATTGCCAAGCACCAACATCCTGCAGCACTTGGGCCACAGCTTGGGATCAGATGCAGGGATGGAAGCAGCATGCTGAGCTTGCTCCTGAAAACACCTTACAGACAGGAGAGGGATGTGACCCAAAAGAAAGGACAGGACAACAGTTAGGCTACCCCTTCCCAGTGAGAAAGTCACAGCCCATATGTGCAGAGGACAAATGTGGGGCATTATAAACCATTAAAGTTGTCTGGGATTATTCACTAGAGGCAAGGCTCCTAGAGACTTAAAACAGCACAAAGGAGCATCAGGAAAGAGGCAAAAACCACAAGAATGAGGCTGTAGGTAGACCCACCTTAAGAAAAAGTAAAATTGAATTTATTTGTGCTACAGAGACCTGAACCACTGATGGCCCACAGCAAAGCCCCAAAGCAACTGCAATGAATCACACTGCACTGTGTCATCCCTCAGATGCTGTGATAGCAGACATTTGTGGTACATTTCCACCCCACCTGACACCCCCTCATTCAGGTATCTGCAACCCAGCTCCCACCCAGGCACTTGGTGCCTCAGTTTCCTCTGACAGATGGAAGGAATGGCACTGCTGGAGCTCAAAGGCTGAGACCAAAGACCACCAGGGGCTCCTGGGCTGACACAACTGGCCTTGCAGAGAACACCACAGAAACTGGCTGATTACATGACTAGTGAAAACCAGCTTTTTGCCCTTTACAACAGGCCACCAATTTTCAGTGGGTTCTCAATACCAAAGTTTAGCTCCACTCAATGGTATGAGCTAAATGAGCAGTTCTGTGAGGAAGCAGAGCTCGGTATCCAGGTGTTGCAACTGCATTATCCACTGAGTAGTAAGACATAAGCCCAGTGACACCACCAAGCTCTGTTCTTGACCCAACCGTTTATTCCAAGAATTTAACGTACCCTAATATGTTTTGAAAATAAAACCATCTGTAGTTCCATACTTCTGAACCATGTGCTCTGGATTTCAGACTCACTTCTGGCCTTGCTACTGGTGAGAGCCCTGCCAGCAAGGTCTTGCCCCGAGTTTGTCATCAGTACAGCACAGGTAGGAGGAGCCCAAAACACTTCCTACTAATCCCAGAACCAGACACCAAGAACTGCCAAAGTTAATACTAACACAAGAGTAAGATTCAATCCTGTAGCCTTGGGCAAGTCCCACTATCAGAATCAGTTTTTATCCATCTACAAAAGCAGGCATACCTCTTGCCAAAGTTTAAGGAATGTAGTAAAAATTACTTAGCATTTGAAAAGAGCTTTGAAGATCAAAAACACTAGGTAAGGGGCAATTACTAGCAAGTAAAGAAAATGTGTAAATTCTGCACGACTCCACCTTGCCCTGGAGCAAGCCACAGCAAGATTCATAGCAACAACAAAACCCATGTCTGACACAACAGAACCATTCTGTTCAAATACAACACCACAATCTATCCATCAGGGTTTTGTTTGGTTTTTTTTCTTGTTTGTTTGGTTGTTTCGGGTTTTGTTGGGGATTTTGGTGTTTTGTTTGTTTCTTTTTACAAAAAGCCAGGATTTTTAGCTATTCATACAGGAGGGAAAAAAGAAGTGTAAACAAGACTTTTGCATGAACAAGGACTTAAAAGACAACATTTTAAAAGGAGAGTTCTGCACCCAATAGTATTTTGCTTGGTAAAAGGAGTTTAACATCAGGAAAAAACACAGCATACTTGGATTCTGTCATGTGCAGCCAGATAACCAGTGGCAAAAGCAACATAGAGCAGTCACCACAACCCCAGGAGCTGGAATGAAGGTGGAAGCCTGGCTACCTCTTCTCTGAGCACTGCCAGCTTGAACAGAAGTCATGCTAAAGGCTGCAAAGGCTGAAGTCAGAAGGTCTCAACTCTCCAAGCTGTGGATCTGATTGTGCCTGCCATGAGCAGATTTCCAGCCTGGTTTCCTGAGGAAGCACAGCCTGCCCACATACACTGTCTAGCACAGGAATGCATCTATTCCAAACTCACTGGCTGGTTTCAGCCAAGAAACTGGTGCTGCAAAACAATCTTGCAAATACCCCAAAACAGATGGCTGAGTAGATTAGGGAAACCCTCCCAGCATCCCCCCTAAAGGAAAGGCTGCATTCTGTATATCTCCCAACAACTGATACCAGGACTGAGAAGAATCTGAGCCAATTTAAAGAAGCCACTTCCTAGGGAGAACAATTTTTAACCAACAGCAAAATCAATGATTGCTCTTAACTCTTCACTGGATGTATCCCCCTCATTTTATTACAGACCACATGAAGAGACAAAGATTTATGAATCCCAAGACACTGCCATCATTTCACACCTTCAGAACCTTTCCTAAGATTACAACACTGCAAATCCAAGCCATGCTCCCGTTGAACTGTGTTGCTACTGCCACCTCTGTGTGACAGGAGAGAAGAACTCAGTGGATAGTTTTAGATCTCCCAGCTGAAGGTCTATGAACACTGAAAGGCAAAACCAAAAGATAAAAAACACAACACCACAGAGAATAAACTGAACAGACATCAGGTAAGAATCAGCCTCCAAGATGGGCACATGGAAGAAGTAGATCAAATAGAGAATGGGGGTGGAAGGGAAATTAAAACTGGGGAGTTAAAAAGCATCAAGGACAAGTGTAGTGTGGAACACCCAACTGATGAACAAAAGTTACCAACACACAAAAGGAAATCAAGTGACAATATAGACAAAACTAAAAGAACACCGTGCAGCCCCTTTATCATTAGGTCCTACATTCTGCCTTCCAGGAGTAAGGGTCAAGAATTTACAAGTCACAAATCAGACCTCTGGAAAGAGTCTGACTCTACCACCTCTATGAGCACATGCTGGGCAGTGGGAGACAGAAATGAGATACCCCTTAAACCTTCCCTTCTCCTGAAGGAGGCTGAACAGCCCCAGTGTTGTCAGACCCCAGGTGCTCCAGCCCCTGACCATCTCAGTGGCCTCTGCTGCAGTCTCATTTGTCCAAACTTCTCCTGGGTTGGGGCACAGAGTATTCTCTGTGCAGCCTTGTGAAGGCCCAGTACAGGGCAATCAATAATGGACCACCTGCTCCCACACTAATGAAGCTTGAAACTTTCAACCACAAAACCTAATGGAACTTTTTGAATTTGTGTGCACTGTGGGGGCAAGCGTGATTTTTCAACAGTGACTAAGAGGCTCAATTTCTGGTTACAATGATTCAGGGCACTTGAGGATAAAACACAACACTGCTCTCACAGCATCAGGGCAAGAGCTGACACCACCACATTCATTAATGCCCTGAATTGTTTTTTTTTTTACGCTCTGTCAATACAAACAAGCAGAAACCTCATTCAGAGACAGACTTCTGTGCCTGGCAGGAGGGAACATGTGCAGGGAGCTGCATCAGCCCTGGCAGGAGACCCTGGCCTCACTCCTCAAAACTGCCAGCTGCCTTCATTTCCCACAGAACTAAGAAGAGCCAAGTGCTGGAGGCTATATAAAAGTTTGCCGACTATAAATGCCTCCATGCAACACTCTTTACAAGAAACGCATTTCCCTACCAGTTCCTGACATATTTTTAAATGCTAAGTAAATTATGATAAAAGAAAAAAGATCCAAACACCTCATCATCCTTTCCATTAGCCAACCACAGCTGCCCAATAAATAACCCAAGACACAATAAAATGGCAGGCAGAAATTCTAGTTTCTTCACTTTAAAACGTAGAGTTACTAGAAACAAACGTGAACAACAAACGGGGGTTGGCCTTCCGTACCATCCAGAGATGACTCCTTAAAATTAAACATTTGGGGTTTTAGCCGGATGAGAATATTATGTTTATATATTCTTTGTTTGTTTTCAAATGACACTAAAGGGGAGAAAATCTACTGGATGAGAAAGTCTAAAATAAGTATCTTCAACAGCAAAATACCTGCAATGCAACAACATATATTTGAAGGGAGGCGTCTCTGGCGATACATCAGTCTGTTTTACATACCCACTCACAGCACATCTCCTGGGCTAAAACAACTTCTAGTTTAATCCTCGCTTTCCTGAGCAAGACTTCAAAATCAAAGACGCTACTGCTCGGCCCAAGGCATCACTGCCACCCCTTCGGCTGCTCGCTCCGGGACACCGCGCTCTCCGTTCTGCTCCCGCCGCCCGGAACCGCCGGGACCCGCAGCATCCCCGGTGCGGCGGGATGCGGGGCAGAACCCGCGCTCCTCACTCACCCAGGCGGGCAGGTGCCGGGCGGCCAGGCCCCGGCACACCGCCTCCCGCTCGTCCTCCAGCAGCGCGAAGGCGGCGGCCAGGCGGTCGCGCTTCCCCCGCCGGTTGAGTCCC